>VIBL01000171.1:0-600000 GCA_008271625.1 Lutraria rhynchaena
TTGCTATGCGTGGGCAACATTTTCAATTCCGCTGATTGGTAAAACTGTGAACTTTAACAACCATATTCTCGTAAACCAGTTTTAATTGCTGTATGCCACGGAACATTGATTCTGAAAAAGTGTTTGCAGAACGAATGATAGCTTCAAGCAGCCAATGGCACGTAAATGGAATATAAAGTTTTACTTTTATGAACACATGTAAGGCATCAGGGCAGAGATATTTTCAGTTCAATTGATAAAAAAAGATGAAAGTGAAAAACAGAATACAGGACAATACAAAAATCAACGAACGATCCCAAACATTCAAGTGTCGGTTCGATTCTTTCCATCTCCACACGCGCCAAGACGGCACAAAGTCGTTAAAACTTCATTAAGTAAATCCCGATGGTTTTTGCTTGATAAATATGTGATAATTTACAATATGTATAAATATTTGTATATGATAACAGATTAAACAAAATGACATTAATGTAAATGTTTGAAAATTGATAAAATAAGTAGATAAAAACACCATTTAATTTGTATGCTTATATGATGCTGCTGACATACTATGAAGAAATCTACCATGCAGGTGTTTTATAGGATAGGCAATTTCCGTGACCTTTCAGCACTGAATTACACCTTATTTACACTTGTGCACATTCGTTCTTTCTAACTGAAATATATGTGTTTATATTCAATCAGAAAGTTTTACCTACAAAATAAAATCAATATGTCGGGTCACTTATATAAGGACAGGAAGTAGACCTAACCAGTGCTTATGTGTTCTGTACCAGTTCTAACCTTGTTCTGCAAGTAACTTCTCCACATAAATTATCAGCGGTGGATGGAGCCTTGTCTTAATCTAAACTTTCACTTAGTTCAAGGGCAGCGCTCAGGGTGTAAGAACTTAAGTACCCAAGATCAGTGGACCTTGTACAAGTACAAAATATAATCGCGAAACAGGTTCTAGTAAGATATATCTCACACAGGAATACGTTAAATGACAGCATGGTAAATATTTTCATTTTGAATATACGTGCTAATTAATATATACGTGCTGTGTTAACTCTACTGTTTGTGCATCAAACAAAACGTCCCCGAATTCTAACCTCAAATTCACTTTTAAAGTAGAAGGATGGAACAAATATAGTCTGTTTAATGTTTAGATACATGATTTGATCCGTTATGCTCTCTACATAATGTGTTATTGAGATTTTAAATGATTGTTAAATTGCAATCACATCTGTGGCTCTTTCTGACATTTTGGTTATTATGGTAACCTCCCCTTAGTCGTGTACTTCAACATGTGATAATTTTAAAAGATAAAAGATTGACCCATATGGATAGTTCAGTTCAAAGAAGGCAACTTTTAAAACCGTTTAGCACTATGCCTTGACAAGCGTAAGTGTAGGTATGAGGCATTTAATAAACCCACGCCTTTATTTTGTAATATTTCATTTGAAAGTAATTTAATTTTTATTGATATTCAACGAAGGGAATAAATGAACAATCTCATCTAGAAATGGTGATATAAAACAGTGTACCTTTATTCAGTAATGTACGCGTGCTGTTTTATCTCATAAGAAAAATGAACATATTACATTTCTCCGAGTAATGTCTGTAATTCAAATCTTTTTTGTATTATTTCAGTATCTTAGGCAACAAGAGGCATAGACTGATAATTATCTAGGAACCAATACTTGTAATAAACAAAATAATAAGACACACCTGCTGTTTAATTACAGATAATCCGAAGAAAATAACCACGTACGATAGATTACACTACAGGACTTCAGACGAGAAACTGAGACCTAATCAAAACTTCAAAGACAAATTCCGAAATCCACACAGGAGAAATTTAATCCGTCTAAATCGTTAGATCAAAGAAACTGTTGCTTAGTTCTATATTTTCTTTGAATCTCTGGTGTATTGAACCTATACGTATTTGTCTCATATTCATCTTGTTTTGACAAATGTGGAGGGCGGGGCATTCTGAAAGACTAGCAACTCGTTGCGCGTAAGGAAGACAAAACATATATGTCATTCTTTAAATAGTTTTTGCTTTCGAAGAATTAATGTTTGATTTCCACTGGCTTTTCAACTATCTAATCCATTTGAAAATGCTTCAACGTACAAATTCTATGTATATTTTAGCGTTGTTATTATATACATGTATTTAGCATTGGTATACAGACCCGCCAAAGGCCATTCGGGTCTCAAATTTTCCTCTTCTCAGCTGCTGTTTGAGAAAATGATTAAGTCTGAAACCTCATTGGACTTGGTCTGATGTATAGGGTGTGTGTTGCAAAATTTAAGTATCTGTGATGTAATGTACGTTTGTACGACTGTGCCGTCAAATAACGGTCTTTGATTGACAGCATCCTAATTCTATTGTAAGGAGTACAAATAAACATCTCAAACGTTCCAAATATACCCATCAAAGAACAATTATTAGTTGGGAGCACGATACGCGATAAGATTATTGCTTATCGATCTAGAATGAAATCTTTAACAGTTTAATGATAAAAACATTTCTTGTTTTAAGAAATGACACAAAGGATTAGCCGGCAATCTTTCAAACTTCGTGGCGTCTATTCCTTTTAAGAAATTGATTTATCAGTTCTTGCCTCGCTAAATCTCCAGGATAAATCATTACCGTGCGGTAATCTATCACCATTAGTATATATCTATACAGTCTGTATGCTTTCTGCATTATCAAATTAAGACAAATATTTCAGATAGATTTTCAATAATCATCATTCAGCAGGTGTTTGTTCTTTAATGGTAACAAATAATTTCTTAGCCCCCACATTGACTGGTATCGCCTTTTGTTCACCAAGACGAATGGTTTAGATTCAAACTGTACTAATTTCTAGGAATTGTCGAAATCATGAGCCTGGCAATTATTAGAATGAGATAATTTTGCGTAAACTTGGAAATTCAATAAAATGAATAACGAATGAATAACGAGCATGTTTTTCTGGGTATATCACTAGAAAGAAATGATAAAGGAGAGGTAACCATATATCTCGTAATATCAAATCCGTGAAGAAACTGAAATAATTTTAAATTAAGTTTTTGGTGACTTTTTCAACAGTATTCCCATTATTAAACAGTCGAGCAGTGTATCTGATCAGTTTTCCTGGAAAGGTTCCGGTACTGAACTGATTAAATTCTTCTATCTTCTCCACATGATCAACGGTGGAGTATCAACAGCCTTGTTTTTTTTTTGTTTTGATTTTGTTTTTATGAGACTTATTGTCACTGGGGTTAACGCCGTGTTTTCAACAATTTTTAGTTATGTACGGCGACCGGTTCACCTGGACTGCATACTAACCAGTACTTAATATTATTATACATATATATACATATATATACATTATATATATAATAATAACTTATCCTTCCACAAGGAATCGGTAGCTTCTCCACACGTGGAGGAAGATCGATATACAGACCAGGATATATAACTGAAAAAAATGACAAAAATGTCGATTTTCTTCCATATATGGAGCAATTGCTGGCTCCTTGTGCAAATGTAGGTTAGTACTGGTTAGTATACAGTCCAGGAAATCTGATTAGGTGAACCGGCTGTCGTATTTAACTGTAAAAAGATGTTGTTAAAACCAGTAAAAACTGACCATAATCAACTTTGATAAAACTATCGGTGTATACGGCTTTAAGATGTGTGCCACAAAAAATAATATTGGCACACCCAGTTCTATACACTTGACATTCCTAAGACTACAACACATATAACTGAACGAACAAAACTTAAACAAGATTATTGTTGATTGTTTGATAAATTATTTTCAAAACATCAGACATTTTCGAAATAGGACCGTAATCCCTGCTACTGACAGCAAATCCTGGGGTAATTAGATAAATCTAAACAGTCAGTAATGTTATTTGTACTTGGGCAACCAACTATGTGGGTTGTGTCTATATTATTGTGTTACGTGTGTGGGAACTACTGTAGAGAAACCATACAATGTGTATCAATAAAACACCGAACTGTTTGTCCAAAGGTTCTTGGTTCGAGATTTGCACTACACATAATTATAATTTTGTTCACTAATTGACTGAATATCAAAAAGTTGTATTTATTGCAGTAATTAAAAGTATACACATTCTTTTGCATCACTCTAAGACATCTAAAAACTTAACGATAATATTAATTACTGCTAACACACTCGCAAAATAACCTTGCGTCACTTTTTTCGCAATTGTATAATTTTTATTTGCAAAACTGGAGGTGAACCAAATTCTTCCCTTGATCATTTTCGCGGTATTTATGTCATTTTGCAACAAACTCACTGAATAATTTGTTATAACAGACAGTACGAATCAAATATGGAGATACAAGAATATCCTTAACACGCAATGATCTCTACCGAATTGCCATAATGTTTTTTTACGTAGTAATAGTTTTAACTGTGTCGCATGTAGGAGTCTGATATTATAATTTTCACCAGAAGAACGGAATATCCAACTTATCAATATACAATAAAACGGAGATATAGTGAAATATCGGATATAGCAGAGTGTCTGTTTCCCCCTTTAATTTAATATTACGGATGTAATGAAGCAGATATTCTGGTACCCGTGAATACACTATAACTACGCTCTACTGTACTAATATCGTCACGTTCACATCGCCTCTAAGGCTTTGCCTTTGCGGATTGAAGACCACAATACATGGAGGCACGATTTATAGCGATTAAACAAATACAAGGCGTAAGTGTATAAAGTTTCCATAAATTTTGATACGTAATACAATGCTTTGTCTCGTAAAAATATGGTGCCATTTGTTCACCTAAAAGAGTTCAAGTAGTTCGTTTCCACTTACCTTGATTAAAGATTACATCATGTTAAAATGTGCCGTAAGCGTAAATAATTTATTTCCGTTCCTCATTGTATAGATATATCGTGATTATAACAACAATCGGAATGTAATTACTTTGAGGCAATGTCTGACAATATTTGACAAACTTGAAATATTTGCGATTTAGACATCTACACATCTTGTTTCGCTTGGGCTTAACAAACTTCCTGATCTCCGACAATGTCTCAGTCCATGTTTTCATTTTTATACAAACTACACGTCTGAACTAAAAGAAACGTATTTCTAAAATTCTCTGCTGATTTACCGATCCTTCATTTTTAGGGAAGTGAGTGAAAATCAGGTATTCATTTTCGGACCATATGAAGTTCTGTATCACCATATATTCACACGTATTGCCTTTATTCCGAGTTTAATTAGTATGTCAAATTCGTATTAAAATACAAACCAAAACAAAAACTAAAAATAATTGAACACCCACACGCTTATCCGCCCCAATTAATTAAACGAGAACAGAACATGAAAAAAAAACACCAACAATGTGGCAAATCCTTTGAGAAAAACTTTAGACGCGTAGGGTTAGAATTCATAGACATACTGGGTGACTATAAGTGAATAAAATTATTTGCAAGTCATTGGGTTTTTTTACAATACAAATCCCAACATTGTCGATTTTGTGTGGTACGCCGCCGCCATGTCAGAAAATGAGCACAAATTGTCACATAAAGCCAATCAATTGTGACAAACGCTTTCAGCAATGGAAAATATTTCCATAAAAACGGGCAACAGAAAATATTTCTGTAAAACTGAGCGGTTGGAAGATTTATCGTCGTATTCGGAAAGCTTGTTGCGAATGAACTTCATCTTTGTGAAGAATTTCTCGGTATTTTAGACGATGCAACTGCTAGAATTTTCCTGAAGGATGCAAACACTTTGCTTGGGTTCTAACATTTTTTTTATTTTGAGCAAAAACGGATTTTTCCTCCTTTGGAATTTAATACCATGGATGGATTTAACAAAGACCCATCATTAAGACAAACACATGGATTAAACTGAAGTACCATCACGTGCAGTGCAAACAAACACATTCACGTTGAGGAACAAACACTGCACGTTGCATGTTGGCATGACATGGCTGCCAGTGCTGCAATACCTGTTAAAATGAAATTTAACGAGTTTTAAAGGTGATGGACGTAATAATACTAATAGAAATATTTTGTTCAGATTTAATTATACAGGGTTGTTTACATTTTGGTACTGTTTCATACTTATCAATTTGTTAAGATCTTAACGACAGAGACATCTACCATCGGCATGTTGTTATTGTTCTTATCTTGTAAAAAAGCACTTTTGGCTTAGATGTGTATCCTTAAAGTATTCGAGATAATGTTGGTATCGTTATATGACAGCCTAAGACAAAAAAATAAGTAAAATGATCAACATAATTGAATTCAATACAAACACAACACCTTATGGTTTATTAATAATAAAAAAAGTAGTTAAAATTGGAAAGCAGAATAATTTTATGTAGTACGAACTACGGTTCCTTTACAGTTTTGCTTAGGAATAAGTTACGGTTATATCTTTTTGATAATACAATTAAAGGAGTCCGAACCGTTCCACTTGTTATTATAATACAACTTATTACACAGTTTATAAACCACCTGTTTGTCTGTTGTATTGAAGCTAAACACACTATGTTGTAAATGTTCATGGATAGAAAAAACACGATTTGAGAGTTGGAACAGTATAGTGTCTAATTTCCAGTCTCCTAACAGGGAAAAGTTTTTCCTAGTAATTTGTCGATTATTGCATTTATTAGTAGCAGAATGATCATTAATTGGTTAATTATTGCATTGAACAGTGTTTTATCATCTACTTCCGTGATTAAATAAGCATTTCGCATTTCCCACAAAGCGTTTTTACAACCTTGGCATTGAAATGAAATAAAAAATGAAAGTACTGACAACATGTCCTTGAATATAATCATCCGTGGAGAATAATGAATTATTTTACTGAGAGTTGATATAATTATAATGTATTATATGATATTAATGTGCTCATTGTTGGAATAATTCCATGAAAAGAAGTTCATTGGTTTCGTCACCTTCACACGGTACACGAAATAAAGAAGTGTTTAATATATACACTGTTTACAAATCCCAGCTTAATAACCCAAAATAATCAACAATCCGGAGGTGAAAGCAATCACAGGTCACAGTTTTAATGACTTGTAAAATACATGTACACGAACAAATTGAATTCAAATTAAAAAGTTCAGTTTCAAAGAGGACACGCATGCGTATTGGCAACTTACAGGAAGATGCGTGGGAAACAATGCCTTTCCTTCAATTCATTTTGTTTTGCGACGCAACTCATACATAATGTAAATTTAATTTTGTGCCGGATTGAAAAATAATAACTTGGGAAAATCAGATAAGTCAGAAACTATTGTTATACTGGGAATTGAAACATATCCGCCCACGTTGTAACATTCAACAAGTGTCAAATATCACTATAGTAACCAGATCTACATCATCCTAAGTACACAAGACAAGAACAGGTCTATCCCACTGCAGTAACCATTGTTCAACTGACAATAAGCGGACAATAGCAAATGGTATTTGTTAGTACAGTGCAACTTCTCCAAAACAACATTCTTTGGGAGAAGCACAATTATGTTGTTGTTGAGAGCTTGTTGCTCTGGAGAGGTTGAATTAATAGTTAAATCGTACAGTGCCTTGTTGAAGGCAGATTTTCGCCCATGAGAGGGCCGCTTTTAGAGAGGTCACACTCTAGGTATTGGATTGTAATAACTACTTCCGAGGACAATCTCGCTTGAAGTGGTCTTATGAAATGAGCGAACGTCTGAAATGATTACAATGCTCATAGTTACACGTGTCTGCCTAATCGCTACAAATGTGAATTTGTATTACCCTAGGAGAGTGTCACCACAGGACAGTGACTACGTGGTACTTTGACATCTCCCTCCGTTGACACAAATTGCAATAACCTGTCACTGAAATTAATACTAATCCTCCATGCAATGCTCTATCGCGAAATCTCATATAATATTTAAATACATCAGCACACTGCGGCCTTGAAAGTCTGCTATTGGTCGGTGTGAACTAAACGAATGCTAAAATATTTAACAAAATTACGTGCAAACGAAATACAGTAACACATGGTTAAAAATGAAATATAGTTACACCTGGTTAAAGTGAACTCAGTTATAGCGAAGAATGGAAGACAGTGAAGTATTCGTGAAGATTGGGAGATAGTGAAGTATTCATGAAGAATGGGGAGATAGTGAAGTATTCATGAAAAATGGGAGACAGTGAAGTATTCACGAAGAATGGGAGATAGTGAAGTATTCATTTCCCCGAAAAAATATTCATTATCTTCTTGTTAAAGATATAATGCAGTAATTATTTGGGTCCCTACGCATTCGCTATAACTGTGCACTTCTGATCCCCTGTTTCATGTTAACAAAAATGTAATGTATGTATAATATCTTAATATATGTGTATAATACCTTAATATATATGTATAATATCTTAATATAAATGTATAATACCTCAACATATATGTATAATAGCGTAATACATGTTGGTAATATAAATTTGCCGGTGCAAATAAATCTTTTACGAAGTAGTGTATCGTACGCGAAAAAAAGTTTCCAGTTACATGTATATGTTAATTGTGAATCATCTCGCTCGATGAATACACCAATCTGTCTACTTACAAAAAGTAGAAATTTATAAGCAATTTCAGTTTTCTTTTGGTAGCTAAGTAGTTGAAGTATGTTGTGTAGTTAAAAACAATACAGATATATTCTTATATTTCATCAGCTGACACAGTGCCAGTTGAACTTTGCCATTGATGAACACGTTTATTATTTCGATTCAGACCATAAAATATTTTGTATTTTTACCCAAAGATAACGACATAAACTTATTTTTCAGTCAGCTCTCAGATTTTACTAATCAGTATTAAAACTGTAACATCATTCACATTTTTAAATGCTTACGGTTGCAAAAAGATTAAGTAAAAAGGTGGGTAAACTGGAACATTACTCCTGATATATCGGTAAATAATTTATTGGCGTATTTCATGAGTGTGTGTATTTGTCAGAATTTATGTTAATTTGATACGTATGAAACATTAATCACAAATATTTAAAATATTCAGATGTATAGCTTAATTTGTAGAGTTTTAGGCTACGAACCTCGGGCTCGCGAGTTCGAACTCTGTGACGGTACGTGCTCTTTTGGGAAGTCAGTAGACAATGCATCCAAAGCTATTGTTCATCAGTTTTGTGTAGAAAAGTGTATGTACTATAAATACTACAGAATATTGGTTGAAAACCGGAGCAAAACCTGAACAAAACATTTATTTTTTTACAATTATTGATAAGACTGAACCTTAATTTGTGAGTACCAGTATTATATTTTCACAAAATTAATTACTTCAAGTACAAGATGTAATTGTAAGTGTGTAATTTATTCTTGTGATAGGAAAGTGCAAAAATTTACAGTACTCTAAATTTTAATTATTAAACTTCACAAATTTAATCTCTTTAATAAAATAACAGATGAATTTCCCTTAAAATCGTTGCCCACAAAAAATTCGAATTGTGCTTTGTGATGAAGCATTTCAAATTGGACGACTTTAAATTCACAGCACTAGTTAGTAATGTTATTCTACACGAGTAGCTGGAAGATAATAAAATTGACATTCTCGTATGCAAGAATCCTGTCATGATTGCTTTCAAATTTATTTTGAATAATAACAAATAAAATATGCAATTACACCAGGCTACCACTATACGTGCACTCGGTGTAATTCAATAAGTTGAGATAAAATTGAACGAATTTCTGCTGAGTTGGGACATTTTAAATTTCACGCAAAACGACAATCTCTCTTCAAAATCAACTATTAGTAACAACCCGCATGCTACATACACCAAATCCTTCACAAGCCACACGATGTTACTGAAATATTGATAAGCAATACACCAAAATACCGACAACCAGGTGTAACAACCAGCATGCGAATGTTTGTACATCGTGTGACATGAAATGTAAGTCCAATATTTTGGTACTTGTCTAAAAGGTTCAGAAATTACTGTATTCCAGGAAAATGACATATATATAATGTTATATATGTGTGTAAGATAGTTATTTTCTATTTCTGTAAAGGTAGACTATACTGCATATATCTGTTTCATATATATATATATATATATTCTGGGACTACAGTAATTTCTGTGTGTACAGAAATTACTGTAGTCCCAGAAAATGGCATACATATATATGAAATAGATGTATGAAATATAGTCTACCTTTACAGAAACAGAAAAAGCTATATTAAAATCAAACTAGCAAGGTGCTTTGTCAATTTGTAAACTAAATCTAGACAACACAAAGTATATGTGACGACTGTAAAAGGGCATCCCTACAGCTGCCTTGTTGGGAGTTGAATTTAACTAAACTTCAATGCTTTGTGTGTCAAATCGATGCAAATAATAAAACCGGAGTACTAGATTACCAGACACGTTGTTGTAGAAAGTTCTTGGGGGCACGAAAAATGACTTCCTTACATCATTACATTAAAATAAAGGAAATAATTCACTTCATCCGACTTATCACTGTATACGAGTTCAATATAACCGTGTTTTACTGTACATAAACTGATAAGCCAGGAGGCGAGTGATATCATCTGGTGATCAGCTGAAGTATAAATTCAAAAGTCTTCATCGCCGTGGTGAATGTATAATACACTGAACGAACTTTTTTATATCCTATAGAAAGTGAAAATCGCATTTACCATAAAAAATCAACAAGCTGGTAATAATTGGGTAAAATGAATCACAAATTGGGAAGATGAGTAAGAGGTATTGGAATTTTGAAATTTAAACTTTACAAATTGAAATGATGGAACTGGCTGTTAAATAATTGGTTTGGAATCGACAAAATGCGGATAAAGTGAAATTGGAAAAATAAATAAGGAGACGGTAGAACTCCAATGTAACGTTATCAGAGAGAATGTATATGGTAAATCTTCATTTAATGACAGCCTGTAACACAATCTTGCATTTGCGTTTCGATCAATCGAGACACGTCAACATCGGCGAAATGGTCCACTCTTAATCACATTCGGTCAAAACCTTATATTCAATTCGTGCAATACTCCATTAATTTAACAAACTATCGACCAAATATTCGTCTGAATAATAACTTCTGTCGCATAACTCAAGATGAAATACGACCGACTGAGGAAAAGCCGAACATAAAAATCCAGCAAATATTTCTTTTCGTTCACGAAATTAATGACGATTATGTTTTTTCAAAGAACACAAAGTCGTACTTTCAGCATTTGATGTTATTGATATACTTATATAATTATATACTTTTACAATAACGTATATAGAATACACCAATTAGTAGGCGCAGGTAGGTCTACAGTTCCTGTACATGAGACAAAATGTTTATCTGGGTCTAAACGATGCTGAGAGTGGATAAAAGAATTTACACGAAAGTCCGAAAAAAAACTGAAAGTCTCCGTAAAGGAAAATCTGGCAGTAAGATAGTTATTGCCCCTGATTCTGGTAAAACAACATCCAACAGCACTTTAACCGAGTCGAATATAAATGGTTTGTCAGTGAAATGTTTTGTAGGTGCTAGATATGATAATAGTTGGTATATAGGACAAATTCTTACAGTTGATGCAGAGAGTGATGCAAAGAAATGGAAAACGTTTTATAAAAAGTGTGTAAAAAAATGATCATTACAAACAAATGCCTTATATGTATATTATAGGTTTATTTACAATGCGTTTGCACGATAATTTCAGAAAACAGTAGCAATTTCATGAGCACTTTGCTTTAAATTACAATATTTTGCATTGCTTAACGTGCCATATTCCTGTAATAATTCCAAAGTATGCCACAAAAAGTACTTACTGATAATTTACTCTCATATTTAGACGTAATGAATATTTTTAAAGATTTTTAAATGCTTATGCTCATCCATAGTGTACATTTATTTCAAGTAAATCCCTCCCGAGAGCCATGGTATGAACGACCTGAATATATAAAGTTTCTCACGTATAATTACAAGTACAAAATGTAGAACATTAAAAAAAACTGAAAAAAAACTTGTCTTTTAAGCACTTGATATTTATAAATTTCTCTTCCGTATTTACTAACAGTCACTGAGGACTTATGTTGAAAGCTTATCTGTCTTATTATTCTTGTATTTAATGTAGTGTGGAATCTACATCATAAATCTAAATTTACTTTAAGTATACATAATAACTTGGTAAATTTCTGATTCCATAAAACAAAGATGTATTCTCCTTGGTAATATGCTTAACCAACATGCATCGAGTAATTTGATTTGCGATCTAACATCAAAGATACACGATATAGTTAATATATGTAATCAAGATCTAGTGTTCATGTTTAATATATTTTTATACTGGGATTATCGTCACACCAACAGCTACAGTCATTCAGCGACTTTTCCAGCTTCACCAGTGGACAGAATCACCGACCTTCTGTAAGCTATCTTAATAACTTCTCTGGAAATTGGTCCTGGATGGGATTAGAACTCACAGCTGTAAGGGGCTAGCAAACACTAGTCATAGACCATAACAACTAGACCACGGAGCCTCTCTGAATACGAATTAATCGCACACATACGCACGCACGCTCGCTAACCATTACAATAACCGACAAGGTTCTAACCAAAACTCACACAACACTTTAGGAAAAACTTCACACAGCAAACAAGACAACTTAAATAAATTCAGTGTAACTGAAGACAACAGTCCGTAACAAACAAAAAAGGTTGGTTTGCTTCTGTTCCATCGACCTAAATTTTTATCAAAGAATATAAAAATAGCTAGATCTTTCCAAAAAAATGCATTGATAATTGATTCCAAATAGTCACGTGATTTGTGGGATAATGGTAGCTGCAAGGTGTAAGGATGCTATTAATAATCTTATCTGTACAAACAGAACAGCATATCTTAATGTGAATATTCTGCCAATACAATTTTCAAACTGTTTCTTGGGCGCTTGTACTACACCATCAATCTGATTTAGATTATTACTGACTTGTTTTCTTGTAAAACACTTTAATACTTACTAAGGTAAGAACGTTTTAACGTTCTTTTAATTGAATGTTTATGTAATGTGATTATGATTTTTAGGATTTGACAATACGTCTGACTGAAATTCAAATATGGTAAACTCAACAGACTTAACATATTCTTTATTCAAATTATTTTTGACTGGACACTAACATGAAATTTCTTAAACTGACAACAAAGTCATTGTAATACTCTAACAGAAGAGGACTCCTATTTTGTAAAAAAATGAATAAAAACCAACTAGGAAGAACGGATGATATGAGCATGAATAAAAGGAAGTGTGTATAGCTCTAGGTATATCTTACGTATGTTGTTAATAGCAATAAGATCTTGAAGTTGCACATTAAATAAATGTTCGAATATACATACATACATCTATGATGTTTTTAAATGTATTTATAGCTTGTCTCAAAAAGCCTGGTTCAAGTCACATGAAGCGTGGTTTTTGAATCCCGGATCCCGGAGATTCTAGCATAATTGGAGACATTTGCTGCATTAAAAACGTTTTCTGTCTTGTGATGTGAACGAAAGTCTTATGTCATAAAGGTATTACGTGTCATTCTCCGTTTAGTCATCATTTTAATGCACCATGTGGCAATACGGAAAAAGTACGCACAATATGCATAGTCTTGTTACATTTATGCTGATTTCGAACGGTTCAAAATGTGTTGCAAAAGGATTCATGCCACATAGAATTGATTATGAAACTTGATTTTGTTATAAAATCTAATTTTACCCAAAGATTCTATTGCGTAAAACTAGCAAGAAATAATATGAGGTCATAAAAGCTTGAGCTTCGCTACATAATTCAGTAATTATGCTTCATGGTGATGATAAGCAGGCTCATTAGTTCAAAACTTAAAGGGAGAAATCCAAGTTGATGGCATCTTGAATTTGTTAAAAGTCACGTCGTTAAATTCTAAATATTGTTTTTCTTACGTTGATGGCGTAAAGAAACACATGACTGTCAAGTCCGTTTAATCAAGATGTTTTGAATAATGGTTTTTATTAAGGAGCAGAATTTAAATCAATACATAAACACAAACATTGAACATCTAATTATGTAAAATTCCATACTGTCAAATTGCCAACAAAACACTGTCTATGTGATGTAGAATTATAACGCAGTAATCTCACTTCGGAGCTTCAGAATTATGGAAGAAAACTTAGCAACCTCAAGAAATATTCTACCAAAAGCGATTTCAGTATTTCAGGGAACAGCTGGGGACACAAAAGCCTGTACCATACTCCATGTCTGAATAAACGCTTGAATAGCTACTCACAAACAAAACAATGTCATCTTGCAGAACGGCGTCACAGACGTTGCAACTAGAGGTCGCTTGCATTTTTTTCCAGAATCAAAGAACAAATTTTCCAGTGCGCTATCTATCTTGCCTTGTCAAGGTATTGTGAATGGAAGTCATGAAGAAATGGCAGGGCATCGACCCATCGAACAGAACAACTAATTGGGGAAAAGTCTTTGTCGTGCCAATATTCATAATAACCGCTGATTTAGCGGGTATCCCATGTTCTAAGACATGCAGTATTTGCCTGAAAGTTTGCAATAAAACTCTCCATTCCGTGCGTGGTCGTGATAATTAATAGGTAAAAACAAAACTTTAATCAAACGTTCTTCGGCAATATTTGAAATTACCAGTCTTCAATTCTTATGTTTTGTGAATAAATCCTTCAATTATATCATTTGTTTTAGAAGGAAAGATTCTAACGCATTAGTTACTGCCGGGTTCTCTGGTTTTTTTTTCTACAGCATCGGGTTTTGAATAATGTGTTCTTTGGCGTTACTGAACACTCCCATAAAAAATTGGTCATAAACTTTCCTGAAGTTCGTTTCCTTTCTTTAGAGTTGATGGCTAAGTCTTCAGAAAAATACGTACGTATTATGTAAATTCTGTATTTGGAAGTACCAATAATTGTTAGAAGTACGCATCATTTTATTTCTGGGACACAAAAAGCGCTCGTATCCATTCAATGACATAATAATGCGTATTAAATATTAGATTTTTGTTCTGTTTTACATTATCTAAAACATGCGTTCGTCTTAAACTGAGAACAATTACAGACCACATCAATTTAAATGTTAAACATAAAATGCTTTGTCCTAAAACAAGAAATTAAAACGTTGAGCAATTGTAGTGTCAGGAATTTTTACACTTGCGTCTCCAGAGAAATATATAAAAAAGAAAATTATTAGCACATGATATGAACGTAACCAACGATTGCGAAAATACAATTTCCGCACTAGCTGAGATGAAGCTGGTGTAACAAATATCGGCCTGTCCATGCATTGTTAGAATATTTTTTTTTTATGGTTCGAGTTCGTAAATAAGGCGAGGAACATGCAGAAAAAAAAACACATTGATTATAGAAAAGAGTGAAGTAATTAATAACCAGATGAATTTAGGAGAGAAGAAAATCGTAGAAATCATGGACACTTAAGTTATTTTTGTGAATATTTGTTGACTCAAACATTACTTAATTCTTCAGAGTGGATAATAATAATGACGCGACGCCAGGACAAGGTTAATGTACGTCTTGCCCACCTGCGTAATCGGTAGGTTACTGTCACAGTAACTGCTGACAATACCGAAGGCAATCACAAACGTTGCATTCACACTCAAACTGTAAGGAATCGAGTGCGTGAGCTAGGTCTGAGAAGTAGACGTCGCTTCGTTGGTTTGCCTCTCACATGTCCACGTCGCGCGAGTCGTTTTTAACACGCCATTGTTAGTGCAACAACGTAACCTCGTTTTTTAACATGACAACGCCCGAGCCCACGTAGAGAGAGTTATTAACAGCTTCTTACCAAACATAACATTCAACCAATTGACTGGCCACCCTGAAGTCCAGATTTGTCTGAAATTAAACATCCCTGGAACGAACAGGACAAGAGGGTAAGGCGGCGTCAGAACATCCCCGCAACGCTCGACCAATTAAGAACTACCTTGTTAGAAGAATGGAGCACTATCCCCATCAGACGGATAAACGCCCTATTGAATTCGATGCACTGGAGAATTAGGGCTGTGACAGCTGCGATAGGAGGGCATTCCCGATACTGAATACACACACAAATACAAAATTTATGAATACGTAGGTATTGCATATATACAGGTAGTACAAATGGCTGCCATTTTATGAGGCATGTATATCAAAACAGAAAAAATATTGCTGCGCCCTCTTCCTGACCCAAACATTCAGTCAGTCTTATCACGGCCTTCAGACTTTGTTGCTTCATTTTCGATAAAATATTGATTGACACATAATACTACATGTCATAAACCATCACACGATGCAATACAAATAATAGCTTGGTGTGATAAATTCCTCAAAACAATAAATTTCTAAGTAATTCTTGCATGCTATGATGTGAAACGTTTCTAGATAGCTAAATGCGTCCTTGAAACACGCTCAACACAAACACCGTTTTCACATATCGGCAATGCAAGTTTCTCCAATATCAGCTTACAAACCTAGTCCGCTTGTCCTCGTATCATAATGTAATAAATGCATGTATAAATATTTGTATTATATCAGAAATTCTTTAAACTGTACTATTTTCACTTTACAAACCTACTGTATATCGTCATTATTAAAACATATACGGACAATAATGATCAGGTTTTTGGAAATGATTGGGAAGAGAAACAGCCCAAAAGAACACACGAAACATCCAAGAGCTAGATAAATACAAAATGTATTAATGGATCAATTAAAACTATGAACAGAAGCCTTGAGTACAATTCAAGGATGAACACATAAAGATAAGTGGATCACCTGAAGTTGCTTGTTTTTTTGAAAAATAAATACATTAATCAACAACCTACCAAATCATATCGAATACAGTAAAATGTCACTTTTACATGAGTGCAACTTTATTAAAACCTCCTCATTATATGGAATAGACAACTTGGGATCTGTTTTAATGTTCCCTCTGTACTTTAACTTAATAATACAACCACAACAACACGCTGACTATTTTCCTTATCGTGATGTTGATCTGAATATTCAGGTTTATGTATAAATATGTCTAGAAACAATCTTATTATGTAACATATTTGTCGTCGTAATCAATCATCAGAGTGGAGGAGTACTTTCCGTACGTGCGTGTTATGCGTTTGGAAGATGATGATAAAAGCGGTGCATTTATAAGTGATGGACCTCTCCATGGTGTATGTTATTAGATGATCATTTGATATTCACTTCGTAAAATATCGACAAATAAGTAAGTTGATATTGTATAAGTTTAGTTTTTTTTTATATTTCCGCAATGCTGTCTCTGTGTGGTGACAGGAATACGTCATATTTGTGAGATAACTTATGAACATGATGGAGTGTGTGGGGGATATAAAATACCAGGAAATGTTACTGATGAACGTTTGATTAAAGACTGTTACGTACTATAGTAGAATCAGTTCCGTGTACTCGTGAAACACCAAATGTCAATATTTTTGCATAGTAAGGTCTAACAACAGTTCGCTTGATAATTTAACAAACTTGATTATGATATGAAAACACTTGTAATAGCACAAACAATTATCCTGTGGGTAGACTTAATGCGTGAATAAGTTTGAGCACACTATTTTGAAAGTATCTTATGATTTTCTTTGAAAAGCAGTGTATTTCTTGCAAAATTATAACACTAAGTCAAAAATGTGTGTTGAAAACATAGAATTATCTTGCTAAATTATTTTTTTACTTGAGCACATTATAACAGACTCAAGTTTTTGCTAAAATGTTTTTATTCTTTTTAGATACTATTTTCCATGAAAATCAATGTTATGTTTGTCCATCTTTTAAAATGGCACCAGTAGTACTCACCAAGATCCAATATTAAACCGATAATATATTTTAACTCCTGATATTTGAATTTGAAAATAGTGTGCTCAAACTTAAGTTTTTTCTTGAAACTGGGCCCTGGTTTCTACCAACCCGACGTACCTTACTTTTTTCTTTTGATCTCGATTAATTCAATTATTAGGTAACAAATACACCACAGCTAGGTTACATCATACTTTAACACATGTATTTTATAAAGCATGATTTCATGTATTATTAAATCCCTCCATATAATATGACGATAAATGTATAATACAAAATGTATTATCAAACATTGTCAGGAAGATTCAAGATTCACGCAACAAATATTCATCCTAAAAATCTTTCGTACCGATAGAATTAAATTTCTGTGAAGTCTGCGTTTGGTAAATATTTAATTTCGTCTTCAATATAAATTACCAGTGCAGAAACAGTCTTTGGTAAACAATAGCGATCTCACATTGTTCGTCATTTTAATATAGCTACTTTTTAAACCATGATTTTTTTAAGAATCTAATTCTGATGTGTTCGATTTGCCAAGGTTATGAAATGTGTAGTTTATAATGTTTTAAAATGTTGTAAGATGTTGTCAATCAGACATTTAAGCAGCATGTCGTACTAAGAGGTATTTTGAACTTTGAAAGCATAACAAAACCGAGAGCAATTGGCACGTGACCGTGATGACAACAACTTCTGAAATAATGGTTTGAATCGCTTGTTTTCCACTGGTTTTAGTCCGAGCGTAAACCGGATGCAATGTTTTTTGCGATGAAAATATTGTTGTTGGTCATGAATAAAAAAAATGTACGATCTATCATTGAGCAAATAAAACAATCGCAAACCCTGATATACAAAACGGCATTGCAACTACGAAATCGTTGGGTAAAAATATTAAAGCATTTATGTATAAAAGAGCATGGACACAAGAAGTTCTATTCATTCATGACACGATAATTCATTCAGTCTTAAGACGGCCTACAGACTTTATAAACTGATTTAGATAGCAAATTGATTGACAAAATATGATTACATGTCATAAACTATCACAGAATGTGATACAAATGACAACTTAATGTAATCGAATATTCAAAACAATAAATTTCAGACAAAACAAAGCATGCATCTTATGATACGAAGCGTGTTTTTCTTAACATCTGAATGCGTTTTCGACAAATGCGCCAGGCACGCAATGTCGTCTAAAAACGAATAAGAAGTTAACAATTCATTACGTTTTATGTGTGTTTGACGATAATATTAAAACTCCAATTACAGCATGCAAATTTTGTATGCATGTTCTAATATCAGAATATGCATGTTCTAATATCAGAATATGATATGTATTGCTTCTTGCATTTTTTTTCCCGACAAAGACAAAAGTACTATTGATACTCTTGTCTATCACGCAACTTTATCAAAATGCATTGAGAAACTGACAACAATGAAGAGGTATTGGGAGACAAAACGGAGACAAATAAACATCGTAAAGGAATTCGGGAGAATTTAGAGCGAAATAAAAAATTGAACGGTTGCTCAGAACTATTAAGAGAGGTTTTGTGGATGACATCAAGAAAATGGAAAATAAAATGGGGATCGAAAAAGGGGGGAAGATGGAAAACCAAGAGAACGGAGCGGGAAGTCAGTAATAAATAAAGAAGATTATAATATAAAATGGAATGAGTGAAGGTTAAAGCAATAAAATGCAATTTGACACTGAATCGTTCGGATATTTACTCAAATTGGTCAATAAAAAAGCATTCTAACAAATGCCAAAAAGTACGTCGTTAAAGGGAAAAGTATAAATTGACATCTTGTAAACGGCAAGTGGTTTCGTCGTATAATGCTTCACATAAAGTGGAACAATATCAAACGGTTAACAATCGGTTTTGGGAAATACAATACATACCAACTGTAAGATATCGCCGATTCCAGTGGAGGATTTTTTGTGGACCAATATTCCTCTGACAAAAAGTACTTATTACGTTCAATTTCTTGAAATGTCCTGATTTATTACCCGCTTGCGTGCTAAACAATACATACAATTGCAACCAGTGTTGTGTTTCAGAAAACAGTCATTAATACAATAATGGTATTTGCCAATATACAACAGGGCTTGCAGATTTCAGAGCGTATATCGAAATATTTGAGCGATCTCAGTAAATAGATAGCAAATTTCTGATATGTAGTTAATCCTCGCTACCTTGAACACCCGACTTCAAAGTTCGTTGCCATTGTAAATTTCAGCAACAGAAATAAAATCTTTGCGCTCAATGTAGATCACATCAAAATATTGAATCACTTTATGTGTCATTTACTGAGCAGACAGTGGGTTTCGGTGACACTTTATATGCAGCGAGATTGCTTGATATGGAACAACGAAGTCTGTCTTGAACGGTGGATTATATCACCTCACGAGAATTCAAACTTAAACAATATTTTGCTACTTTATGTTATTCAGTGCAATATAAAATCAGTTCGCATGCATTGAAATGACGATACATCATTGTCATTTTCAACATATCTCGCCATTAGGAAAACGAAACAGGCGATATTTTGTGAGAAGTTCTCAGACTCATTTGCATATATCAGGTATAAAATAATCATGAACGTCAATCGGAGAGGCTGTTGAAACTAAACATCTGCAATTTTTTTTCTAACAATCCGAAACGATTTTAACACCACTATTCAGCTTGTCTCCTTAGCAGAAATGAATGAATGAATACACAACGAACCAGCGACAACCAGCAAAATCATCAGTGAAGCTCTTCCAGAACGTTTAAATTTATTACAACAGAATATAATCACATGATTGTCACATGTGGTTCTTTACGAGGCGGTGACGAAATGGTTTTTGTCCCTTATTTTTGTCCCCTATTTTTGTCCCTGCCTTTGTATGTCTGTTGTGTGCTAAATGATTCTAGGGTTGACGAATTTCGAGGAGGGGGGAGTTTTGAGCATGGTTCATCTCCAGACGTCTTTTTCTTACCTACGTTGTGTTTTATTTAATTAGTTATGGCTTTGGCGATTGTTGTTGCAAAATACAGTGAAACCTCACTAAGCGACCACCTTAACAATACGACCACCTCATTACAACGACCACTTACTTTCGGACCGGTTTTTAATATTAATAACGAGACTACTTGGATATTAAGACCATTCCCAGAGTTCCTAAAGGCGGTCGTAATGTTGAGGTTTCATTGTACAGAACAATATATTTATACCTAGTCTTGTTACAGTTTTATAACATGAAGACACGGGATAATGATTATGTGTCTCTATTTCTGGTCTCTTTGATTTTCATTTAGAATATCCAATTAAAACATGCCAGTGTGTTAGACGTGTCGTAATTTCAATAAATGAATCTGACGCATGCAATATGTATGAAATTCTATTTACAGTATCAAAGCATGCGACTTTAATCAAAGCGAAGCAGATTTATGTCAAAGCTACAACAAAACATACAAAGGACACGACATTTCGAACCTCAACAACAATGGATAACCACATTTTGTAGACGTATTAATGCACAAAAAACCTGATTTCCCATTAAAACATGGGTGATAAATGCTGAGTAGCTTCCATGAGCGCATATCTAACAACTTGTATCAAAATCACGTGATCATGATACTCGCCCGTTCATACAGGATTTCTTAAATATGATTAATTCTTATTATAATTAATATATATTAATTCTTTAATATAAGGTTCCAGAGCAATATAGGCCTAGAAAAACACATGTTCATGACCAAACATTTTAATCTGAACGTCAAATACGTTTAAATACGTAAACACCCAACCTTTATCATTGTCTGTGTTATCAAGTAAGTGTTGTAAATCTACTAATTGTGTTACTTGCAATTGATTTATTGATTAGTTGAATTATTGAATATGTGGATGAGTAAGCGAATAAATGATCGATCGATTTTCCTTCTGACAAAAAATAGGAAAATAAGGAACTTTTTTAAGGAATGCTTTTACACAAGTATGATATCTTTAAGTTTACTGCCCGGCGCGCGTGTCTGATGTGGTACACGACAAAAGAATCGTTCCTGTTGATTTTGTTTTTAAAATAAAAAAATGTGCACCATAAAACGATAAATTAATTCTACCTCATCGCATTTAAAAACAAATAGTGTTACTAAAATGACACGAGAATAAAGTGAATTCTAAATTATGGCTTTCTTTATTTCATTTATAATAAGTAGCTGTTTAATGAATACATTAAACTGCGAAAGCATTCTTTCGGTTATAAGTGGTTAACGCCACGTCAATTTCACTGAATTCATTGACGATATTATTGGGACGTCAATCAGGTGCAAGAAGGTTAGAAGTTCACAAATAAAGTTTTTGTGAGTGCAAGAAGGTTAGAAGCTCACAAATAAAGTTGATATGAATGCAAGTTTAGTAACTCACATATAAAGTTGTGGTGAATACAAAAAGGTAAAGTAGTTCTCATATAAAGTTGTTGGACAAACGTCCGCTGATGTAATCATAAAGACACGTTATAAGGTTTCTGGCCTCGAGTTTCGAAGATAAATCAGACTCAGTTGACAGAAAAAAAGAAAATACTTGGTAAAACCATTGTATGTCTTTATTCTGAGGAGAGAACGTGACAATACTTGCCCGGCATGACTTCATTACGTGGGCTTCGAGTGTCTGTAAGAATATAATCTAAAGACATAGAACAATATACCATCAAGAACATCGCTTCAAATAAAGAAGGAATATGTAATCAACTACTCATTGGTTTGTACTTATTTTATATCTCTCCAGTCTGTTTAGTTGCGGTTTAAACATGCATTTACCGTTTGTATCGAGAACAAAAATAGGGTCCGTTGAGTTAGCGAAACCAGAAACATTTTAAAGCCCAAGTTTCAAAACGAAAGTTACCTTGATGTATTCTTTGTACTTCGAACAGAATCTAACGATGATCTATCTCAAGCAGAAGAAATACTTTCTCCGCAGAATGTGTTCAATTCAATTAAACATGCATAAACCGTTAGGAAGAATTCCTGCAATTTCAGCGAAATTTACGACATAAAGGGAGAGAAGTTCGCAAGCGTTAAATGATTTTATTTTTCGAGTTATCTCCCGTGACGTCAAACTTTTTAGATTTTTTAATTTAATCGTTCATAGAATACTGAATTTACAGAATTTACGACGCGCTTGCTGATGCACTCTCAATGTGCACATTTTATTTTATATTATGCCTTTAGCAATGATTAAAGACTGCAGTCAGATGCTGTGATTATTGCTAAAGCTAACGTGTTTTTCCAAACAGCCGAAAACTTCAGAAAGAAATGTAAAAGAAAATCGTTTAAAGTTAAATTTCCCGGAAGGACAAGAATAAGTAATTAATTTTGAATACAAGTGTTTTATTTTTCTGTGGTTAGTATTTGTGTATATATGTGCATATATGGATAATGTATGTAATATCTGTATAACATTTACCCATAAACATTATCCCACCCGCTTAACTTAATATGTTGGGCGAAAAGCATTGCCAGCTTTCAAGGCCAAATTTACAAAGTAGCTTCCCTTGATTTTCGGTCGACGGGAAGCCTGGGGACAAATTTCGATTATATCCCTTAGATAAGGACCCTTAATGGCACTGGAATCAGTAGAGTTACGGTTCAGTCAGCAAGACATTTATTACACCCACAGGCATAATCGTTTTTCTGTCCTACATCAGTGGATTATTATACACGATAGTCATTTTTTAACATTACTTGTTTGATAATACGGGGAATTACAACCAAACCAAACTAAACATGTTTTATAGTTCAGTTCAGTCTTAGTCGGCCTAAGGACATCCAGCTCATGAGCCCCAAGGCACAATGTACTCTACGAGTATTTGGTTGAAAACCCCTTGGACCATTCATCCTCAACCGCTGATCACCAATGAGAAGATAATGGCAGTAACTTGCGGAGAACAAAGTAAACACTGGCGCAGAATCAGGAAAATACGTCATGTAAGGATGTATAAGTGCTAGTGATTATAATAACTATTGATCTTCAACAAGAAAATTTATGTGTGGATTTTAATACTCGGGGTATATTAGATAAATATGGCTCTAACCATTATATATTAATGTTAACACCACATTTTAGAATCAATATGAAAACAATTTACTAGCTAAATAATTTGTTAATATTAGTACATTATTATTCTGTAATGTATGCCATGATCTAGTTCCGGAATATTAATCTAGAAAAGTGAAGCGTTTTATTATTTCTATGTTAAACTATCTTTATTTACTCTAGAAATCCTCACAACAGATATCGACCGTGATTTTTTTAAGTAAAACTCTATTATTAACATCAGACTGTCATATGATAAGCGCCTACTTTTTTATCGTAAGATCGAGTTACGATCGCATTGATGTTTGAAAAATGAAATTGTAACTTAGTGATATTTTAAGGGTAATTTGAAGATTTTTTCTGGCTCTGCAAAGAGTGACATTGTCTTGCAAACACTATGCATTGTTTTCATCCTACACAAACGTATACATTTAGAAATCACAGGCCTTTATGGCGGACACACAAATTCGACCCCCAAACCAATAAATACACCATGTGTGCGATTAAAGTCATTTGCACGGAGTATAACATCATATCATGTCTATAAATATTTCGTAATAAGCCACAGTGAAACAATAATGATATCAATTATGCATGATTGAATCAGCATGATTTGTCTGATTAAGCGTACAAATATTAGACAGGGACATCTTTTCAACCAAAATACTGCCAGAATGAAAATCATATTTTACTTAAGACAATGTTTCAGAGTGATAACAGGACAGGTTTAACTAAGCGATAAGGAAGATGTTTTATTAAGTAAGAAACACAATTTCGCAGCGCTGAAGTACGCGACAGAGCTACAAAAAAGTCGTTTATCTTCATACACCATTAATTTTCTCTAATCGCGAAGATGATAACAGTTTTGTTTTGAAGTATTTCGTCATTAATTGCAATACCCCGTTGCGTGGGTTTCTCTGGCTAGAGCATTGTACGCAATTCTTCAAACTTTTCTGTAAAAAGTAGGTATTTTATAATGGGAGGTAACAAATGAGCGAAAAATGACCTACAGTCATTCACAGTTATCTCGCTTGTTTTCTATTGAGGTTATCATCAAATTTAATGATCTGAATTACAATGATTTCAATCAAAATTTATTAAATGGAGTTGTTTTATGAGATCATCTGACACCAGAAATGGTCGAATATCTGAATAAACTATAGATAAACTTCCGAAAAGTCAAAACATTGATCGAGTTACTGCCTTTGTGCCTTTATGTCATACAAGAGTAGGTTCGCTGTTTGATGGTGTGAAAGAAAATCAAAGAGCGAATGAAAATCATCTACAAAGTTATCAGAAAAGAAATCTTCTGGAAGCGCTTTGAATGCAGGAGGGGGGGTAAAGATGCACGTTGATTGCTATGGGAACATTTCAAAGGATATATTTCCCTCAACACAGCAAGTGAATACACAGTGGTACAGTCCTGTTTTGTCATACACAGAATGTCTGTCTTAAAATACTCTTTCTTAAATGTATAATTCTATTGGAAATAAATTAAACTGGTATTCATCAGAACAGTATTACAAATCACGTGACTCTGCATGGCGCTGAACACGAAAACTAAGAGGGCAAGTCATTCGATTCAACCCCCAAATCAAGGTATTTCCATGGACTGTCCGCTGGTTTAGATACCGTCTTTTATCCTGTCATATACCCACACAAGCCTGATTACTTCACACACCTATAATTTGTTTATGACTGTTTTCGGGAACACTCCGGGATATCAGTAGCATGTTCGGCTTTTAGAACAGAGACGCGCACGAATCAGAACAGTTTGTGATAAAATATTAATTACGACAGCTTTTGGCAGTTGTATACACATTGAAACCTTACTTTTGCCAAAAGAAAGGTAATTTTTAAATGACCTTTTTAATTTTTGAAGCAAGATCTAAACAGCAAAGCAATGCTGGACAAAAACAAAGCATCGGAGGTGCCGTGCACAAATCAGTGGACTGCTTTATAGTATTGAGATACTGATGTCACACTTGTTCTATAAATAGATCAATATTGTATGCATAATTAATCAGGAATATCGATTATCGCGGTATCTTTCATGGACGATATAATATCGCAACATGACAATACCTGTATTTGTAAGTTATGCATTGTTCAAATTAGTAGTAAACTAGAACAATGTAATTGTAGAATGTGAGTAGAAAAATAACATTTTTCTAAATATTTCTATGAACATTCATACATTTTGCACTTCTTTGTTTGTACTACAATTATAGCATGAATTTAAAGTTTCAGGTTAAAATCATCAACTTTTACGATGATAAAAAACAAATGAAACATTTAGTGAAAAAAAAACAAAATTCAAAACAGAGGTTTTTTTCCTTGACTTCATACTTAAAATCAATTGATGTATAAGTGTTGATGTACAACAACAAAAACAACATTTTATTCATGATTCAGCCCACCAGCCCACTACAAAATATAACAAAACAATCATCAATGTGCGATAAGGTCCTTACATGCGTAATGTGAGATATTTGTGACAAAATTATGGCACTAAAATTTTGATTACATGTTTTGGCGATGTGAAGCTTAATATATATAAGATGCTACAATTTTTACAGTATTTTCGTTCCTCGCCATTAACATTGTGTAATTTATTGTTAGATTCATTAAAATATAATTTCTTAGCATGAAGTACGAATTTCAGTATAACTGGACATGTCAACAGAAAGTGAAGCTCATCCTCTTTGCAATTATAAGAACATACTGAACAATATTGTAATATTTCCCTTTAATGATTTCTATGGTAGACCTGATCTTAGCAGAATATTGTTGTTAATATCGAAGTTTACCGCAGTTAGTAGTTGGCATGGTAATACCCACCCATACAATACGCATAATTACTCCATAAATGGTGGCCATCCTGAAAATGGCGGCCATTTTGGAAAATGCGAGATGGGTTAACGGCAGCAATAAATTGAAAGGTTTTCAATCACGATTTCCCGAAGTTTGACTTAAACAAACATACATAAAGGTATGTACAATGTACCTCATTGCAGTAAAGTTTGTTACGAATACATTGTAATTTTTTTCTCTTATTGTCTAGATCAGGAAAACTATTTTCCAATAAATCCAACCGTTACTTCCGAGTGTGTTCGATTTTTACCGAATTATACCGATTCTTGAAGAAGATTTCTATTCCCAATACAATCATATTGTTTTCAAAACACGTAATTGTTATTTGTCTGATTGATTTTGATTTTCTGAGCGAACTCTTGTTTTAATTGAAACTTTGGTTGAAATCCAAAGATTTGATGCAAAGTCTTAATGATTCATAGGAAAATCGAGCGTTACACCAATGACGAATTTGAAGAAATATCCCGCTCAGTGACTGCTTCATATATGATTCATTATATAGTTCGATGATAGAATCAAAGGTAGTCTGACTATTGGTTCGTTCTCTGGTTACAATGTCATTAATTAGGATGTTACAAAGATACCTGGCTGTCTCCCAGACCTAAATCGATTTAATCCGCTGAGAACGTATTTCGTCTAGTGTCAATTATTGATAACAAAAGAACCAAGTAAGTACGTTTTTTTCCGTTCGTGTTTCATTAATATTTTTTATGCTATTTTGCTCATGGATTTCTTGTGTATTGTCAGGTCAACAGTAATTTAAATCAGCGCTATACAGAGATGTCCCGCTGATGTTTTTTCATAAAATCAATATGATGGGATTTTTTAGAAAGAATGGATTGTTGTTATGTACCATACATACGTTCGTTACTAGGCAACGATTATTAGTGTACTGCGAAGTTTAAAATTTGATTTTTTTCATCGTTATATTTTGACTTAAGTTAATGTTGTTCGTGTTGAGGCCGTAAAATGTTTGTGATAAAACTACTGTTCCGTTGCCATGGTTATGAAATCATTGGGTCATGGATGTCACACGAGAAATTATTTTATAGTATGTGTCAATGATGTTTAAATCACCACACTTCATCCGCCAGATGTAATATTGTATGATTTGAATAAATATACACGCACACAGCTTCAACATACACTTGACACATTGGACTGTTTGATGTAATTTATACCACTATGTTTCGATTTTCCTTACATAACATTTGCTATTATACCACCGTCAGTTCTCGGATATCACAAAGAATCGTGTAATTCATGGCTTCATTGTCACCAAATTGATCATGACCGCTTTATAGATGATTTATTTGTTTGTTGCGACAGATTTACCAAAATGCTACATTATGTCGGAAATAGAGTTATCTGACCTTGAATGGACAAGCCGCTAGGTGTCAGTTCGGTCAACCGATATAGAATTCCCCGGCGTTAGACAGTCGACAAGAATTCGTCATTTTAAAACTTTTTATAGTCAATTAAACTATGTTTTATTTTCTAATTAACTAATGGCCATTGCGTTTTAGAAGTAAGAATGTATAACATATAATATGTACCTGTTATTGTATCTGTTCACTTGTAAGTCGACTGTCTAAGTGCTATTACCAAAATATTTTGTAAGTTGAAAATTTATTTGTTTTTGGGCGGTAGTCCATGTTTAGAATAATGAGCGGTATGTTAGGACAATCGTTGTTATACATTGGGTCAAGCACCGGTCTGTGAATTATTTCCCCAGGTTGAATGATGTACCGTTATGGGGACAAAAACAAAGACGTGTTTGAATCTGGAAAGTTATACTGCACTATTGATGAGGAAAACACTTATATTGGGCCTAATTTACGAAACGTAACCTTACACTGTACGGTCAAATCTGTGAACAAAGGCCACTCTTGGGAAAGACAAAATATGGCCTATCTAGACCGATGGCCTTTATTCGGGGGTCAGTTTGTTCTAAATAATCAATGACAATTTTTCAAAGAATGTCCTTTATTCATCGGGTTGCCTTTATTCGGAAGTGGCTGCATACACAGATTTGACTGTGTCCAAATTGGGATCAGAAACCAACTAACAAATTTCTTTGGCCTGATTCATTTTAACGTATCATTCCTACCTACGGATATGTATGACTGAAGGAGCATTAAAACGTGTTTATTGACTACTTTTATGATTTATTTTTCACAATTTAATAGGTTTTAATACTGCTTTCATCTCGCGTAACTCGTTTCATTTCAATGAACACTGCACATAAGATGTTCAGATACATTTTACAAGAAGCAGTGGACTGTGTAAATGAAGGCAGATGTAAAGCATTACTACATTATGCTGTTTTTATTCCAATTGCGTATTTGACAATCCGACGTTTTAATTTGAGATATTTAAACTATCACATAACTATTACTAATGCCCGTGTCACACATTCGCGAGATTTGACGACGAGTTTTGGCAAGATGAAACTTCCACATCTCGTCTGTTGTCGCGTAGATCTCGGACTTATGTCCTCGCATCCCGCCACATGTCACAAGTTTTCGGCTGTCCACGGCGAGAATTTTTAACTGTTCAAAATTCTCGCGATGATTCGCTGAGTTTTTGCTCTCGTACTGATGTCCAGAGAATGTCGCGTGCATTTCGCTACAACTCGTTTAAGTTTCGCGTAAATGTCGCCACATGTCGCTGCCTTCAAGTATCGCACGAAACGCTGCGAGTCAGTCCACGGGACTCCGCGACGCACACACGAGTTTTACTCGACATGTGAGCGAATCATAGCGAGCATAAAATAGACGTCGCGTTCTTCCCTCTTCAACCACACGATATCGCTGAGAGTTGTGTCGAGTTTTTATGTTGTCTAAGGATTGGAACAAAAATCATTTGCTGTACAGAGCTGAAACAGTGATCGCGCCAAGAAAATGTGAAAAAGAAAACAATTATTGTAACGAACCAGTGGACGAGCCCAAAATATTAATCGAAGAGTAGAAACGGAATCCTGGTGCTGATGGAGACGCTATCGATAAAGCTAGGCGAAAAAGGGTATACAACCACTATACTGATGCTCAAGAACACTTAATTGCTGAGTAGTTGATGATAAATCCTATCCTATCATTTACATCAAAGGCTTGAAGCCTCAGTATTATCAGCTGATAGCATGTTTGCATACTGACTCAAAAGAAGTGATTCTGGGCTACTTATACTATTGTCGCCCAATGTCGTGCTAACTCGAACGATTGTCGGGTACAGTCGTCACAGTTCGTGCAGAACTCATGCAGATGTCGCATTGATTCTTCCCAACTCGCCGAAACTCGTATGAATTCGTTAGAACGTCTTTAGATGTCAAGAGAGGATCGAGTGCATATCGCAAACGTCTCACGATAGTTCGTCCCCGCTTCTGTCGCACAGGGCATGATATCGTACAAATATCGTACAAATATCGTACAAATATCGTACAAATATCGTACAAATACCGTACAAATATCGTCTTCACCAAAAGGACACGCGGATATTTTTGCAAGATTGAACTCGCCACTTCTCGTGGGAACTCGCAGTAAGAACTCGTGAATGTGTGACACTGGCATAACATCTTAGTCTGAGAATGCGTCAGTTAGCAGATTTACAAATCGTCTGAATTCTAATTACTTGTGTCAGTCTAGACTGCGAGACTATCAACTTCCGCTAGATTGATACTCACTGATGTTAGTCTGTAGCATGCGGAGCGCAGAAATAGGGGCACTGGACCTTAAAGCCATTAATTCATCAAATTATTTTTCTGTTGCCATGATAGCCATATTGATTAAATAACATTTTGCATGCTGAAAATGTAATTAATCTTGTATTGGGAAAATCCTGTTCTCGACACGGGGTCGAATTAAAGAGCAAGTTAACTTGTTCCTTTGCGAAATCGAGCCCCTTAAAATGGATCGATCACGTGGCCATTTGACAAGCTTATGCTTGTCCAGGAATAATTCTCGATGGGGTTTAAACAAACAATGTTTTCTCCATCATAAAAACGGTTAAGACATTGGATAAATGGAATGTCTATGATATCTTATTACAGTATTTCATATTAAAACAGCATTGTCCTCATAGCACGTTCGCATTATTGCTTGTCATTGATTGTAAGACATTTATATTTCTCTTGGGAAGCTACAGTAAACAGACAGTTAAATGTATGGTATTCATATCAGTGAAAACATTTTATGTAGTTCTAAAGCATTTCTAAACCAATACACAATATGACAGGATTGATCTGGGAAAAGTTGGCGTGTTAACGTCAAACACGTTAGTGGCTGTGTCTTTTCTAAGGCGTATATTACATGCAGTTATTATGGTTGGTAGCCAAGCTCTGGCGCATTTAACTACCTGATCACAGAATTATATGTCGTATCCATGGAAACAGACTACATTTATGCGAATGCAATATATTTCTAAATTTACCAAGATAGAAATGTAAGACCATCACCGGGAGACGCATTAAAATGCAAAAATATTGCAATATTTTTTTTAATGAATATAGCTGAATGTTAAGCTTTCAAAGTCATGACATCAGCATTGTGTAATTGTAATTAATGTTTTGTTGCACGAAATCAACATTTATCAGGCTAAACAATACAGTCATGTGTAGGGTAACTTGATACACAGATAGGGTAGGTACGTCGAACATTTCTTTTCCACATTCTGTATTTCTGATTTCCGCTAATTGAATCGTCCCTTTTTTTCGACCCTTGACATTTTTCTGTCTTAGTCATTTTTTCGCAGCCTTTTTGATTTTCACCTCAACTATATCTCCGAGTTAAACAAACTATATGAAAAAATATGAAAATGTTCGGCCGCCCTACTAATTGCGTGGGTTGTCAGCGGAAACCATGTGCTTTATTTGTATTTATTATTTTCGGCCACAAGAATTTGAAAAAAAGCTCTCACTTTCTTCAGTGTAGTTAATAATTAACTCTTATTCCGAAATCTAATTAATAATCAGTGTTTATTGTTATATTAGCGTTTGTAAATCAAGAACGTAGCTACCAATACTCACAATACGCATGTGCCTTATGTAGAAGTCCACGCATAGGTTTAAGTTGCCATTTTGTCTTCAAAAGACACAAAACACGGATATAAAGCGCCTCTATATGAATTCGGAATGCACCCACAGACGTCAAAATTTTCTGGGGGATTTCTCTCAAACCCCCTTACGAAGGACAAATCCCCCATGTTGCACTTCTCCCACTCGCACATTCGATGAAAGTGCGTACTATTTTATTTTCCGTGGCTAGACCCATGTAAATGATACTTTTAAAACGTAGAAGGCTCCCTTTTAGTTAGATGTTAGCGTAGATTACTTTACATGTTCGAATCTCGAACTGCGAACTATATTCCAGCTTTATACAACCCTCCTACAAGCCCAAATCCACCCTTAATAGAGACAACTTGATACTTATGAATAAGTGTTTTTATTTGTTTGTAGATATAGACAACTGTGAAAGATACAAGTGAAACCACACAGAAACAACTCTCAGCCAAACACGGGATAATTGCTCCCCTGTAAAAAGTAATTAGAATTTTTAATGTATACAGTAAAACCTCACATTGAGACAACCTTTATATAAAGACCACCTATACACTCGGTATAACGATCATTTATGTTCGGTTTTCACTATTTCCTCTGTATTACAACTTGATAATAAGGGCACGTCAATATGAAATAATTTTCGCTCAATAACACAACCGATTTATTTGGTCCTGAAGGCGGTCATGACGGATATTTTCAATACTATGTTTTAGCCTGTCTCCAAGCTGTGGTAGTTGTTTAAATTGGGTATAGAAAGAAGAATTGATTGTATGATTCAATTGCAACAGCAGTAGTTTTAATTCAATGAAGTATTATCCTATTTATTAGCAGAAATTACTTCAGTTTTCTGTCTACGTGATGCTATTAGTGAATCATATTTTTACATCTGTCGACTCATGAATAATCAATTATGTACACGTAGTAGGTTTTAACAATTTCATGGTTTTTTCCATTTATAAGACTTTGCTGCTTTCAGATACGTGAACTTAGAATTTCTGATATTTTGAAATTTTCAAATGAATGAATTATTGTAAATGCGACAAAAAAGTTTAGAATATAAATGTTTTCAATACCATGTTTTAGTCAGACTCAAAGCTGTGGTAGTTATTTAAACTGGGTATTAAAAAAAGAATTGATAAAGTAAATGTATCTTCAAGATAAAAATATTGATGCCGATGAAGTACCGCCATCTGGAAAGAATAAATCGTTCACTATATTTGTGCACTGCATGTGTCACCGACTCTCATTAGTTTTAATAAATATGTACAAGTATATATATGTGTGTACACGTGTATCATGATGAAGTTTTCGGGGTATACTGGAATCACCCAGGTTGTTGTTGGTTGGTTGGTTGGTTGGTTGGTCGGTCGGTCGGTCGCACGGGCTGTCCCCACTTTACGGGAGTATTTACTCATGATTCAGTGATAAGTTTACTTTACCCAAAAGGAACATAATTATTTCCCTCCATAACAAAAATAGTTGAATAAGAAGAATTACATTTTGAATACAGACATTTTAAGGCAATTCTGTAAGTTATAAAAATAACAATTCTATTACTGAAATACTGTAGTAGCAGTTGGGCAGCAACATATCTGTAAAATAATGGAAGAAATTGAAAATTAATTAGCAGGTATTAATATAATCAATAAGGGTGGTTTTCTAGTTCACGGACAGATCTCGACGAAAAAGATCTTGGAATTGTATGTTTGTAAATATCGTCTCTTACAACAAATCTCAAAATATTAAAATGTAAAATAAGTTTCTTCCGCACACCCCACTGACTGTACATTTTCTATCCACCTTTTCTAGACTTCTTTTCGCTCTCGGTCATTTTGCTCTTGTCGATATTATCAAGAACTTCACCTCCGAACAAAAAATATGTATCTGAAAAAAGATTATGTTGGCCTAGTCAATCGGGCCTTGAGTTGTTGATTATTTAATGATAAAAACATTTTGTCCAAGACGCTATTTATACGATGTTGTCTTATGTGACTATGTCGTCTTTGGAGAGCCAAATGAGACAGCTTACAGTATCACTTTTTACTCCATCTTTGCCGCTCAAGCATGCAACAGTAAACATACAGTAAGCATACAACACAGTAAAAATGAACTCCCATATAATGAAAAGTCGGATAAATCAACCCTGACCATATTTTTTTTATTTCAAACTGTACAACACCCCAGTTACTCAGACGGTCGGTCCGCAATCGGTCATTTCATTTTAAATTGCTCCCCGTTTTGATCGGTTGTCGTATGTGATTTTAGTTCTGGTTTTCTGTGTAAACGGTCATCGGTGATGGACAAGTGTTCAATCGGTTAAACAAACATTTCATGGGATAACCACTGATCAAAACCGACGAAATCCTACATTTTAATTCTCTTTTTCCAATCGGTGGTAATTATTAGATGATCGGTTACTTATCGGTGACTCATTGGTGATATCGGTTGTAGACAGGTTGTCAATCGGTTATTTGTAAAATATTTTCACCGATTGAGAATTTTAAACATGTTTAAAAATCCCAATCAGTAATTTTTCACCGATAAAATTTATCTTTCCCCAATAGCAGTTGATAGGTGGAAAACAGATGACCAATAGGTGATATCGGTTTTAAATGCGTTGTCATCGGTTCACTCCATATTTTTTTCTAAAAAATCTACCGATCAATCACAGATGGCTCTGTGTAACTGGGTTGTAATATGGATATAATGCGATTATTGAGGTTAACAGGAAAAGTTTACTGATTTCTTCCTTTCATTGTTAAATTCATTTTGTTTTTTTATGAAGATTGTATAAGTGGACAGTTAGATGACGCGCATACAGATATATTGAAAGCATTGGTTTCCAAATTATTCATCTATAATTCATACCGATGTGGACATGCCGTATTGGATATCAATATTTAATGATATTGTATTAATTATTCACCAGACATTGATCTATGTTTCCAAGTTACAAATCTTTAATTGATAATACCAGATAGTCTAAAAAAACTATGCTGTAGACAATATACTCAGGCACTCTTTAATAAAAATATGCAGTGGACAATATACTCCTGCATTCTTTGATGAAAATATGCAGTAGGTAATATATATGTACTCCGACACCCTTTGAGTTTGAACTTATGAGATTTTAGACAACTAATATTTTGCCATTCAGCGCAGGGCAAATGATGGCATTCTTATATTAGACACAATCTTTGTACAATAGACTGATTCACGGACAACATGCAAAAACTCTTCCACAATCCACAAACCAAATAATCTACAAAATCAACAAGATACAAAAAGGGCTCAATTAAATACAGTACAACCTCTCCAGAGCGGCCCTCTCTTGAGCGACAACCTCCCTTCAACAACAGCATGCTTTTTCTCCAACTGTACGATTTGACTATTTACTTAACCTCTCTAGAGCGACATCCTCTCAACAACAACATAATTTTGCGTCTCCCAAAGTGTGTTGCTTGGGAGAGGTTGCACTGTAGTAAATTTGCATTAATATGGGTGTAGTAGTGGTACTAGCGGCGCGGGAAAAGCCACCAAGAAAGCTATACATCCAAGTAGGAGTAGCACATAATGACTTCACTCACATTGATCGAAACGCGGAACAAAAGAAATGCCAAAAATCAGGACAAATTATTAAGACTGGGCTTCAGAACTTTATCTACAATAGAGTTTTTTGAGAGATTCTTTTCATGTCTTTGGCCCGAGTTGGATGGGAACACATTGAGTGGAATCCATATTGATGGTGACTACTTGACATTCATATTCATGCTGTGATAAGGATGATTTATGGAGGTAAAGGATATGCGCACACCGAACTGAGACCATGGCCTTGCTGGAATATCTAAATTTGACAGAAAAGTAAAAAAATATTTTATATCTACCTAATATATCCGACTTCAGATAAGACGTACACAGTTCTGTTGAAAACGTTCGCAAGTCTTAGTAAAAAGTATTGATGTGGTGTCATAATTAAGTTGAAAATAACTGGTTGTTTGAACGGAGTGGTTGTAACATTGAGGAAATTGTTAAGTGAGGTTGCACTGTACATTTTTGGATACTATATTTTTCATTATGTAACAATAACTTAATTCACAAACTGTTATTAAAACTTTGAGTTGTTAAAAAATACGTGTAGCGTGTAAAAGAACTAGTGATACCCGGCGTATATCGTGATAATACTCAGCATATGTTTCATTGTCCCTGCTGACGTGAATTTACTCAAATATTCCATTTGTACAATGCCATCACCTCAGGGCTATCTGCAGTTAAATAGAACTTCTGGCATTATAAATATCAATGATTAATAAAATGACTACATTCGGTACAATGAAACTTATATTTACCATGAATGATTCAGCACATGTTTATACTTTATGGTCGTACCGGAAAACTGAATAAACTAATAGGATTGATTCTGAGTTGGTCTCATTATCAAAGTGTAATGTTATACAGTAAAGGTTAAAACCCATAGTTTATGGCTTTTTAGCTGCCTGACTGACGTACGGGGGTATATGTCACTTTCATGCACTTCTGGCGTACAGGATGAGGAACATTGCAAATAATACCGTGCGCATGCGTGCGCGCGTGTGTATATTTCACCAAACGAGGTTGATTTTAGGTCGTGAAAATAGGTGACATTTAAAAAGGTGACATTTACAAGGTTTAGCTTGCAATTATTTGTGTAAGTTATTTTATGTACCCCCAAACTAAGTAAGTGTATCCATGGGGATTTAGAGGACCTGACTTACGAAGTGTACCTCAATGTGGTCGCGATATAAATTGCGCGCAAAATGAATAGGTTATACCTCAGAATGTTCATGAGCTAAGCGAATATGAACTAAGTTAGTATGAACTATGTGAGTATGGACTAAGTGAGTATGGACTAAGTTAGTATGAACTCTGTGAGTATAAGCTATTTTAGTATAAACTCAGTTAGTATGGACTATGTGAGTATGAACTAAGTTAGTATGAACCATGTGAGTATGGACTGAGTGAGTATGGACTATGTGAGTATGGCTAAGTTAGTATGGACTAAGTGAGTATGGACTAAGTGAGTATAGACTAAGTTAGTATGGACTAAGTTAGTATGGACTAAGTGAGTATGGACTATGTGAGTATGGACTAAGTGAGTATGGACTAAGTTAGTATGGACTAAGTTAGCATGGACTAAGTGAGTATGGACTAAGTGGGTATGGACTAAGTTAGTATGAACTATGTGAGTATGAACTACGTGAGTATGAACTATGTGAGTATGGACTAAGTGAGTATGGACTAAGTTAGCATGGACTAAGTGAGTATGGACTAAGTGAGTATGGACTAAGTTAGTATGGACTATGTGAGTATGGATTAAGTTAGTATGGACTATGTGAGTATGAACTAGGTGAGTATGGACTAAGTTATTATGGACTATGTGAGTATGTATTAAGTTAGTATGGACTATGTGAGTATGAACTAGGTGTGTATGGACTAAGTTAGTATGGGCTATGTTAGTATGAACTATGTGAGTATGGACTAAGTGAGTATGGACTAAGTTAGTGTGGACTAAGTTAGTATGAACTACGTTAGTATGGACTAATTTAGTATGAACTATGGACTAAGTTAGTATGAACTAGCTAAGCGAATATGAGCTAAGTTAGTATGAACTATGTGAGTATGGACTAAGTTAGTATGAACTATGTGAGTATGGACTAAGTTAGTATGGACTACGTTTGTATGAACTATGTGAATATGGACTAAGTTAGTATGGACTATGCGAGCATGAACTGGGTGGTTGTGCATGCGTGATTGTCCGAACATGTTGTAGTAATGATAATAGATTATTTATGTTCAGACACGTTATTGAATTATAAATAGGAATTTGAATCATCCTATATATAGAAGTGTTTGTGACTGGATTATTTGGCATTATGTCAACTTGAAAATTGACTACCTAATATAATAAACCAGTCCGTGTATTGGATAAATGATCTTTCATCCGTAGCTATTTAGCCATTGAATGCAAATATAAATTGTTATAACATCAATATTGAAATAAGTAGTTATGTGTTTGCTATAAATTATCAAGCATTAATATAATTATGTTATTAATCGTTCGGAGAAGTTCTGCTTGTAGATATCAATGATTAATTACATAGAATCTGTGTTTAAAGAATAAATCTCTGTTCAGGAGAGGGGGACAAATAATTTTCCATTCTTCAAAAATACTTGAGACATTTTAAATAGTCTATATAAGGGCGTTATGAGCAAAACTCTTTATTCGCACCGTGAAGGTTGGAGCACCAAAAAAATCGTATTTATGATTGAACTCTTCAAACTAAATTGTCAAACCAACCCTTATTTGTTAAGAAAATATGTATGTAATGCATGTATTACATTAATTGCTCAAAGATATTTTTGTCCTCAAAAAATGATTGATTGATAACGTTCAACAATGAAAGACCAAATTTCGTATATTACACATTTTAAATATTCTATGACGCAAAAGCTGTTTCTCGGGCTGATAAACGCGTCTTCGAATCATCCAATTTTCAAGATTCTAAAGTTCAAAGAGATGTTTGTTAGAATATATTGTGATACTATCCAGGGTTTGCACGGGAGACTTTGACACGTAGACTCTAGCCTGCAATCCATGATTTTAAGGATTTTGACGGGTATTTTCAACCTGTCCGTGACATGTATAGGACATACATAGGACTTTTACTTCTAACACAGTGGCGACATGGCGGTGGTAGAGTGGATGCCACGTAAGCAGCTGAGGATCACGTCTCAATTATCCAGGCTCAAAGTTACTGTTAAACAAGGACCATATAATGAGCTCCAAAATGAATGAGGTGTCTAACTTTCTTTATAGACCATCAGCACTAAGCAGTTTTTTTCATCGAGAACATTATGTGTTTATATCTGGTAAGCTCACCACATTTTGTAACAAATTAAAATGTACAAACGATAATACAATTAAAACCTAAGTTTTGAAGAATCATGACACTGGTGCTCAACGAACTTTGGGTAGTGTATTTTTACAACTTTTATAGCAACTCGGGCATAAAATATGTTTGTTCATACCATTATCATGCTTAAACACATGTTTTACTGTTGAATAACGTTTTTAGAACTTTGTTTGCAGTATTACGGTTACAGAAATGTGAGTAGAATGTATCTATGCATGCGAAACGTGTACACTTTATGTTTGTTTTTATGTGACTTACTGTCACTTGGGTTTAACACCGTTTTTCAACTATTTTTCAGTTATATACGTCAACCGGTTCACCTAACCAGTTTTCCTGGACTTTATACTAACCAGTACTAACTTACCCTTCCACAAGGAGCCGGCAACTCCTCCACATATGGAGGAAAATCAAATTTTCATAGAAGGGTATGACCCGCCGCTACCAGGATTCGAACCCCGAACTCCGGGTTACAAGTCCAGCGCACTAACCACTGGACCATGGCCGCGGCCTTTGCACTTTATGAAAATACAGTGTAAGCAGATGAGGTAAAACACCGTTCAGATTTCACCAAACATGTCAAAATGTTTATGGACATGTGTCGTCAATGGTCGATAACCCGCAAAATCGCCACTGACACTCTTGAACTATAGCCCTTGATTCAGCAAAAAATAATGAAATTGACCCTGTCAGTTGAACTGTTTACGCCCATTTTGGTGACATTTTTGCCGTTCTGGTTAACACATTTAGACAATTCTGTTAAAACAGTTCATATTTGTTTAACACGCGAGAAATAAATCTCTGTTTAAGTTAACAAATTTTATGTTTCAGTTTATTTACTTTTCGAAATTATGAAGACTGTGCAAAGTGTGAGAATCTTCATTTGTAAATGTAATGATGGTAGTGGTGCAGAAATGTCTGAAATTTGAATATTTTACATTATACTGAAGATGATGATTAAGATAACATTTTGAAGTTTATTTCAGCGTGTTCATACTGGTGGAAAGTTATAATAAATCAAATTCCGACTTTTCATTTTTAATATATTTGGTAATTATATTCTACTTTTAAGGTCATCCTTAAAATTTAAATGTTGGTTTGCGGTAAAGCGACCCAAACTTTTAACAGTATGTTAAAATTATGTGCTCGCTCCGAAAATTAAAAGCTGTAACGAACAACGGAAAAATGTCAAACAGCAGTTAAAGCCGGTGTATGTTTCGATGAGTCGGTCACGTAGCTGCAAATTGACATTTTTAAGGATGGGTAGAGTTTATTTGATGTCCATTTTCTAGGGAACAACTCTCCAGATAAGACAATGGTTTCGAGACAATTTCTCGACGTCACTCGTTTAGCTTACCTATGACATCGTCAAATATTCTATACTAAATTGCATCTGCTATTATTAATTGACATTTGTCGTACAAATTCAATATTGAAAAGATTCCAGTATATCTAATTAAGAACAAAATGCCGCAGGTAGGAACATACCCGTTAGGCAATAGCGCTTTATTGATGTTTTTAATACAAGTTACAAATGCTTACATTGTAAACAAAATCCTTTTCGTCATATTAATTTATGAGATAAAGATCGGTAAATGTGAAGGAACAAACGTATAAGGACAAGCCACTCTGATTATCATGGACAAATTAGATCCAAGCATTGTGAAGTATTAGCCTTAGGTTTGAGAGAACTAGTACCAACAAGTATTAAAATATGTTAATACATGACTTTCCATTCAACGAAAATGATGAAGATTTAACTCCTGAATGGAAATACTTATTTTTTTATTATTTAAGAAATTCAAACGAATATATACCCATCAGTTTATCGAATGTATAAGATAATTCAACTTGTCGTTAAGGGGCAACATGGATCAGTGTGTATTTTGGGCTCAGATGGCTATAAATAAAGTTGCTGGTTAAACGGGTGAAAATACATGAAGTGTTAATTTTAAACCTGTAGCGAACAACTTCTAGATCAAGTTTTTTTATAAAACGACAGAAAATAAGATATTTACGAACTTGGAATATAAAATACACGGGTACTTGTGTTTTAATATTGACTGAAACTTGAGAGGATGAAATCTTTGAGGTTGGTTGACTGAACACGGAATATTGTGAGGCTTTTATCGTTTAATAATACACCGTGTCAATCTTACTTACACATAATTTATCATACTTTAACATAATTTATCAATAAGAGCGTGTTAATTCATACGTTTAGGCCGTCATCAATTCTTTATACAGTTAACCTCACTTCAATATAAAAACCTTTCCGATAACATAGTCAGTCCAATATTAATTTCACTCTAATATCGACCCCCCCCCCAATATTAAGTCCACTCTAATATTAAAACCACTCCAATATTAAGTCCACTCTAATATTAATAATGTGGCAAATTTCTGAATGTCCAAAAGTGTTCTTATAATAAATAATCAATTTTAATGAATGTTGTTTTGTGTTGTGTTGTGGGTCATATTGTATATCGTATCGCCAGTATCGAAATTATTCAAAACCTAAAGATACATTCACTAATTAGGACAGAAAAATTAATTACGTACCCTAATGTTTGGTCAAGGAGTTGTAAACTGGACTTTTTTACCCTTACAGACATCTGAACATCTGTCTGTAAACAACGAGGAAAGTTCTGTTTGTGTGATAAAAATATAAACATTAAAGTCTTTACTCAGTTTATAGAGCGCATCAGTCTTTGTTTTTTTTGTTTTTATGTGACTTATTGTCACCGGGGTTTAATGCCATTTTTCAACAATTTTTCAGTTATATACGGCGACCGGTTAACCAAGCCAGCTTTTCTGAACTCTATACTAACCAGTGCTAACTTACCCCTCCACAAGGAGCCGGCAACTTCTCCACATATGGAGGAAAATCGACATTTTTTTGTCAAATTTCCATAGAAGGGTATGACCTACCGCGACCGGGATTCGAACCCGGATCTCCGGGTTACAAGTCCAGCGCACTAACCACTGGACTACGGCCGCGGCTTCGTGCTTTAGTCAATGAAGTGATATTGATGAGTTTATTTTGTATTCCTAATTATCTGGTTCTTCTTAATGTGTATATGTATAAGGATTTTACACGACGTTAATGACATTGTATGTATAATCCATAGTGTGTCGATTAACGGTATAAGAATTCGTTCCGTCCAGCTGGTCCGGTGTATATGTCAGTATAAAACATTTTAGTATTATAGTTAATACAAAACAATATACATGTACTCAGGTCTATTGAATTGTTTTATGTTTACTGAAAGCAAATCCGACAAGCTGTGTACTTCTAGACCACAGACATCCGCAATAAACCACCGACAGTCTATTTTATAAAGAAAATAATACAAAATTCGATTTTAGACACGCGTTTATTTCTGCTGGAAATACACTGGTTCCCGTTTCATGGTTGCAATGCACCAATGAGCCATCTGTAAATAATCTGTCAATATATTAAATACATTTGACCATCAACTAGACAAAAATAGTGATTCCCTTAAAACAATGGTATAGCCTCAAGAAATGATCCTTGTCACGAGTAACATAATTATTTAATCAATTTTAACATGAACTAAGAATGGCGGAAGATTAAACAATAACCTCTATGGGTTCAAGTCAACAAACTGTTAAGTTGTTCTATTGAATGATACCACCTATTGTAAACTGCCACCTGACCGTGACATCTAGGTCACGAACTGTTTGAGATTTTATAATAAAATAACAAAACGTGATCATTCCGTAGTTAACCACCCGCGTGTCACAGACCCCGTGTTTTATTAATGATTAAATAGCTTAAATGTGGTATGTTCTAAATCACAGGTAAGATTATGATATTGACATATTTTATTGTACATTACTTTCATTTTACATTTTGATAGTGAAGTATTAAATACAAGGTCATCTTAAAATATGGGTACGCGACCAAAGCTTTTAATGTAGATATTTAGTTTCTTATATTTATTTTTGCTGCTACTGCTGCCGCTGTTAAATTATAGAACAGAAATTTATTTATATGCTGGTTCGGAAATGGAAAAGCTGGACTTTTTAAGTAATGAAAGTATTTTATGGTGGAAATTGCTAATTTTGTTTTAATATTGCGATATGTTTATAGTAATGCGTTCGTGTTTTTCTCACGAGTTTCCTTACTTAAGTTACAGGACAGCCGTCCGGCGGATATGTTCATAAAATAGAAATAAACTTTTTATTTAAATCTTATTTGTTCAACTGAAACCCAAATATCACAGTTAGTTTTTAGGTTGTAAATAACAAGTCAGTAAATCCGGGTATCAATTGGGAAGTAGAGAAGTTAGTGAACCGCATTATCATGGCGTACCTGACTGTAATAAATATAATGGTTGGTTGAGTCAAATGTATTTCATTACAAACATTGTGGGATAGCTATACATTCGGTACAGTGTTTATAGTCGGTAAGATCAAGGTAAGAAATGTTCGAGTTTGTTTAAAAACATATTTTTACATACTTTATGTTATTAAACCTGACTTTGTTATAGTCTATTGCTACTGGTCAGTGAAGCCTGCTCTTATAATGGGTGGGGTAATGTTTTAATGTACATGTACAGTATATGTTAAAAAAATCGAAATGAAAAGTACATTAGTTTTAATAACCGAAGCGATTCAATTTCTTTTAACATTTGCGACTTAAAATTTATTGTCGGCAGTTTTCAACACGAAAATGTCTGGATGTAACGTCTACTTTACCGTGATTATTTAAACGTGTTTGTACGAGTTTATTATTCTTCACTTCATATTAGTATTGCAGAAAAAATTATATACCACTTAACAAAACTATGCTACCTATGTTTTACATTGATTCAGTTGACAGATAGTTTTACGTAGCAGTATCACAATTTTTTCGTAAATAATAATTCATTCTAAATTAAACATATCCTCCACTCTCAAAGCTTAGTCATGACCTTTGTTTATACCCGAGGAACATCGTGCTTTGGAAGGTTTTAATGAATAATTTATGAATGTACGAATATATCAAATTACCATCTGAGCTTTAATACCTTTTTGATGATGTCTCATGAATTGGTTTCTTGATTTTTTTTGTTAACAAACTGTTTATTTATTAGAGGCCCCTAACGACCGCCTGGATTAACACCTGTACCATTAATGTTGGTAAAAAAGTTATGCGTTACTCACAGCACTTTGATAGAATTTCTTAATAATTAAACAAGCGAATTTGTGATTTCATTTGATTTGAAATGACACAAAAACGTGTAGAAATGCTAGTACCTGAAAAAAAAAGATTTTATTTGAACAAATAAACTTCAGATATGCAATTTTGAATACAAATATGAATAAAGGGTGGTGAAAAACATGATGGATTTCAAGTTTGTTTGCGCACACCGTTGCCAAAATGAATGACGCATGTCCTTACACGCTCGATACAAAAATGAACTGAACAAGCATATTTTACTGGACTGGAGAAACAATAATCTTTTAATTCAGAGTAATATTAGCTGGTAGATCACAACAAAATACAATGTTTTAATAGAATGCATAAACTTATCTTTAGAATAAAACCTCTTGTTGCGTGTTTTTTTTTTGTACTCCGTATACCAGTAAATGCTAACACGCAATATTAGTAATATAATATGCTATTATAAATGCGATTTTTTCCCACACGACACGGTCACAATGACATAGACGACAAGGCAACGCGATTATTCAATCATTTGATTCAATCTTGTTTGTAATTATCTTCAATCGACATTTGAATGTTTACAATTAGTAATTTACAAATGCTTATATACAATTTTGTCAAACATTTGTAAAGATGTTTACAGTTTACACATGATACGAAGAGCAATTATAATTATCAGCGAATAACTTATAAAAGAATCAACAATTTGTTTAAATTTGTTGTAACTTTGCCATACCGAAATGTAATGAACCAAATTGTATAAAACAATAATGAGAGAAAATTATGTTGCAATATTAAATGCAAATCTACATTTTACGGCAGGAAAAATAAAGTAAAAAGTAAAGTAGCATCATGTAACATCATGTAAGATCATGTAACATCATGTAGTATCATGTAGTATCATGTAGCATCATGTAGTATCATGTAGCATCATGTAAGATCATGTAACATCATGTAGCATCATGTAAGATCATGTAACATCATGTAACATCATGTAACATCATGTAGCATCATGTAGTATCATGTAACATCATGTAACATCATGTAACATCATGTAGCATCATTTAGTATCATGTAGCATCATGTAAGATCATGTAACATCATGTAACATCATGTAGTATCATGTAACATCATGTAGTATCATGTAGCATCATGTAACATCTTGCCAGAATTTATTTGACAATCGATTATTGTCATTTTCCCAAGTCAATCATTTCCGTATCATTGAACATGGATATATATATAGGTACATTGGTTTAATGGAGTCATTGTATTTTTCATTAGTTATTATTCTTAAATAAGTGCATCTAAGTGTCATTAAGAACTTCTGATAGTAGGTTCTTTTTTCTTAATTCTGTTCGGGCCTTCAATCCATCGAGAATTTTCCTGTGACATACTTTTTGGAGCTGATTCGTAATGCCTTTAGACCATTAGAGCGATTTCGTGTACCTTTAAACCAGTGGAACTAACAACAGCAGAGAAATTGCCTCTAGACGTTCTTCCCTGATTACTGGGGATTTGTAGATCATATTTCGTTACATGACCCAATTTGGTAAATCATGTTCAAATTCATAATCACGAAAACATGTGACAGTAAAACTTGTAAGTGGTCTTATTATCAAGTTGAAATATAAATTTACATAAAAAGGAACGCGATCTGATATTAGTGGCCTTTATAATCAGTTAGTCCTAATATCAAGGTGGTCTGTAGTGAAGTTTTACAGTATATGCGAAAGAATGGCCTTTGGTACAAATGATTGTTTGAAATATATATACATATGTTCAGTACCATACACCTCAATTAATTAATCTTTCAAAAACCTTAGCAGACTTTAATATCGGAAAATCGAAGATGGATACGATCAATTGTTTATCTAGATCAAGGAAGCGAAACTAGAATATAAACAGAATACTCAATACTACATGAATATACTGTTATAGTGATAATATAACGTCCAGCTTTCCGCATCGACTTTGACATTTCCGTGTTGGCATTTGATAGAGATATACAAAAACTTGAACACTAACGATACATTATATCTGACATTTCATTTGCAATTATCTGATATTAAGTTAACTGAAACAGGGCCGCGTACTTTCCTAATTCAAATTAGACCCAACGCAAGCCAGATGTAAATTGGGCATTGAGAATTGATGGGATTACATTCATTTTGGTTCATGAACCTGGAGCATGATTTCATTCACCGTCCGCCGCACTTAATTAAAATACAATTGACAGAAACCCACTAGAGAACAACTACGTATTGCGACCACCTCATTGTAACGACCACTCCATTATAACGACCAATTCATTATAACGAACACTCCATTATAACGACCACTTCATTATAACGAACACCTCATTATAGTGACCACTCCATTATAACGACCAATTCATTATAACGACCACTTCATTATAACGACCACTTCATTATAACGACCGCTCCATTATAACGACCGCTCCATTATAACGAACACCTCATTATAGCGAACATCTCATTATAGCGAATATCTCTTTATACCAACCAACTGATTATTACGACCACCTCATTATAACGAACACCTCATTATAACAAACACTACATAATGATGACCACTTCATTATGACCGGCTTTCCTGATAATTTCTACATTTCAACTTGGTATTAAGATATTCACAATATTAAGACCTTCTTTTCGGGTCTAAAGGTGATCTTGATATCGAGAATTAACGGTTCAGTACAATATTGCCATCAACACTCTGGAATAATCATTGATCATACATAATGTAGAAATGTTCTATAATACACTTTATGTATATTTATTTAGTTTTGTGTTATACGCACAAATACTCGAGGCAGAAATATTTCTGTAAAAGATCAATATTATTAATTCATTTACCACTTAACCACAGGTTGACGTCAAGCAGCCTCGCTACAGTACGTGATAGGACCACCTTAGTATAATGACCAGTTAGTTTGGGTCGGTTGTCGGCCGTGATATCGCAGTGATCCTAAACTGGTTTGAATGTAGACTGTAGTGTTTAGCTAAATATAAACCTTGCAACGTATAACCTTCATCATCTTACACGTACTTATGTCAAGAACAAAATCTGAAGTACCGATATTTAATTAAGACAAGTTTTCCGCGAGTCAACCCAATCTATGAATAGTGATTTTTGGCAAATAGGGATTGTTCGCAGACCGCTTCTGTATATTGTAATACAAAGAGTATTGAGGGTAATTTGTAATCCAATATGTAAATATCAGTATTTTTATTAAGTTAAATACAAACAGATTTTTAGGAATGTAATGTTACTCAACATGAACAGTAAAGTTGGAGAACATCACACAACTGTTATATAACGTTATATGAGCCTTTTAAATGTCGAGTCAGCCAGATTTTGTCGGTGATAGATCGCGGTTTGCGTACAGTGGAATGGATCTTATGAAAATGTCTGGTATTCGTTGACCACCATTAGTGTATAAATCATTACTAGCATCGTATCAGCGGTATTGTTCGGTGAACTTGTTATCTAGGTTAGTAGATTCCGGCTGTATGAGGAATGATGTTGTGTCTGTGAAAATGGAAGGTTTATCATTTGTATGATATTTCTAGTAAATTATCGGTAAGCGTGTGTTGTTTGTTTTCTTATATGCTTAAGAATTCAGTTTACTGATAAATTACGCGTGAGAACTATAGCAGTTGTCATTGTTATTATACATGCTGCTTGTATGAAGTTCTTTTATGTAGTTAAAGTGTTTAATTAAAATGTTTGTGATTTGGAAATATACTTTATTACACGATCTAATTGTGTCAATATTAAACCGCTACTGAATGAATAGGTTCGTAATGTAATAATTCAGTACGGTATATATAATAAACAAATGTGTGTCTTTGAATTATTATTGAACGATTTGGAATAACGCCATTGTATTGTAGTGTTTATTTGCTGTCCAAATGAATTTCGCTTCAAGAGTAATTTATCATTCCGTGGATATTGGTTTAAAGTGAACGATTTGGAATTCAGGCAGCAACCTGATGAAAGTATCGGTAAAAGTAACTTCTGTAGAAAGTGATAGTGTTTACACAGCGTGTGATAATTAACCGGAATATGTTGTACATGATTTCAATACTGGGTTATATATTCATGGCGTGTGTTTCAGTTCTGACGCTCAGTGACTCCAGCAGCTACCGTGTGTACTGCTGTTCATGCATGCATACTGATTTAAACACGGCGGCTGTATTTTAATAACAGGGACCTGTGCCGGGCTACTGTGCTTGTAAGCTTGTAAGATATCGGCCGGTATGTTTCATGTAATAACTTATGTACCTCTTGAAGAGTTTGGTACGGAACGCTTGAGTAGAATAAAACAGTATGTACATCAAGGTACAGTAAGTTTTTTTTACCTAAACCATTTGTAATACGCACACCATGTTTCACTCAGTGCAAGACCCCAGGTGGGATTCCAACCCGTGGCGGCGAGGCTAATAATTACTAGTAAGAGACCATAGCCAGGGGACTCATTGAACAAACCACCTCCATGTAAGAACTGATCTGAGTCTTTGTTCAGAGGTTGTTAAATTAACTGTGGATGTTTGTTTTAGAAGTATCACTTATCGTATTCTTTACAGATAGAAGACCTCTATGTACACGTGACCCTTTGACAGAATAAATAAAAGTCACATACATTGTTGTTTGAACATCAATCAATAAAGTTAATTGTAGTGGATTCCTTAACGTACATACATTCTACTAAATTTACCGGTTATCCGCTGCTCAAAACTTCATGAGTCATTTGTTGATAAATTGCGCTCTAATAGCTGCCATAGCGCATAATTCCTTGATTCCCAGTATGTATACCCACTTTGGTAGAGAGGGGCAATCTTAGATAGTTTTCATATTTAGGGAAATTACGATTGCCCCAGCAGGATCCGAACCAGGGACTCGTCAGTTCCAATCCTGCATCCTACCACTTGACCACCGCTCCGACTTACTTGTTGCCACCTGTCTGATCAACACATATTTTCTTCTGCACTTGTACATGCATTTTGCGTTTACCTCTAAATAATAAAATAATTTATTCTTTAATATTTACTCCGTATTTGAACAAATGCCTGAATAAATAGTTAAATAACAGGCGTTTATCCCGAGTAAAATTTTCCATTCTTCCTTCTATAACTAGAAGGAAGTTAAATATGAAGGAGACACTTCACAAAGTTAAGGATAGAAAGTGGTGAAGTTTATGTATAGATTGCAATTTCGATACCAATGATTTCTAGACAAGATTCAGTCGATAAAAATGACATATTGTGTTACACACTTCTTCACGGAAACTGTTAAGATGTGAAGGTTGTATTATTCACACTAGTAAGCTAAGAATAAACTCTTTCTTTTTTAAATAAAATGGTTGAACGCAGTTTGACACGAAGTTTGTCACCCTCACCTTTTCGTTCGTGTCGTTTTGTTTATTGTTTGTGTGTTAATGACTGTGCCAATTATTTATAACCGCGAAAACAATAGTTAAAATTTATCCACTACGTGTAGTATTCATTTACCCAACCGAAAATGTTAGCCCGCATAATACTGACAGTACGAACACTAACATTCCGACAACCATATAAACTGTCTTAAGTTTGTACACATTTATTTCGTATACTCGGTGTATGTATTCTGTAGCATCGGGAGTTATATATTCAACAACAGATCGTATATACACAAGACACGTTCAAAGAATTTAACAGAAAGTTTTAACAAGGTTACCAAAAATACATGCTCAACATACATTCATTTTCAGCGAATAGTTGAAACTTCACTAAGTGACCACTTTATGACAACGACCACTTGTTCTCGGACTGGTTTGTAATATTTCTTCTAAAATAATCAACTTGATACTAGACCATTTCAGTTTTTAGAAAGATTAATCGACCTCCAAGGTATTTCTAAAATAGAGGTTTCTCTTGAACAAATACAGAGGAACACCGTCATAATGAATTCCTTGGGATCCGAGAAATACCTCCACATTATCTATAGTTCATTATATCCACTACAATGAATTAAAGAACTGAGTGTCTGAGCTGTAGAAATGAATACTTCAATTTATAATGTTCTACACAATATCAGAGTACAGTATATTATATTAATACAAGTATAACAGTATACAGTAAATTATATTAATACATGTATATCAGTAAACAGTATATTATATTAATACAGGTATATCAGAGTACAGTATATTATATTAATACAAGTATAACAGAGTACAGTATATTATATTAATACATGTATAACAGAATACAGTATATTATATTAATATATATATAACAGAGTACAGTATATTATATTAATACAAGTATAACAGAGTACAGTATATTATATTAATACATGTATATCGGAGTACAATATATTATATTAATACAAGTATAACAGAGTACAATATATTATATTAATACAAGTATAACAGAGTACAATATATTATATTAATACAAGTATAACAGAGTACAATATATTGTATTAATACAAGTATAACAGAGGACAGTATATTATATCAATACATCCATACCAGAGTACAGTTATACAAGAGTACAGTATATTAATACATGTATATATTTGTTATCCCGGATGTCCGTGTATGCTGAATTTCGAATACATGTCCACGTATAGGACGGATTATTCTGTACATATTTTATGCATGCATCAGTATTTCATGTTTTTTTTTTTAAAAAATTATTGAATGTTTTAATATACACTCCATTTCCTCTTCTTTCTGAATTTCGGACAAACTCACAGAACTGGCATTTCACAAATTGAAAAAAAAACAAATACATAAAATAAAGAAGTGGTCGTTACAATAAGGCAATCCTAATATCAAGATGAGGTTTCAGTATTTGTAACATAGACCCTTGAACTATCATAGATCTAGAAAGTTTATAAACAGACCAACTGTCTTGATTCATGACGTTGAGTAGAACCTAGATTTTATTAATAAACATGGTGATATCGCCAGTCGAGGAAATACAAGTAATGAATTGTTTATTAATACATGTATAAAACGTAGAATACTCTGTTTTAGTGAATGATAATCCGATAATCGTCTTAATATTGAAATTAGCTGCAGATTAAAGCCAGCGGACACTTAATATTGTGTGCGTTTTTTCTGCATAATACACAAGTGTGATGTTGTGTAAGTAGTTAAAGGTGCCGGATCTTAGGACATGGTAATATTGAATTTTATGTATAATTTTTATTCTTTATAATTTTAGTGAATTTATGTGTGTGCATGCTTGTTAAGAATTGTCATGCAAACTTTATTTTAATTGTACTGAATAACATTCGGTCTAGCGACTAAATATCGAACGGAAATTTGACGTTTTTCGCGTTTTCAGATCCAATATTTTCACTGCGTTATTGTAACTTGTACAGAAAAGGCCGGATTCCTCTGTTCACATCTCAATTAATAGTATTTGATACCAACGCTTTACTGAGATTGAAAGATAGACAGAGTATTGAATCAATAAGTTAATATTTACATTAAGTATTAATTGTTTTTTTTAGTTCTGGAAATTAACGTGTAAACACTGTAATCTTAGTCTTTAGAAGAGCATGACTGCCATTGGTTTAGATCTTCTGTATATAGTTCATGTTCACAGAAATACTTTACTGTACCGATCTGAATGAATACAGACTAAAGTTGAGTGAAAATTAATTAATTAATTAATTAATCCGCAGTACAGCACTTTATACAATAAATATAACTGACAATTGTTGACTTAATTCTGATAGGATGTATGGGTAAATTGATATCCCGTTGAGTATACACAAAAATTACTATCTGACTGTAGTTTGTTTTCTATGTAGTGTATGTCATCTATATATGTAGTGTATGTCATCTATCTATGTAGTGTATATCATCAATATATGTAGTGTATGTCATCTATATATTTACTGTATATCATCTACCTATGTAGTGTATGTCATCTATATATGTGGTGTATATCATCTACCTATGTATTGTATATCATCTATATATGTAGTGTATGTCATCTGTCTATGTAGTGTATATCATCTATATATGTAGTGTATGTCATCTATATATGTAGTGTATGTCATCTATCTATGTAGTGTATATCATCTATATATGTAGTGTATATCATCTATCTATGTAGTGTATGTCATCTATATATGTAGTGTATATCATCTATCTATGTAGTGCATGTCATCTATATATGTAGTGTATATCATCTATCTATGTAGTGTATATCATCTATCTATGTAGTGCATATCATCTATCTATGTAGTGTATATCATCTGTCTATGTAGTGTATATCATCTATATATGTAGTGTATATCATCTATATATGTAGTGTATATCATCTATATATGTAGTGTATGTCATCTATATATGTAGTGTATATCATCTATATATGTAGTGTATATCATCTATCTATGTAGTGCATGTCATCTATATATGTAGTGTATGTCATCTATATATGTAGTGTATATCATATATCTATGTAGTGTATATCATCTGTCTATGTAGTGTATATCATCTATATATGTAGTGTATATCATCTATCTATGTAGTGTATATCATCTATATATGTAGTGTATATCGTCTATCTATGTAGTGTATATCATCTATATATGTAGTGTATATCATCTATATATGTAGTGTATATCATCTATATATGTAGTGTATATCATCTGTCTATGTAGTGTATATCATCTATATATGTAGTGTATGTCATCTATATATGTAGTGTATGTCATCTATATATGTAGTGTATGTCATCTATCTATGTAGTGTATATCATCTATATATGTAGTGTATATCATCTGTCTATGTAGTGTATGTCATCTATATATGTAGTGTATGTCATCTGTGTATACAATGCATCCTGTTGCAGTATTAGCTTTCAGTATTTAGCTTTTTCGGACAAGATACAAAGATGCGAAAATTGGTTTACAAACAACACTGTAACCAATTTTAATACTTTCATTAACTAGCAAACACTGGCTATGGTGTTTATCTGTGTATAAAACCATAGGCACTCTATTTCCTTGATTTATATACCCGAACAGACCTAATGTTTTAATCTAAACTCATCAAACAACGCAAATTAGCCAAGAAAAAATACTAAAAGGTAAGTCACTCGCCATTTTTCGATTGACGGAAGTGATGGTATCCAGCCTGGGTCTCGGCATTCCTTCTGAAATGCGTCCTCCATTCGGGAACCTCGCTCTAGCTGTAGCGCGCCAAGTTTAACAGCGAGGTTCTCGAAAAGCGCGCGCATTTCAGAAGGAATACCGGGACCCGGGCTGGATACCGTTACTTCCGTCAATCGAAAAATGTCGAGTGACTTACCTTTTAGTTTTTATGATACGCAGATTGGCGAAATGACGTTTTCTTTTCTTGGCTGGTTTGCGTTGTTTGATGAGTTTAGATTAAAACCTTAGATCTGTTCCGGTATATAAATCACGGAAATCGAGTGCCTATGTATAAAACATGTATTACAGACTCAGATGTCATTATTCAATTATAATCTGCCTAATTAATATATTATACTGATCAAATATGATTTTATTAGCAAAGGAACAAATACAAAAGTGTTCCCATAGATCATTCAATCCAACATGATGCAATTTTTTTTTTTGGGGGGGGGGCTAGCATATTGAATGATGACGTCCTAATGTGGCCACATATTTATATACATGTATATTTATATATGCAAAATGTTGACCAGTTGTGCACGGTACGTAATCCCATCCACCATTGTATACAGAAATAAATTAAATCAATTAGTATTATATGTTCATGCTAAAATACTTTATTTATCAACTCATAATTGCTACTTAATCTAAAAATTGCTATTTTGCTGTAAAAGACCCGTCGGTTGCCTCAATAATGGCACATTCCAAATATGTGACGTCATTCCCGCGAGCCCAACTGTATCTATGAACAAGTACAACTTATTCACGATTTACGAACAAAAGAAATAGTTTTAGAATTGAATTTCGGTACAAAATATTAAATGACGATTAGACGAATCGTATTTCATCGTTTACAATCCGCAAAATTGAAGAAATAAAACGGGGTGTTCAAAGAACTGGTCCGTTTGATTTAGTGGTTGGATAAACTGTTGTGCCATTCATAGGTTTGTTATACTTAAATTTTCAACTTTAACTTACCTGTATTTCTATTTTCATTCTCTCTATTTCAGGCTCTAACAAAGAACACGAATCCAAATGGTGTTTGTTTGGAAGCTTTAAATATTGAATAGAGACTTTTACACCTGAATAATACAAGAAGTAGCCGCGAAAGTACAAAAAAATCGATTGGAGTTCATTGTGTTAAAGTTAAGTGTATCAACTGAACATATAGTTCAGTATTGTGCTAGCGTTAACTAAATAGAGAGTGCTTTTCCAATAGATTTTCTACTGCCTGTTGTTGAAGGCACTGGGTGTTAAGGCGACGTAATTAATAAATAAATGACAGAATGTGTCGTGTCTAAGTACTTGTATCCCGAGTATACAGCACCTAAAAGCTGGTCCGTGTATGGGAAATAACCAGGCTACAGAATGCAAGAGGATTTGTGTAAAATGAGCGAACAGTTGAAAATGATTATTTGAATATTGTACTAACAACCGACCATAGTGATGACATTCCGTTGGAAATGCATGAAACACCTCGCTGTGCTTGGGGTTGTCACCGTGATCCTGCAGATTATCGTGTCCACGAAATATCGTGAGTATGAATTGTTTTTTGTATTATAATATTAACAAGAGTCCGAGCGCTTAGCTGAATGTACTTGTAACCATTTTGTCTACGGATCTCGGGTTCTTGTCACTGAACCCTGGACAGGGCATGTATTCCCCATGAACTGCTCTCAGTAGATTTTTTTTTCTATTTCTAATTGACTTCGTGGAATCAGGGTTTTTTTCCTTTCTATAGCAGGGGCCGTTTATAGGCGTCTCCCCCAAGGAAAATAATCCTTAAATAATGCAGTTATCCCCTAAAATTCAGTTTACATGAAGTTTTTTCTTCCCTTTTTTGCAAAAATGCCGTGTCTTTTTCGCACATTTAAGAAAAAGACCCATTCCACTGCTTGGGGAAAAAGCCCTGAAAATTTCACACTGCGTGCTTAGATTTTCCATTTCTTTAACTCCGTAATGCCGAGATCAATTAACTATTCAAAGAATTAGTTTTTACATAAATCAGTTGATTATTGATTGATCTATAATTTATTGATCATTGATTGTTCAGTCAAACTTGGGCCAGATTAAATCTACCATTAAGCTGCCTGGCATGGTAGCTTTTTGTTGGCAAATTAAAAGTGGCCGGGTAAATAGATTTACCCGTTTTTCAATTCGACATTAGCAGAATTGTTCAAATGGAGATTAAGATATGAAGGTTGATCATGTGGTCTGAGTCAAAATCACCTGAGAAAGGCCGCAATTTAATATTTCCTAATTTCCCAAGCGATGTTAGGGTAACATTACATCATAAGTTAGGCAGGTTGGGTTCTTTAATTGCAGTGAATGCATATACTTGGGTCCAGAACGTCGTAACTCGGGTTCCCTTCGGTTCTTTTTCGACTTGATTTTGTGTTTTTCGACTATTTCAACAATGTAAGAATTATTCACCTGTCGTTAACTCAGAGAGCAAACATCTAAGGAAGTTTACATAAGTTGTATTTTTTATTGTATTTTGCTAAATGAATAATTTTAATGTTTGAATTTCTTTAATTGTAGATCCTGTCAAAATGATTAAGTGGCAGAATATCTCAGCATTGACGTATCGAGGTCCAAAGAAAAATACGGCTATAGACGCCTCTGTCATGAACGTCACCCTCGCCTCAACAAACAGCGTAAGTAAACGTCAAATAATAAAAATGTGTCAACGTATTAGTTGCATATAATTATTATTCAATTTCATTTACGAACTAATGTCGGTTATTGTATAATTAAGGCTATTCGTAAATATGCGAACGAACGAGTTGACACGGAAAAGTACGAGTTGGCTAAGGTACGAATTAATTAAGGCCAAGTTGACCAAGGTACGAATTGATTAAGGCCAATTTGACCAAGGTAAGAATTGATTGAGGTCAAGTTGACCAAGGTACGAATTGTTTAAGGTCACGTTGCCTAAAGTACGAATTGATTGATTGAGGTCAATTTGGCTTGGGTATGAATTGATTAAGGTCAAGTTGACCAGGGTACGAATTGACGAAAGCCAAGTTGACCAAGGTATGAATTGATTTAGGTCAAATTTACTAGGGTACGATGTTTAAGGTCAAGTTGACCTAGGTACGAATTGATTTTGGTCAAATTGACTAGGGTACGAATTGATTAAGGCCAGGTTGACTAGGATACGAATTAACTAAGGTCAAGTTTACTAAGTTACAAATCACTAAACATTTAATTTTACCCGTTTCACCCCAAAAGTAAAACGTTCCATCTTTCCCGTTTTGATTATAGCGTTGTAACCCCACCTACTTACACGCACACCTCGAGGCTCATGATTCAAAATATAGCAAATATGATGTCGAAAAGTCTAATAATGAAAAAAATAACAAAGATAGACTTTTTATTCGATTTTGCCTCTGACGGGTCCATGTCCGGCGTCCGACGTCGTGTGGTGTGCGTCGTGCGGCGTCGGCATTCGCCTCTAAAGGTCACATTTTTGGTCAAAGGATTATGAAAATTGGTCAGTTGCTTAGTCTTGATGATATCTCAAATAAATTCGAAAAAAATTCTATGTAGGGTCAAAAACAAGGTCACCGAGTCAAATCACTGGAAAACCTTGTTAACACACTGTTGGTAACAGTTTTTATTCGATGTTCACCAAATCTTGTCAGAATGTTTGTCTTATTGATATCCTGGACAAGATCGAAAATGGGTCATCTGGGGTCAAAAAATAGGTCATCAGGTCTATTCAGTTGCAATCTTTACTCAGGTGAGCGAAAAGGGGCTATCTTGGCCCTATTGTTTAATGCAGTTTATAGAATAAAAAAAAAGTTTTTCATACTGGACAATTTAGACAGAGAAACAATCGGCGAGGAAACTAGGTCAGGTTTGTTTCCATAGGTGTCGCTGCAAAGTTGTTGTTCTCGAAAAAAACGGGACAATACGAGATTACATTAAATGAGAAATTATATATGTAGTATACATGTGTTTTCACCTATCGTACGCACGACTTTCCATCATTATGCTTTTGGGAATCGTGATTTTGGGAAATGATATAAAAAAATCATGAAGATCCAAACGTAACAGTTGATTATTTTTCAGTTGTACATACATCTGTATTTAAGTACTTGTTATGTAAACAAGTTAGCAATTCCATATTGTATGTTAAGTACACTAAATGTAAACAAACGTTGTAACAGTTGGTGTTTTCTGCTTGCAAGAAGTCGGAGTACGACTGTGTTTAGGGAATCAATGACTCCCTAGTGAGATACTATGTGTCATCTTTACCATAACGATAACAGCTGTCATTTGTTTAAACATTTATGTTTACACGTGCCACAGCAAAACAAGATGTAACTCCATTTAAGCTTGTCCAACCTTCATTTATTACGACAAAACACAATATATCTATATACATTGTGCTTAGTATTATTGAATAGATAAATGCAATCCCAAGATTTCGACAAAGATTGGTTTCGGAATAGATTCATCATTTGGATGTTCAATTGTCTGCTTTTGTACGTGTGTGTGTGTGCGAATATATGACTAAAAGCTATTTTACCTCCGTTTCAGTCAATCACCAAACATGTTTATCAAGAGGAAGATCCGCCGCGTCAACATGGTGAGCATCACGAAGGTCATAACGGATTCGAACTCGCGTCTTCAGCTTTGCAAGTATGTAAAAGCCGTTCTGTTCAATCACCTGGAATAATGAATCGAGTACATGTCCTTATGGATAAAAGACTTCTTTACTGCCCCATGGAAAAAATTGGAACCACATTTTGGAGGCGCTTGTTCTACATGATAACCCATAAAGAAAAGTCCAGATTTTCCACGCCATTCGATGTGCCCATTAAAATGGCATTAGATGATACCCGATCATTTACACAACTAATACAAACAGCCAAATCTAGAAACATGCTGTCAGACAGTTCATTCAATTTTTTATTTGTGAGAAATCCATATTCTAGGCTTTTGTCAGCTTTTATTGACAAAATCGTGCCACCAAATCCTTATTATTGGAAAAATTTCGGTGGCAAAGCCGTGACAATGTTCCGTCCAGGTCAACAACAAAATATCCGATCCCCGAGAGGGAAAGTGTCAATAGTGGCACAAGATGTTACATTCGCCGAGTTTGTTAAATTTGCTACAAACATGGAGAAATCCAATAGAGGAGTTGATCCTCATATCATCAGCACAAACAAGGGTTGTAAGCCTTGTCAATATCCATATAAGTATATTGGTAGAATGGAAACGTTCAAAGACGATGCTTTTTTCATCATGAATAAAATTGGATTAAATAATACAGTTAACGCGATGGATGAGAACTTCAAATTACTGTCAACATACGACGCCATTGAAGATAGTATATACAGTCCTTTTAGCTGGAAAAAGGAGGTTTTGAAAAACATATCATGGGACAAAGCATTGAGAAGAATTTGGCTGAAGTTGCAAATGAGGGGTATAATCTCAATGGACATACCATTAGACATATCACCAGAGCAGGTAGATACTATTACAAACATTCAATTTATTGAAATGGCAAAGAAAGCTCACCATGCGTCTAATCCTGACAAACTTAATACGCAAAAAGATTTAGTGAAACGTGAAGCCTTTGCAAGTGTCCCTTTAAAGGACATAATAGCGTTCCGGGATGCATTTAAAGAAGACTTTGATTTGTTCGGTTATGACCGTGAACCAGAGTATATATATGATCGGAAAGAAGAAGCTGTACCTCCAAGTTTGTTCTTTAATTACGAACATCTGAACTAGCGGCCATTTATGTGATTTTCCAAACCAAGTGGACCATTTATAGTTGGAATATGTTCTCCATTTTTGACCAGCCTTTATTTACTTCTACACGATCTTCTAATTATTAAGAAATATGTGTGATTTCTGATACACCGAAGTGTACTTTGAATCAGTGTCATTTGTAAATCCTGACCAACACTCTCATATCCTCCTTTTTATTATAATACATGCATTGTGTAAATTATCATTGTGCAGGTTGCGATCTCATTATCTATGTATTTAGTCACGTATAAATCTTACTTATTCAGTAACTGGGGCAACATGAGTGAGTTAAAAAGTACGAATGTTTACTCTCATAATGGGATCGTCCCTTTCTCTTCATTGCCTCCTTTGTTTAACTCGTACAGCTAATGTGGTTACGTTGAAGATCATTCTATAGTGATTATTATGTCGCTGACAAGATCACACCAAATTCACACCATACCGGAAACACACTGTATGATAAAACTCATTGTGAAAGTTTTGTGAAACTTAATATTTCCTGAGAATTTTACAAAAAAAATATCAGAAGTTCAATTAATGCAATATAACACCATATTCAGCACCAGTGCTTTTTCTTTATATTGTTCTGGTGACACCAGATTTAGTGCTTTTGTAAATAAATAATCTGCTTTTAGTTTCAAACTGTCAAATTAATGTCCATCATTGTATGTACCAATCAGAATTTTTAATCTGGAATTGAGTCCTTGTGATGTTATAGAATTGCAAGAGCTTAACTTGAGTTAAGCCTAAATATGTTTTATTTTAATCTGTTATTTAACAAAATAAGCAATAATTTATACATATATATCCTTGCAAAATGCATAATATAAGCTTTACATTACAATTCATTTGATATTATTTTGCTGATGATATTATTTGGGATTTTTGTACATCTACAATTCATCATCTTTTATCGTAAAAAAGTTCATAGTTCATAGTTCCATTGACTGTATTTACCGACTCTGTATTGTTTTTAGGGGGGGGGGTCGTGAAAACATGGAAAAAATATTCAATTTTAGCCCGTCTGTTTCGAAGAAAAAGTTGAGCTATTATGATCGCTGCGTTGTCGTTGTTGTGGTCGTTGTGTAAAACCTTTAATGTAGCTCATTACTTGAACTTTTAAACATGACAACATGACACTTGGAATACTTTATTATCATGACAAGGTGCAGATGCAAGACAAGGGGCATTATTCAGAAGCTATATTGTTGGAGTTATGCCCCTTTTTTACTTAGAATTTCGGTCAGAATTATGCCTTATCATGTTCCAACTGGAAATCTCAGAATGTGGTCCCCGATATGCTGCCATCATGTAAAACAGATGAGTAGAGCTCCAATTTGCCTTATCATTTCCAAGTTGTGTAGATGTTGTATGTATGTAAAGATTTGTACATGTATATATAATATATATGATATATTGATGTATTGAAAGAAAGATATGTCATAAATTCAAATTTCCCCGTATTTGGTAAGTCATGATCTAAGTCATTGCTTTCATGGGCATTTTGATGAAATATAATCTGTGATTGTATAGATTGTATGTAGACTCCCAACTTAATACTGTAAAAATCCTGACAATCCAATGATGTTTTTTATCAGAACAGATAAGTGCAGATTACACGTGTATGGGAGAGTTGATAAAATAAAAGAAAAAGGTTTATTTAAAATCATTATCACTGTATCTCTGAAACAGCTAGTTGGAACAGTTTTAAATGCTCTTACACATGAATTTAGCCAATAAAATGTACATCAGTTGCATAGATTTCTATATTGATATTGTATATGTACCAGGTATACATACATAAATTTACATGTGAAAACTAAAATGTTTTAACAGTCAGCATAGGCGGATCCAGGATTTCTAGTTGGGTTGGGGGAACTGAACAAGTAGGCTGAGGGTCTAGGGGGCTCGTGAGGTTTGGTCATTTCTAAAAGATTCAGTCACATTTCCATAACCTCACCAATCCTTTTGCCAGGGTATGCGATAAAATGTAAATTATTGCACGCGTATCGTGCGAGAATTTTTTGACATTTATATATATTTTCATATAAAAACCATATTTAATGATGGAAAACAACATTTGCTTGGGCAATTTTAAGGGATGGGGGGCGGCGTAGACCTGGTCTCCCCCTGGATCCGCCTATGGTTAGTTTGTCTGGATCATCAGGTTAGAATCCATTGATCATTATTACACGATTTTATAATTAATGTACTTTCATGCTCTAACTATATTAGTTATCCAGAAAACATGTTGGTTGAATACACACTTCTCTTTATGTAGCACGTGTGACTGATATTAAAACATTTATATTTCATATTTTGTTGAGGAAATTTATTTTAGTAGCACAGACGGTAAATTCGTCTTTCTTCATGTATTTTCTCCTTGTTACCATTTCTGATTAAAAGGTAATTAAAGCTTTGTGTATCATACGGTTTTTGTTCATAATTTATTGATGTATTTGTGAAGTTGAAATATGTTGCCACCATGGAATAAAAGAACCTCCAATTCTTTTTAAGTACAGATAGGCCCTTTTCATTCTAAGGTGGTGATATGCTCTTTTATTATCCAGTCAATGTTATTATGTTACATTGCAGTTATTTTTTAAAATTGCCATCACCTTCTACAATAAATCAGGTTTCAGAAATTAATATTTGTTTTATTGTTTTCATTAATTTGTTGTTGATTTTTTATGCATAAAAATAATACATGTATTGTGTATATTGTATGTGCATTGGAGGCCTCCATGGTTGATTGGCTGTGGTCTCTGACTGGTAACCACTAACTCCCTCACCTCTGTGAGTTCGACCCCCACCCAGGGCCATATTTCAATTGTGAGAAAGCTGTCCAGCTAGCATGTGGAAGACTTTTGATTCTATCCAGGTGTATGCCTTGGGTCTTCCTTCACTATTAAAGCTAGTCACCAAGTGACCTGGTTATTAGTGCGATATTGAAGTGCTGTGAAAAAGAAATATGTGCATACTGTGTCAACAAAGAGGTAATCCATTATAGCCTAATTGTCAACATATATAAAAACACAGTCTATATGTAAATATAGACCACTTGTCAAGATATATGAAACATAGTCTATATGTAATCATAGACTAATTGTCAGCATATGTAAAAACACAGTCTATATGTAATTATAGACTAATTGTCAACATATGTAAAAACACAGTCTATTGTCCTTCATAAAAATTGTCCATTGTACAGCTGTACCTTTAACATAACTCTATATTCTTTTAAAATCTTGTCTTTTTCCACATCAGTCCTTCAAAGTACGTTTTGTTTTTGCAACAGCTGGCATGACATTATGGACGGTAAATATGGTAAATGGGCAATTAGGATATCGAATTTCAGTTTTCTATTGTAATTATCATAACTTAACAAAAGGAGTTTCGGTATTACGAAGTTCAGTATGTATTTCATTTTATAGATCGCGCCTGACGAATGATTCAGGCTGTTACCATAGGTGGATCTAGGATTTCTAGTAAGGGGGGGGGGCGGAAACTGAACAAGCAGGCTGGGGGTCCAGGGGGCCGGAAGCCCCCGGAAGCTCCTGAGTTTTAGTAATTTCTAAAGGGTTCAAGCATATTTCCAGAACCTCACCCATCCTTTCCTAGGGTGTACAATAAATGTAACATATTGCACTCATACCGTTCGAAAATGCTTTGACATTTATATATTTTTTCATGTGAATATCATATTTCATGATAGAAAAAAAAACGTTTGCTTGGGCAGATCCGCCTATGGTTACAGAATAGTGTCATCTGATCACAAAACATTTATACATAATTTTCAGATATTCTATTTTTTGGATAGATAAAAACAATTTAATTTGCGGGTACTTAATAGGTGCACTGAAAATGTTTCACAAAAAATTCCCGAAATCAGCAACGTCCATAGATGAATACTTCTTTGATTTTTTTGCGTATTACATCAGTCGGATTCACAAAACATGTCAGACACTCATAAAATACGTGTACAATTTGATTACTTGTTCAAACAAACGCTCAGTACGATAATAAATCTATGACGGCATATTTATTCCAAGGAAGCTTATAAGATAGTAATAACTTCATAATCATCTAAATACATCGGAATTAAAGAGGTGAGTTCAAAAGGAGATAGGGACTTTCTTACAATGATCCCATCCAATTTTAAACGAGCAATGACTTTTGTTGTTGTTGTTGTTGTTCACAGAAAAGATTTCTTGACTGTTAGTGTTCCTAGAAAATATGTTTGTCGTGATAATATACTAAAATGTATTAGTGCATTAAGTGCTCCTGTGGCGCCGCTGGCGTGGTCCAGTGGTTAGTGCGCTGGACTTGTAACCCGGAGATCCTGTTCGAATCCCGGTCGCGGCAGGTCATACCCTTCTATGAATATTTGACAAATTTGTCGATTTTCCTCCAAATGTGGAGAAGTTCCTTGTGGAAGGGTAAGTAAGCACAGTCCAGGAAAACTGGTTAGGTGAACCGGCCGCCGTATATAGCTGAAGAATTGTTGAAAAACGGTGTTAAACCCCAGTGACAATAAGTCACATAAAAACAAAACAGAAAACAAGTTCTCCTTTCTAATGGTATTCTAATTCGTAAAAACATGGGCAACATTTGTCTTTTAACCACTTTCGTGCAAATTAACACACTCTGCTGCTTGGACATTCATATGGAAAATTATGGAGTGTTTAAAACAATATTGTTTCTGCTTAAAGTAAGTCAGTATCATTATGAAAAAAAAAACAGATGAACACTTACAAACTTTTATAATGAATAATAATATTATATTACATTCACGTACATAATTGTTATGATTTTTTTTGGAAGTTATTTGACAACGACCATTTATAACAGAAATTATAGTAATTCATAATTCATTTTCCAAGATGGAAAGGAAGATTTATAACTTCCTGAATATGTTATGGTTACAATTGCCAAGAGTACATTATCGAATGATATTTAAACGTGCATGTAATTTAGTCATGATACACAATTCATCAGACACTAACCATCTCAACTTTCTCAAATTTAGACGCAATTTTTGATATCATTCTGTAAGTGGTAATTTTCATAGTTTACATATGAATAAATGATCACTCCTCATGATCACAACTTAATATGAGTGATATATTCAACTTTGATTTAATTTTTAAACTAACATAAAATATATCGTATGAACTTTGACCCTGGACTCGCGGTCCGGCCTTTAAAACACCCCGCATGAGCTGACACGCAGTTGAAACTACAGGCATCCGGAGTTTATACACTATTCATGAAAACTTCTGATGCATTTGCACATTAAGACATAAATAATTCAAACACCACAGTGCAAGAGAAACACAAAGATCTATTCAGACTATATTTTATGCACATTTGTATTTGTCATAAATGAACGTACAAAGATTCTATCACACATTCAGAGAATCACGACAAATTCTGTTTTGCTGATTTAGACAGTTAATAATACACCAAAGCGTGATTATTCATGATTTGTGAAAGAGCCTCACTAACTACTACATGTATTAAAATTTGGATATTTAGGCAGCCTTATAAAAAACGTTGGTTTGCAGTCGCGCGCGTGCGAAGCACTCAAACATCCCTCGACCCAGAAAAGATTTTAGCGATTTTGATCAAAATGATGTCCGTTCTTTATCCCTGGCGTTCATTAACTGAATCATGAGTGATATAGAAGACGTGAATTTTATTCTCATTGAGGTGGTTCTAATTGGTCTTCATGTTAAATTATTTATGATCTGTCCTTGCAACGCACGTGTGTCAGAACGTCCCACGTGACGTGCACTTTGCCTGCAAAAAATAGATTCATTAGAACTTTTAAGTTAATTGTAACAACTAGCGTATTTAGACATTAATTTAAATTAAATTCGTAAATATATATAATAAATATTAAATGCGGAAAATTAAAAGAACAAAATATTGGAAAATATACAGTAAATTACGATGATGAAAAATTAGGGTACAATGAAGTGTTTATCAATCCTCAAACACGCCCCTCATTTGTTTCTTTGTTATGGAGATAGTGAAATATGGATTGCTGAAGTAAATATTCGGCTTTTAGGAACTCACTGTGACCGTATTCTGCACCATACTAATGGCTGTCTATTCACTAATGTAGTGTAAAAATTCTGTTGGAAAACAAACAAAACAAAACATTAAATTTGAATGATTTGTATTTGCTTTCATCCTTATTTTTTATCACGCAGCACTCACATTATAACATTCTGTTGTGTTATTGGTTGTGTCCACTTCACATCCCGTCTAGCCATGAATTCTCGTAAACCAGTCTGTCTTTGACGCTTTTCAATTTCTTCATAGACCCAGTCTGGTGATTTGGGTCTTCTGTTGCTTCGAAAACAGTTCATTGTCTCTGTTACAAGAATTTAAAAACACCGCTTTAATTGATTTGTGAAAGACGTAAGCAAATATTTTGAAAAAGTGAATTTTTGCGCACAAAAAATCATGGATATCAAATATCATCATATAATTAAATAAAAAATATTCATCACAATTTATCGCCTGATTAAACCTAACAATGTTCATATTTTTGCGAAAATATTTCTAACATTTAGTTTATCCTACGAGAAACATTTTAGTATTGACCATTAAATTACGAAATGACATGAAATTATCGCTCTTCGAATAATAATGATAATATTTTTTTTTCGAACAAACTTATTTCGTACCTCTTATATGAACGCTATCTTTCATTAAATATATCATCTCTGTCTCATGTGCGTCCATTTTATACAATTCTTTAAAATGACCAATGACGTGGACAGCTTAATCAGTCATCACAAAATTTCCATTTTTGTGGTAAAACTATAAATTGCGCAACCAAACCAAAACTTGTGATTACACGTATTATGTCAGCATACAATATATATATATATATATATATATATGAATATGTATGCAAGTATAAACGATATGCGTGTAAATACAGGTACCAAGCGCTTAAAATATTCCATCGGAATGATTAAACGTTTAAAAATACAACTTTCTAATTCATTAAAGAAGAATTATCAGTTCTGTGAATCGGGGTCCAAGTCATGACCAACTAGACATGACTATTTAAGTGAGTGACGTAACAATTAAATTTGAAATTCTAGGTTTCCCACTAAAGTTATTTACCTATAGCTAAAGTAGATCGATTTATTAGTAAACATTAATAAATGTACTTTTATCGAGTTTTAACAATTATCTTATAAATACCGCAGTTGTTTGGAAAATTAATCCCACGCTTTGACGAAAAATTCCCTCAATCGATAAATTCCCCTTAATTGGGGTTGCAAGCAATATTCCTCAATTCTTCATGAACTGTTATATACTTGTTCAGGTAATCGCTTACCCTGTAAACCCCATATTATCATACTTAACTATTAACTTGAATTGCATTTGATATAAAGTAAAATATAGACTAGTATTAAAACCAAAAATTGGACCCGAAAAGAGCAGTCTTATTGAGATGGTCTGATCATCAATTTCAAACATAAAAGAAATATAGAAAACTGATGAAAAATGGAGTGCTCGCTATAATAAGGTAGTCGTTATATTGAAGTGATCGTAAATTAATGTTTTACTGTACATAGGATTTGTAATGAACTGTTTAATATCTGTCATTATATGATTTGCTCACTAAGTTCTGCATTTCTGCATTTTGCCATTTAATGTATGCGTTTGTATAAAACGGTGTGTTGATATAATGTATGCATAATGATGATAAACTTTATGCCTATATAAGATAATAAATGTTCTATTCTGTTTTGTTTTTCGATCAAATCTTCGCCGAAGAAATACGTTTGAATAATATTGCAGAAAATTAAAGTAATAATTAAATTTGCGCTGGACTTTTAGCCAGGAGACCCGGGTTCGAATCCCGGTCGCGGCAGGTCATTACCTTCTATGAAAATTTGACAAAAAATGTCGATTTTCCTCCATATGTTCAGTATGTATTTCATTTTATAGATCGCGCCTGACGAATGATTCAGGCTGTTACCATAGGTGGATCTAGGATTTCTAGTTAGGGGGGGGGGCGGAAACTGAACAAGCAGGCTGGGGGTCCAGGGGGCCGGAAGCCCCCGGAAGCTCCTGAGTTTTAGTAATTTCTAAAGGGTTCAAGCATATTTCCAGAACCTCACCCATCCTTTCCTAGGGTGTACAATAAATGTAACATATTGCACTCATACCGTTCGAAAATGCTTTGACATTTATATATTTTTTCATGTGAATATCATATTTCATGATAGAAAAAAAACGTTTGCTTGGGCAGATCCGCCTATGGTTACAGAATAGTGTCATCTGATCACAAAACATTTATACATAATTTTCGGATCTTCTATTTTTTGGATAGATAAAAACAATTTAATTTGCGGGTACTTAATAGGTGCACTGAAAATGTTTCACAAAAAATTCCCGAAATCAGCAACGTCCATAGATGAATACTTCTTTGATTTTTTTGCGTATTACATCAGTCGGATTCACAAAACATGTCAGACACTCATAAAATACGTGTACAATTTGATTACTTGTTCAAACAAACGCTCAGTACGATAATTAATCTATGACGGCATATTTATTCCAAGGAAGCTTATAAGACAGTAATAACTTCATAATCATCTAAATACATCGGAATTAAAGAGGTGAGTTCAAAAGGAGATAGGGACTTTCTTACAATGATCCCATCCAATTTTAAACGAGCAATGACTTTTGTTGTTGTTGTTGTTGTTGTTGTTGTTGTTGTTGTTGTTGTTGTTCACAGAAAAGATTTCTTGACAGTTAGTGTTCCTAGAAAATATGTTTGTCGTGATAATATACTAAAATGTACTAGTGCATTAAGTGCTCCTGTGGCGCCGCTGGCGTGGTCCAGTGGTTAGTGCGCTGGACTTGTAACCCGGAGATCCTGTTCGAATCCCGGTCGCGGCAGGTCATACCCTTTTATGAATATTTGACAAATATGTCGATTTTCCTCCAAGTGTGGAGAAGTTGCCGGTTCCTTGTGGAAGGGTAAGTTAGCACTGGTTAGTATACAGTCCAGGAAAACTGGTTAGGTGAACCGGCCGCCGTATATATCAGAAGAATTGTTGAAAAACGTCGTTAAACCCCAGTGACAATAAGTCACATAAAAACAAAACAAAAACAAGTTCTCCTTTCTATTGGTATTCTAATTCGTAAGAACACGTGCGACATTTCTCTTTTAACCACTTTCGTGAAAATTAACACACTCTGCTGCTTGGACATTCATATGGAAAATTATGGAGTGTTTAAAACAATATTGTTTCTGCTTAAAGTAAGTCAGTATCATTATGAAAAAAAAAACAGATGAACACTTACAAACTTTTATAATGAATAATAATATTATATTACATTCACGTACATAATTGTTATGATTTTTTTTGGAAGTTATTTGACAACGACCATTTATAACAGAAATTATGGTACTTCATAATTCATTTTCCAAGATGGAAAGGAAGATTTATAACTTCCTGAATATGTTATGGTTACAATTGCCAAGAGTACATTATCGAATGATATTTAAACGTGCATGTAATTTAGTCATGATACACAATTCATCAGACACTAACCATCTCAACTTTCTCAAATTTAGACGCAATTTTTGATATCATTCTGTAAGTGGTAATTTTCATAGTTTACATATGAATAAATGATCACTCCTCATGATCACAACTTAATATGAGTGATATATTCAACTTTGATTTAATTTTTAAACTAACATAAAATATAACGTATGAACTTTGACCCTGGACTCGCGGTCCGGCCTTTAAAACACCCCGCATGAGCTGACACGCAGTTGAAACTACAGGCATCCGGAGTTTATACACTATTCATGAAAACTTCTGATGCATTTGCACATTAAGACATAAATACTTCAAACACCACTGTGCATGAGAAACACAATGATCTATTCAGACAACATGTATATTTTATGCACATTTGTATTTGTCATAAATGAACGAAATTTACGTACAAAGATTCTACACATATAGAGAATCGCGACAAATTCTGCTTTGCTGATTTAGACAGTAAATAATACACCAAAGCGTGATTATTTATGATTTATGAAAGAACCTCGTTAGCTACTACATGTATTAAAATTTGGATATTTAGGCCGCCTTATTAAAAACGTTGGTTTGCAGTCGCGCGCGTGCGAAGCACTCAAGCATCTCTCGACCAAGAAAAGATTTTAGCGATTTTGATCAAAATGATGTCCGTTCTTTATCCCTGGTGTTCATTAACTGAATCATGAGTGATATTGAAGACGTCAATTTTATTCTCATTGAGGTGGTTCTAATTGGTCTTCATGTTAAATTATTTATGATCTGTCCTCGCAACACACGTGTGTCAGAACGTCCCACGTGACGTGCACTTTGCCTGCAAAAAATAGATTCATTAGAACTTTTAAGTTAATTGTAACAACTAGCGTATTTAGACATTAATTTAAATTAAATTCGTAAATATATATAATAAATATTAAATGCGGAAAATTAAAAGAACAAAATATTGGAAAATATACAGTAAATTACGATGATGAAAAATTAGGGTACAATGAAGTGTTTATCAATCCTCAAACACGCCCCTCATTTGTTTCTTTGTTATGGAGATAGTGAAATATGGATTGCTGAAGTAAATATTCGGCTTACAGGAACTCACTGTGACCGCATTCTGCACCATACCAATGGCTGTCTATTCACTAATGTAGTGTAAAAATTCTGATGGAAAACAAACAAAACAAAATATTAAATTTGAATGATTTGGATTTGCTTTCATCCTTATTTTGTATTAAGCAGCACTCACATTTTAACGTTATGTTGTGTTATTGGTTGTGTCCACTTCACATCCCGTCTAGCCATGAATTCTCGTAAACCAGTCTGTCTTTGACGCTTTTCAATTTCTTCATAGACCCAGTCTGGTGATTTGGGTTTTCTGTTGCTTCGGAAACAGTTCATTGTCCCTGTTACAAGTATTTAAAAACACCGCCTTAATTGATTCGTGAAAGACGGAAGCAAATATTGTGAAAAAGTGGATTTTTGCGCACAAAAAATAATGGATATCAAATATCATTACACAATGTACATACAATGGAGCAAAAAAATAGTCATCACAATTTATCGTCAGGTTAAACCTAACAATGTTCATATTTATGAGAAAATATTTTTAACATTTAGTTTATCCTGCGAGAAATATTTTATTTTTTTACTGTTAAAACTACGAAATGACATGAAATTATCGCTCTTCGAATAATAATGATAATATTTTTTTTTCGAACAAACTTATTACGTACCTCTTATATGAACGCTATCTTTCATCAAATATGCCATCTCTATCTCATGTGCGTCCATTTTATACAATTCCTCAAAATGACCAATGACGTGGACAGCTTAATCAGTCATCACAAAATTTCCATTTTTGTAGTAAAACTATAAATTGCGCAACCAAACCAAAACTTGTGATTACACGTATTATGTCAGCATACAATATATATATATATATATGTATATGTATGCAAGTATAAACGATATGCGTGTAAATACAGGTACCAAGCGCTTAAAATATTCCATCGGAATGATTAAACGTTTAAAAATACAACTTTCTAATTTATTACAAGATAATTATCAATACTGTGAATCGGGGTCTAAGTCATGACCAACTAGACATGACTATTTAAGTGAGTGACGTAACAATTAAATTTTAACTTCTAGGTTTCCCACTAAAGTTATTTACCTATAGCTAAAGTAGATCGATTTATTAGTAAACATTTATGTACTTTTATCGAGTTTTAACAATTATCTTATAAATACCGCAGTTGTTTGGAAAATTAATCCCACGCTTTGACGAAAAATTCCCTCAATCGATAAATTCCCCTTAATTGGGGTTGCAAGCAATTTTCCTCAATTCTTCATGAACTATTATATACCTGTTCAGGTAATCGCTTACCCTGTAAACCCCATATTATCATACTTAACTATTAACTTGAATTGCATTTGATATAAAGTAAAATATAGACTAGTATTAAAACCAAAAATTGGACCCGAAATGAGCGGTCTTGTTATTGAGATGGTCTGATTATCAAGTTCAAACATAAAAGAAATATAGAAAACTGGTGAAAAATGGAGTGCTCGTTATAATGAGGTGGTCGTTATACTGAAGTGATCGTAAATTAATGTTTTACTGTACATATGATTTGTAATGAACTGTTTAATATCTGTCATTATATGATTTGCCCACTAAGTTCTGCATTTCTGCATTTTGCCATTTAATGTATGCGTTTGTATAAAACGGTGTGTTGATATAATGTATGCATAATGATGATAAACTTTATGCCTATATAAGATAATAAATGTTCTATTCTGTTTCGTTTTTCTATCAAATCTTCGCCGGAGAAATATGTTTGAATAATATTACATAAAATTAAATTAATAATTAAATTTGCGCTACACTTTTAGCCAGGAGACCCGGGTTCGAATCCCGGTCGCGGCAGGTCATTACCTTCTATGAAAATTTGACAAAAAATGTCGATTTTCCTCCATATGTGGAGAAGTTGCTGGCTCCTTGTGGAAGGGTAAGTTAGTACTGGTTAGTATACAGTCCAGGAAAACTATTTAGGTGAACCGATCGCCGTATATAACTGAAAAACTGTTGAAAAACGGCGTTAAACCCCAGTGACAATAAGTCACATGAAAACAAACAAATAAATAAATTTAAACAAACACACGGACACAGAACTGGAGCTTAGTAAAACACTCCTTATGAAAATTCATTTAAACGTTTTTTGCATTTTAAATATTAGATTTCGGGGACCAATAACGAGCGACCGAATTTTAAAGTACCTTTGGAATTCGATAACCCTCAATTTTATTCATTATCACGCGACGGAATAATTTGACTCACGCGAAGCATGGAAAGCACGAGAAATTTTGTAATAGAATACCAGGTAAATATGCGTCAGTATTATTTATTGCAGGTCAGATATATTTATAGATATATATTAATATCTTTCCATTTTAGTAACATGTTCACAGCCCAGTGGAATTTTTCTGAGTGTTGATTTTATAATATCATTTCGTTCTTTTTTTTAAAAAAAAAAAACTAACGATAATTTAACTTCATTTTGGCCTTTGTCTAAATGACACGGTACATGGGACATGGCGTCCGTAAACATATATATTCCGTTCTGTTAAGCCAACATTATGTGAATGACACCAAGGACATAAATAGAACTCTTCGCTGAGTTGTTTTTGCTCACTATTGTATTGACCACATTCATTTAAGGCAAAAAAGTAAATTTTCTCTAAAAATTTCCACTAACATCCCCCAAAATATTTGGTCGGAAGGTCGACAAAAGAATTTTCGAGCATGTTTTTTTTTAATTTCGGAGATATAATTCATGAGAAATTGGAAATATCGGCAAGAAAAAAAAATGGCGAGACCGTAAAAAAGTCTTGGGTCAGCAGAAAAAATAGAGTAGGATCGGAAACCAGGAACTAATTATTTTATGCCCAGCTCTCGAGGAAGAGCCTGGGTGAATGCCACGTTAAGAACCATTTACTATCAAACATACTTTATTGATTGCATGAACTTTACTTGTACAACGTTCTTTTCAAGTTTTTAATCTATGAAAAAAAAATATTCAACTCTGTTTTCCGTCAATAGTACCTCATCCTTCTTTGAAAAAATAATCCTCAGCACATGCTGGTTAATATTTCTGGGACAAATGTAAATCTTTGGGATGAAATTTGACATACTTACCTTAACCTGTGATGTATGACAAATCATTGTCGGATTAACATAACACTCATCACAATGGATCCTGTATTTTCATCTGGGCATCATTGGTGGGCCCTTCCATTGTTTTTTTGTTTCCAACGACAGTTAACATCGCACCCACAGCCGGGATCACTTGGCGACTTTTTCTTCTTTAAGGGGTGCAGGAAGACCCCTAAAAGTATCCTGTAAGTTATCGGAACAGCTTCCAAAATATATGTGAAATTTGGTCCCGAATGGGATTCGAACTCACAGCGGTGAGGGGCCTGTGATTAATAGTTAGAGACCATAACCACTCCACCACGGAGACCCTTTGCATCCTCAGCTTCGTCCATCTCCAGTGTTGGGTTTTAGTATTGTATCTGATTATGTTTCCTGTCATCATGATTGTAGTATATATGTACATTATAAAACCATTATGGTAGGACCGCCTTTAGCACAAAAAATAATCTACCCTAACATTGAGAGGTATAATTATCAAGTTGAAATACATGTATGAAGAAACTATTGAAAACCGGTATGTAATTATGATAGTCGTTATAATGAGCTGGTTTTAATATTGAAGTGGTCGCTACGTGAGGTTTTACTCTATGTAAACCTATAAAATGGTCATTTTACATTTCTCAATAGCCTTATCGTTGGTTATGGACTGGTAATCACTAGCCCCGCTGCATATTCGTATCCCCCGGGACCATAAAAATCATTCCTTGGACTTTTCTTACCATTAAAACTGTGAAGTCGACGAAAGACTGGCTGTTTTAAACCCCATTGGAAACAAATAGTTTGCATAACATGAAATAAAGAACCGAGACAGTAATTAAATAAAGGCTGTCAATAAATGATAAATACGTGTATTACATTCCGGGGAGGTAACTCAATTAAGTTTATATTAAGTAAAACTGTAGTTACTTCCCTTACATAATTTTATTTTAATGATGATTTTTTTATCATTCCAATTTGATAAGTACATGTATACAGCAGGCATGTTAACAGTGCATCCATTTTTAAATATCTTCTAATCAGCATATTAGTGGTAAGATTGCCACGAACAATATTATTTTGATTTTTTTTCTTTTTTCTCCATGTTGTGTTTACGCGGCACCTGGAAAATTTTAAAACAACCAGAATATCTAAGTTAACCGGATATCAAATTCTGTAGCTATTTCCTTCGTGATAGTAACTATATAAAATAACAAAATTCAATGTTAAAGCCTTTTACAAAATTCATATAAACGTATACAGTAAATCACAGTTAAAGTTACCTCGAATACAGTGAAAAAATCGGATATAGTGAAGTATGTTTATTTCCCGAACATGTCCATCTATACGTCATTATTATTGATAAAGTGAAATATGGATCAGGCGAAGTAATCGTTAGAGTCCTATTGTTTCACTGTAACCCTCCGCTGTATAACTTTTGTATAAATATCATTAAATCTGACAGTTCCCCTGCTTTTCTCAAAGGTGGACACGGACTTTGGGATCGAGGGTTTGAACCTATGGCAAGTTATTCTCTTTGGGTTGTAGTTGTATACTTCATGTCTAAAGCCATTCATCCACCGCCACTGACTCTAAAAGTTCAAATGTAAAGAACAGTTGGCATTTATGTGCAGAGAACAAGGTTAGTGTAGACAAAAACACGTGTCAGATTTACTACCCGCTTTAATACCGTTGAAAACAGGCGCAAATTCGAAATATTTATTTATATGATAATCCTCAACCCCACAAACATCCACGATCCCCTGTCCTGTGTTATCACGTGTTATTGTAGGTTTGAACTTATGCTGCATTTTAACTACATCAGTAAAAGTATGACAGAGGTTCGGACTGGATATTCAAATTAAATTTTTACACTACGCTTGTCATGGAGTACATATTGTTTTCATTAACAACAGTAATATAGCGTATTTAAATTCTTTGTTACTTGTAAAAAATGTCATATAGCCTGTGGCTAAATATAATTGACGACATGCCTTAGTTTGTTACATTGTATAAATACATAAGAAGTAAAGGAATGTACAAAAAGATTTATGAAAAGTTTTATAATTACTACATGCGATTAACTACCGTGCCTAATTTCAAGGAAAACGTTTCGGCCGGATGTAAATGAAGAAATGAACTCTGTCATCGTTTTGAGAAATATAGATGACTCATCAGGGTTGTTTGAATATAAAAACACTGAACGATGGAAACGTTGTTGATAACACCAAGCATTATTGCATTTTACTTTGCAGGTTGCTCCAAGTTCGTACATATTTTTTAAACTAAGTTTTGAAACATCTGGTATTGGTCATCACGTGGAGAGTTTATTGTATCAGTTTATAAATCCGCAGGTGCTGAAAATAGAGACGTAAGTTGCCAAAGCTTCGTTTATTAGCCGACAGAAAAGACGAGAAATAATGGTGCGATTTGAAACAATATTTTCCTGTGTTTGCCTGGCTGTAATATTATCAGAAGGTAAGTACTTTGCCATTTTATCAAATCAATTTGATCATCTCCTTTCCGTACAGTTTTTTTCTTTCGACGATTTTTAGAGGGAAAGTCATGTGTGTACATCTTTGTACTTTTAAATTAATTCACTCATCTACGTACCGTACAGTTTTTTTTTCTTTCGAAGAAAGCTATTTTTAAAGTCATGTGTGTACATCTTAGTACTTTGGGGGCAAATTTTGTTGATTAGTATTGCGTGTATTGTAATTTTTCAGTGGTAGGTATTATCAAACACCACCACCAGCACCACGATCACCATTATCATCATTAACTTCACCATTATCATCTTCATTGTCGTCGTCGTTGTCATCAACGTCATCATAATCAACTTTCGTAACATCGTCATCGGCATAATATACCACGCCAAAATAATCATTATTATAATCACCGTCGTTAATTTCATCATAATTAACATAATCGCCATCGTCAGCGTCGTTTTTAGATCATTATTGACATCGTCATCATCATCAAGTCGCCAAATGACTTTGGCTGTCGGTGCGACGTTTAACCTCGAGATCAAAAAGAATGAATCGTATTTGTTCCTGCAGTACAAATCAACGTAATCAATATGATACTTTGAACAATTAAATTTATGCAAAATTCTTCACGTGAGGACGTTGTTGATATTTATCAAAACAAAACAATTTTTTACAATGAAGTTTGACGTCGCACTAACAACCACTAACGTTGCAGCTAACAGCAAATGGCGACTTTTCTAGCTTTCAGTATTTAGTATTTTCAAACATTTGAAGGAAACATTGTCCAAACAGCTCAACAAGGACAGGTTTGATCCAAACTGCTGTCGTCAAGTTCACACATTTATTTAAAACAGAGCTTTTGTACGATAGATCAACGACCAGCTGAAGACAAACGTCCAAGTTTTATTTACATGTTGTATAAGAAATGTATATTTAAGTTGTCTGAACCAACTATATATTGATCAAAAGCGAGTTATTCTGTGACATGAAATGGTTTTTTTGTGCAATATGTAGCTGAAATACAGTTTCCTTTTTCTTTGTGTAGTGAGTGCATCAGGTTTTCGGTTCGGCGGTCCCTGTGATGTTCGTCCTCAATACAAAGGAGGGTGAGTCACTTATATTGTCTCTGTAAAATAGCCGACACTTTTGTACCTATACCACGTTACTGAAAGTAAAAAACCTTAATCATTTCTGTAACATAGTATCTATGCTGTGAACATCGGACCTGTTTTTCATATATTACTATTTTTTGCATGGACGTTTAAACATGACACTTGTTATTCCAATGATAATATTTTAGCTGTGTCATACGTATTAACTAAATGATACTAGAATAATAATCAACAGAATGGGGCCGTGATAAAGACTTACACCACTCATGGCTTAAAAACTTACATGACGGCATTCTGCAATCATTTCTAGAATTCTATAATCACGCAAAAAACTTGTATTTCTCTGTATTGTAACAATTTGTATTAAAATGATCTTACAGCATACCACGCAATCCAGACTTTTCCACTGTAGTTCAGGTTCCAATTTCGTGCAGAAATGGAACTTTTAGGTGGCATCATCCACGGGGACACGCTTTGGTCAAATTTAATAACAAACGTAGGGTATGTCACTTTGTTTCTCGCGATTTAAAAGCATATCTGTTATTCATAAAATGGTTAAGCAATACATTTTGAAGTCCATCTTTGTGCACTGAAAGCTTATTTGATACATTATAGGCCACAAAAATGGAAGCATACCTTTCAAGGGCACCAGAGATTGCAGACTGAGAACCTGTATCGAGGCATATTTAGCTTAGCGGGCATAGTTTTCATTAGTTTTTTTATTCCTCGTGTTTATAACCATTTGTAGTGCTTTCTAAATGCTAATGATAACAAATACGGGCATACATTGATGGATAATCTAAATGTGTTTAGATATCAGGATTCATTCATATAAGTGAATAAATATAACATAACTTATTTAGGTTGGCTTTTCCTTTGTTGAGAAAGTACGAGTCCATAAAGTATCCGTTGCCAGTATTCACTTTAAATGCCATTGTCAACAACAAACATCCTAGTAATCGACTACTGTTGTCTCTGTTAGCTAAACGTGTATATTGTAATTTTGTTTCTCTTTCACGTCTGTACTCTGCAGTATTTCAGTAATTAATTAGTAGACATTTAACCAGTTTCCTGGATTCTGCGCCAGTACGGACTTTGTTCTCCGCAAATAACAGCCAAACTCTCTACATGAATGATCCGCAGTAGATGTTGAATCTTCTCGGACGCAGCGTCTTCAGCGCAATGCACGCATACGGTTTGAAATCACGAACAGACGTTCGAGCATCTAGCGTTCTATCTATTGAGCCAAGTGGATGGTCCTTCATAAGCCAATATAATCATAGCAGCCTTTATTTTATGATGTTCATGGTGAAGATAATGTTGTATATTCTAGATACCAACTTCAGTATGTATTCGTGACATCTTGGGTGGCCATGAGTTTACTATTACTGACACAACTGACAACGAGGTCGTTGGACCAATCAATTATGGTAAAATATTTCTTTATTTAGCTGCATAATTCATCGGCATGTTAAATGTTATACATTTTATACATGTTGTGGTATAAAAATGTTTAGGTCGTAACTTTACAAAAGCGTTTCTTTGTGTGTAGGACCATATTAGTAGGCAATCCTGTCATTCCTTCTTACACTATATCAATATCATTAACTTCATCAACGAATCTTCGGTCTAAGATGAGTGATATGCATTCAACAGGTAATTGGTCTATGTTATTACTAAAAGCAAACTTCACTCACACATATTTTCCATGCATTTATAAATGGAAATCTTTCAAAAACGACATTATAAGACCTAACTTTCCATATTTATATTTTCCATGCGTTACTAAAGTCAAAACTTTTCAGATTAATATTTTCTGTTTTAAGTAAACACTCCACTTATATATTCAATGTGTTTACAAAGAGTAAACTTTCCACATTTACATTTGTAAAGTGTTCACAAAGAGTTAACTTTCCAGATTTATAATTCTTTACGTTTACAAGGAAAACTTTCTGCACTTAGATTGTTTAGTGTGTTTATAAAGAGAAAAATGTCCACATTTATATTTTCAGATCAGTGGGTTTGTACTACTACAACACATAAACATGTGATTACTCTTAGAGTGGACGCACCAGTAGACATACGTTACGTGGCACAATTTGAATATGAACTTCGTCATTAAGTGTAATTAAATTTTCAAATGAGAATCGTTTACTTATTGATTTAAATGAGGATCTAATGAATGTTGTCTGTCCCTACACTAGTTTCAAACAACCAGTCAGCGAATATTAAGTTTCGTAAGAGGGAATCGGGTTGGTACTTAAAGGCCATTCATTGCGCTGGTCAAGTCAACTTCTTGCATTAACTCCAAGAGTAGTCTCTTGAATGAAACGATATCCATAGTATGCGTTTCTCGTATTGTGTTTTGCAATATGAACACAATAACGCCCTTGAAAGTTAATACTTGGCCAACAAATTAACAAATTATCACACGACCGGTTGATAATCTGTATAATCTGTACCGCGTGAAAAAACAGCACTGCCAGAATAAAGGAATGGCGTCTCTGAAATAACTTAGTTAAAAGATTTTTGATGTCAGATAGATAGATAGATAGATAGATAGATAGATAGATAGATAGATAGAGTTTATTTCCAAATCTTTTTGTGCCATTTGGCCCATGACGACAACATATTTACAATATATTTTCAATATATGTACAACAAATAAACATTCATACTTACGTACATATTACGCACAAAATTCAAATATCTAATATAATTGTATGAATAATGATAAGATTTGGGAGAAGAAATTGGCCAACATACACTAAATGACTAAGTAACATAAATAAGCCTCCAACGTCTACAATAACATTATGTACATATATGTTTACCTCAGTTCATTTAGTCATGTTTAAATAAGATTCATAACTTCAATGTCATCAAATACAACAAAACATACATGCATTTGTCTAACCAATATACAATGTTGTTTCGTGTATGAATTTGGTATATAAACTGAACCATATCAAAAGAGAAGAAAGCACAATTTTGCTTGTGTTATAGTGAAAAGAGGACCAGCTGATAAAAAATTCCTCTATGACATATATACATGTATATGATTAAATCCATTATATTGTTATAGTATATTTGTTGTCATAATTGTAACACCAAAAAGATATATAGATGAATTTACAAATATTTTTTTTATAGATACAGTCAATCCGAGGCCAAAACCTTTAAACAGCTTGTTTTTCTTAGGTATTGTTTGGTCATCATCATATTCTTGCATTAAAGCGAAAAGCTGGAATAATCTGATGAATTGACTAATTGCTAAACAGATGACTCTACACGCAGGACCAATTTTGACATATAGGAGCATAATTTGACCAATACTATTAAAGAACCAATTGGCAAGATTACGCACTAAATATCTAAGTTTTAGGCCAATAAGTCTATGTAACAATAGTTACGAAGTATAGTCAAGAATCACAAAGAAGGGCTACACACCAAATGTAAAGCTCTAGGTCATACGGTTTTAGCCAAAACGTTATTTAATGGTTTTCCGTTCATAAACAAGAGAATCCCGAGGTGGGTCAATTTTTGATCTCCGTGAAATAATTTGTACAATGTCTGTCAAAGGATTACAATACGATGCTACAATCCACATATATATGCTCCAAGTCTTACGGCTTTTTGCTAATAAGAGTTTAAAAAGTTTTCCCAATATAATCTTTTTAAACAAGTGACCTTGGACGACAAATATTTCGACTCAAAGGGTATCAATTGACATTTTCCACAGACAACCACAAGTCAATATTTCACACCAGATATCATAGCTTTAAACCATGCGATTTAAGCAAATAGATATGTAAAGGTTTTCCCAATTGAAATAAGTGACCCCTGGGGCGGAGCAAATCTTGACCCAAGCCACATCAATTGTAAAATATGAAAAGAGGACCATCCAATGATCATTCATGTGAAGTTAGATTGAAATTAGTTCAGTGGTTTCAGAGGAGATGTCACTTGAAACATTATTCCGTCACAGACGACAGACAGGGCGATCACTACATCTCACCGCGTGTTCAGCTTAACTAAGAACAATATTGTCAAAATTGTTGAAAGAACTAAACATTTCTAACAATAATTTTTAATTCTCAATCACATCAATTCTTATAAACGTTTTTTTTTTGTTTTTTTTTTTTTTGTTTTTTTTTGTTTTTTGGAAAAGAGCAGCAATAAAAACAGTTTACATACAACATGATTTGTTGATTGGTGTTTTACGGTACTTTTTACACTAACTAGGCTATATCGCACCTACATACAACATGTAATCATCAGAATATATCATATATTTGGTTCGAGGTTTTAACACTTGAGATCAGTTCTCTGGCGTGTAACTTAACAAGCGTTAAAAACAGGCTAAAACACGAAATATTTATTTACATGATAATTCTCGACCCCACAAATATCCACGATCCTCTGTCCTGAGTTATCACGACTTATTGTAGGTATAAACTCATGTGTTATATCATAACTATATCATTGACAGTATGACTGATGTTCAAAACAAAAATTTACTTTACTTTTCAAGTTATGCTTGTCATAGAGTACGTATTGTTCTCGCACTAAACAATAAAATAACATAAAGTATATCTTACAAAAATTGTTTTAAAACCGGTGTGTAAAGTAATTGATGACAAGCCTTAATATTGCTTAGAAGTAAAAGAATGTACAAGACGGTTTAAGGAAAGTTTTACATGCGATCAACCACCATATCTAGTTTCAAGAAGAAATTATTACAGCCGGATGTGTATGAGGAAATAAGCTCCGTAACCGGTTTGAGAAATATAAATCATTCACTAGCGTTGTTTAATGAAAATTACGGCGACAAAAACATCGTCGACAACGTCAGACAACACTGCATTTTACTTTGCGGATGTTACAGGTTCGTACATATTTTGAAATTAATAGTTTCGAAACATCTGATATTGGCGGAAAAGTAGAGCGTTAATTGTATTAGTTTATCCGTAGGTGCTGAAAATAACGACAAAAGTTGCTAGAGTTTCGTTCAATAGCCGAGAAAAATATCGCGAAATAATGATGTAATTTGAAACAATAGTTTTCTGAGTTTGCCTGGTGGTAAAAATATCAGAAAGTTAGTATTTTGTCATTTATCAAATTATTTTACTCATTTCCTGTCTGTATAGTATTTTCTTTCGAAGAAAGCTTTGTTTAGAGGAAAAGTCATGCGAATACATATTTGTACTTTGACGCAAATTATGTTCATTTATATTGCATGTGTTGTATTTTTTCAATGGTGTTATCAAAACACCATATCAAGTATCACCACCACCGCTTTCACCATCATGATCATTTACTTCATCATTATCATCTTGATCGTCGTCGTTGTCATCAACGTCGTCATAATCAACTCTTTTATCATCGGCATAATATTCGTCACCCCCACCATGATCATCGCCGTCTTTAATTTCATATTTATTATCATAATCATCATCGTCATCGTTGGCGTCGGCGCTATCTTTGTCATTGACATCCTCATCATCAAGTCGCTTAATGATCATGGCTGTTGTTGCGACATTAAAGCCTAGGGAAAAAAGAACTACTTGTGTTTGTTGCTACTGTACAAATCAATTATATCAGTACAATATTATGAACTGTTAAATAAATGCATAATTCTTCACGTGAGGACGTTGTGTGTATTCGCAAATCATTTTTTCAATGGGGTTTAACACCGCACCAACAGCCAGGGTCATTTAGCGACTTTTTCCAGCTTAAATGGTGGAGGAAGGTCCCAGGTGTGCACATGGGTAAAACTACCGACCTAGCTGAACGGCTTCTTCAAATGTGAAATTTGGTTCCTGGCTGGATTCGAACTCACAGCGGTGAGCGGCTAGTGATTACTAGCATACTATGCGTTTTCAAAATGCTAAAGTTAATTACAAGCATAATATGAGTTAATTACATTTCAAACAGCAATCTAATACTAGCCAACTAATGAAAATATTCACTTTCACTTAAAAATATACATGTGGGTCTTAAGTTGAGAACGAAAATGTGATGTAAGCATGGAGACATCTAAACCTTCGGCAATTAGTAATAAATACATGTATGTCATTAATTAGTCGCAGAAATGGTTAGATTGTTCAGAAAAAAGTCCCATTTGATTTGATCTTCGCAAAAAGTTTCAAATCATTTATGGTTAAAAATCATTTCGGTTTCCGGAATTTTAAAAAGTCATTTGAACATTTGAAGTAAACATCGTTATGCAGACTTGGAACGGTTTGCTTGTCAATGATCAATGACGGACTGAAGACCAACATCTAAGATCTATTTTACGAATTGTATAAGAAATGTACATTTTTAAAAGTTATCTGAACCAGCAAAATCGACCAAAGGTGAGTTATTGTGTCACATGGATTGTTGTTCTTGTGCAATATGTTGCTGAAATACTGTTTCTTTTTTCTTTGTGTCGTGACTGTATGAGGAGTTCTGTTCGGTGGTCCCTGTAACGTCCTCAGTACAAAGGAGGGTAAGTCACTTATATTGTCTCTGCAAAATAACTTACACCTTTGTGCCCCTATATATATATATACCGAAAACAAACAAATCCTTAAATCATTTCTGTAACGTAGTGTCAATGCTGTGAGCATCAATTCTGTTTTTCATATATAACTATTTTTTGCATGAACGTTTAAACAAGATACTTAGAAAAAAAAAGCATGACGACACTCTACAATCATTTCTAGTGTTCTTCGAGTATAATCGCGCAAAACCCTTGTGTTATTCTGTTTTATAACATTTAGTATTAAACTGATCTTCGAGTATACCAGGCAGTCCAGATTTTTCCGTTGTAGTTCAGGGTCCAACTTCGTGCAGAAATGGAACTTTTAGACGGGATTATCTACGGGACACGTTATGGTCACATTCAATAACACGCATATGGTTAGTCATTAGGCAGCATAACTGATATTCATAAAATGGTCCAGCAAAAAATTTTGAAGTCCACTTTTGAGCACTAAGTTTGATAGATCCTGGTTAACTGTTCCAAAGAATGTAGGTATACTTTTCCAGGACACCGGAGATTGCAAATAGAGAACTTGTTTTGAGGCATGTGTTGGTTTTCATTAGCATTTTTGTTTGAATTTCACTATGTTCAGAAACTACGAGTCCAAAAAGTATCTCTTGCTAGTATTAAATTTAAATGATTTTTAGCTAAATTTGTATTATAGCATAGTTTGTATTTCTGTTCCTCTTTCACGTCAGTACTATGCAGTATTTCAATTATAAATCATTGGACATTCAATCTGACCAGTTTCTAGGATTCTTCACCAGTAATTACCTTGTTCTCTACAGCCAATTTCTTCACATGAATGATCCGCACTGGACGATGAATCGTCTTGGACGAAGTGTTTTCAATCCAATCATACGTGGACATGCGAAAGCCTACTGTTTGAATACACCAACAGATGTCTGTGGATCTAACATTTTTACATATTGAACATGGGTGGGTTCTTGTCAGCCAAATACTCATAGAATCTTTTAGCTGAGGAAGTTTATATTCTAGACACCAAGTTCAATATGTGTTCGTTACAGTCTAGGTGGCGATGAGTTGTTTACAATTATTGACACAACTGACAACGAGGTCGTTGGACCATTTAATTATGGTAAAATATACTTTATATAGCTACAGAGTCAATTAGGATTTTAATATTGTAGTATAAAAATGTTTTAGTATATTTATGTCTTAACTTCATTATAACCTTTCTTTGTGTGAAGAACCATCTTAGTGGGCAATCATGTCATTCCTTTGTGCTCTCCATATCATCAACGAATCATTAGGCTTAAATGAGTGATATACATTCAAATGATAATTAATAACAAGTGTTTACTAAGAGCAAACATTCCACACACATATTTTCCAATCATTTATGCAGGGAAATCATTTTCGTTGAATTTACTAAGAGTAAACATTTCACTTATATATTTTCAATGTGTTTACAAAAAGAAGACGTTCCATTAACACAAAAAGGTATATGGATGAAGTTACAAATATATTTTCTTTCATTAATCACCTATTCCCAGAATAGAGTTGTCAGTTGGAAAAGAATATTGAAAAAATAAATGTACTAAAAACTTGGCTTTCGATTTCTTTCTTCCAAATTCAATATTTAAACATGAAATTCGCAAATTATCAGCCGTCAAAAACACAAACTATAATGTTATGATATGCTGAATTAGGTAAACCCATGTTATATTTTATTGTAAAAAATATCATAAATGTCCAACATTATAGAGATTATAGAACCTTAACAGTGTTAAACTAACAATATATTTTTATGTTTTGATTGCAATGGCTACAGGATAAAATATGAAATACATTTAATAGTTAACTTCGTTTCAGAATCTTCGAAATCTCAAACGAAATTAAAGTAACTGAACCATTCGATTTATTTTCTTTAGAAGAAATACAAACACTTTTGATATACTAATCAACAACTATACGCACCATTTCTCATTTAACAATGCGCAATTGAGAACACGGCAATATTCAAGAATAGAAAACTTTATTCAATCAATCATCATTACATTTAAACAACAAAAAAACGTGTTTACTCCAGTCTGATTTGATAGAATATTTTATATTATACGTATTATTACTGTAAATATCCTTGTTAACGTACTTGGTACTCAGCTTTTTAGACCAACCAACAAATACCACGCTATAACGAGCTCTAGGTTTATATCGAGCATATCGTCAGTTCCCGATGATTTCTCCAGATAACGAAGTTTTACTGTATGTTTTTGAACAGTCGATTGAAACTTAAATGCAAATTAAAGGAAGTAACTAACTTAGAACTATTAAACATGTATTTTTGAAGTTTTATTTCTATTTTGTGAGCTCGGATTGTCAGTTCTGAAGTACCTTTTTGGAATGTTATTTTTGATATCGCCCCTCATTTCTCACATAATATAACGGGACTTAGTTCGTCTATTTGGGATTTAGTATTTCTTTACTCTCTTTCTCTGAATATCTGCTACCTTTTTCGTTTTTTTTTCTTTTCTCTGTACGCTTTCTGAATTTCAGCGAGACTTTTCTCCACGATGGGCCTGAAAAGGGTAAAGAAATATTTTGTACGCTACGTTACAGGGATTATAATTTACGTTACTAAAACATATCTTGTAAAATATGGGTATTATTTCAAATGTTTTCCTTCTGTTTAGTAAGCTACGTTATCACTTTTAAAAATAATTTGGAGACTATTCACATGTTTACACATTTGATATGCATATATTATTGTATTTACTTTCGCGTGCATGAGCTTCAAATAACATGGGTTTCATTTTTATAGAGTTGCATGGTCCCGAATGAAGCTGCATATACTGAATATGCACTTCTATGGTATCAGTTAAATGCTAAAGAGAACCATCTAATGATCATTCCTGTGAAGTGAGATTAAAATTGGTCCAGTGGTTTCAAAGGAGAGGTCATTTGAAACAATTTTACGTCAAACGACGACGGACAAGGCGATCACTATACTCTAATTATCTCACGACGTGTTAAGCTTAGATACAAACAATGTCCCGCTAAAAGAATATTTGGAGTCCGTGGATTTTTCATGAATCGTTCGCAAAACTGCAAACCAACCTTTTTTTAAGAATGGCGTAAGTATAAAATTTTGATAATAATTTTGCATTCGTTATCATGTCAATTTTTACAAACGTTGAAAGAACAACCCAAAATTCAACCTGACATTCGGAATATCATAACAAACATTAAACAATTAAATAAATACACTGATTTTCTATTAGCATAAAACATATGATCATCAAAATTGATCACATATTTGGGTTCGAGGTTATAAACTTGGGATCAGTTTTGCTGGTGTATAACTTAAATACCATTGAAAACAGGTGAAAACACGAAATATTTACTTGTATGATAATTCTCGACCCCACAAACATCCACGATCCTCTGTCCTGAGTTATCACAAGCTATTGTAGGTTTAAACTCATGCGTTATATATTAACTATATGAGTGACAGATGGGCAGGTGTTCAAACCAAAAACTCAAATTTAATTTTCAAGTTATGCATGCCACAGTGTACTTATTGTTATCGCACACTACAATAATACAACCTAATTAAAGTATATGTAACACAAAGTTGTCTTATAGTCTGTGGCTAAATGTGATTGATGGCAAGCCTTAATTTGTTACAACTATTGCTTAGAAACAAAACAATGTACAAAACGGTTTTCAAGAAAATTTCATATGCGATAAACTAATGCATCTACTTTCAAGGACAACGTTACGGTCGGATGTAAATAAGGAAATAAACTACGTCGCTGTTTTGAGATATATAAATGATTCATTGACATTGTTTTATTAACATTACTGGGCGATGCAAACATCGTTAACAACATCAGAGAGCAGTGCATTTTACTTTGTGGGTGATACAAGTTCGTATATATTTTCAAATTAATAGTTTCGAAACATCTGGGATTGGTGGTCACGAAGAGTTAATTGTATTAGTTTATACATCCGTAGGTGCTGCAAATAACGACATAAGTTGTTAAAGTTTCGTTCATTGGCCGATAGCAAAGGCAAGAAATAATGGTGCGATATGAAACAATAGTTTTCTGTGTTTGTCTGGCTGCAAAATTATCAGAAGGTAGGTACTTTGTCATTTTATTAGATTAGTTTACTCATCTCCTTTCTGTATAGTTTTTTTTCTTTCGAAGATTTGTCAAGAAATGACGGCCACGTGTGTAAATTTTTGTGCTTTGGGGAAATTTTGTTCATTAGTGTAGCGTTTGTAGTGATGTTTCAATGGTAAGTTTTATCAAGTAAAGTACTTAAAGTACTGATGGAAAGCGATTTTAGAAATATGTATAAATACTGGGGGGACGGCAGTATCCTTAATTTTTTGTCTTCTTGTTGTTGTCTGAATCGTGCCTGTTGTGCAAACGCCTAGCACATATGAATATATAAGCAAGAGGGCCATAATGACCCTTTTTCACTCATCAAATAAATACTAGTATTGAAACTTTTAAAGTTTTCCTGTGATTGGACCTGGTCACCTAGTTTTGACCCGAGTTGACTCATGTTCAAACTTGTTCAAGATATCATTAATACAAACATTCTGACAAGGTCTGGGGAATTTCCAACCATAACTGTGACCTCTAGATATTTGACCTGCTGCCCTAGATTTTGACTTGAGATGACCTAGGTTCGAACTTGTCCAAATTATCATTAAGACAAACATTTTCACAATGTTTGATGAAGACCCAATAAACAAATATGGCCTCTAGAGTGTTACCAAGGTTTTCCAGAGATCTGACCTGGTGACCTAGTTTGTGACTCTAGATGTCCCATGTTCATATTTGTCTAAGATATCATTAAGACAAACATTCTAACACGGTCAAATTTGTGACCACTAGAGTGCTAACAACGCTTTCCTGAGATTTGACCTTGTGGCATAGTTTTTTACCCGACATGACCCATTTTCGAACTTGTCCAAGACACTATTAAAACAAACATTCTGACAGTCTAATGAAGATCCAGTCAAAACTGTGGCCTCATGCGAGTGTTAACAAGGTTGTCCTGTGATTTGACCTGATGACCTAATTTTTTACCCATGTTCTGACTTGTCCAAGATAGCATTAAAACAAACATTCTGACAAGGTTGGGAGAAGATCCGAACCAAATTGAGACCTCTTGAGTGTGAACAAGTATTTCCAAAGTTTTGACCCGGTGACCTAGTTTTTAAATAACCTGCCCTTTCTTTGCGCCGGGCTTCGGTCAGATGTTCTGAATGAAATTTCTGTTAAAGAGTTATCAATATAATTCATAAATATTGTGTCTTATTGAAAGCAAAACACATTTTAGCTATCATACCTAACACTACCTTAGATGTCTGTGTAAATTCCAAAGCCTGGACATAGCACAATCCATGGCAACATGGGTAGACGTCCGTTCCAACACAGTATCCAGGTATATAGCTTTTATAAATTTCAGCTGTGCATTGTGAATCTGACCAGTCATTTTTCCCACATATCATTATCAAGCATGATATTAAACATGTCGAATGGGGTACAATCATATGGTACCTCGTATTATAATCCCGAATCAAATCATAAGTGGCATCAACAACGACGACGTATCCGACAGTACCCCCACCAACTGTCTATGTCTAACGGAGATAAACGGTCGTTTGCGGATTGTTCCAAGTTGATGAATAATGTCGGCATTTAACAAAATATTTTCTATGATGTCTTCTTCATCGATCCCTTTATCGATATCGCCTTTCACCATCAGACCACAATTCGTTCGTTACGTCAACATTCACTCTGAATTCGCTATTGTTTATATTTTAATACTGTGAACAACACTGTGTAAATTAACGCTTATTAATTTTAAATATTTTAACGTGTATATATCACTTGTAATCAATTAACCAATGAAATAAATGCATGAAAAACGAAAGTAGTAGAAATACAGACCAAAATACAGTCGGCGACCGAGGCCTGTACTTACGTTTTGGCAAGAACATACATCAGTCCGCTTATAGCGAACATTGACGCTTGTTATGAATGGATAGTCAAAACATTGATATGTTTTTGAAATCTTGATTATTCCGATAAATATTTGCCGATTTGCAGAATCTTTGCTTCGATTTACTTTGGTATACAAAGTTTTGGATATTTTTGGTCTGATTTACTTGAGCCTCTGCGAACTATATTTTGTATCTGTATGCATTTTGTTGGTCTTGGGCATATGCAGATAGAAACAATGACATAGGGAAGCGATGACCTCTTTTCAAAAACCATATCAAGCATCCCTACCACCACTATCACCACTATCATTTTTATTTTAATTTTTATCATCTTCATCGTCATCTACGCCATTAACGTCATAACAATCAACTTTCTTATCATCGTCATCAGCTAAACTTTCCTCGCCATCATTATCATAATCATTGTCATCGTTAATTTCATCATAATTATCATAATCGCCATCGTCAGTGTCGTCGCTGTCATCATTATTAACATTATTATCATCAAGTCGCCAAATGACCATTGCTGTTGGTTAAGCTCCAGAGAAAAGAACGACCTGTATTTGTTCCTGCAGTACAAATCAATGCCATCAGTATGATACTATGAACTATTAAATTAGAGCAAAATTCTTCAAGTGAAGACGTTGTTCGTATTTGTCAAAGCTAATATTACTTTCAAAGTTTTTTAACGCCGCATCAACAGCTAGTCATTTAGCGGCATATGTTAAATTTGGTTTCGGATAGAAATCGAACTCACAGCGATGAGCGGCTAGTGATTACTAGCATACTACATAATTATCCTCAATATGCTGAAGTTAATTACATGTGTAATATGTATTTTTTACTGTTCGCGTAGTCATCTAATACACGCCAATTAATGAAAATATTTACTTTCGCTTATAACCATACAGGTGGGTCTTAAATGCAGTTGGTTGAGAACGAAAACGTGATATAAACATGCAGACATCATAAACCATAAATACCTATGTCCCTCAGCAAATTAGTAATAAATATATGCCTAAGATATATTAGTAAGATTGTTAAAAAAATAGCTCATTTGTTTGCATCTTTATAATAGGTATCAAATCAATCATTTTTCTAATATCTTTTTGGTCTTCGGTATTTTAGGAAGTCAAACATTTGAAGCAAACATCGTCCAAACAACTCGATTAGGATTAGCACGTCTTGCAGGCTTGGGACGGTTTGCTTGTCAATGAGCAATGACCGACGGAAGACAAACATCCAAGTTCTATTTTTACATGTTGTATAGGAAATATAGATTTAAGTTATTTGAACCAATTATAAACTGATCAAAGATGATTTTTATTCAGTCACATGGAATTTTGTTTTTGTGCAATATGTTGCTGAAATACTGTTTCCATTTTTTTTGTGTAGTGCCTGTATCAGGTTTTCGGTTCGATGATCCCTGTGATGTTCGTCCCCGATACAAAGGAGGGTAAGTCATTTATATCGTCTCTGTAAAATAGCTTACACCTTTGTGCCTATACCACATTGAAAGCAAAATCAAAATCCTATTTTTCTTTTTTTCACATAAATTTATCACGCTTAAACATGACACTTGTCATTCGCATAATGATATTTTTAGTTGTATTATACATATTTACAAAATGATCTATGCTCCGTAACATGCATTTTAACATAAATTTTGATGGATTAGAAAAATATTACAGTAAAAATATTGGGGGTTTAAGTTTCAGAAATATCGTCAGAAACATTATACTTTTAAAAACCTAAAATCGTTTTGGGTTTAGAAAGGTAAAAAAAATTCTCAATTCAGAATGGCTTCAATTTCTGGAGAATGGCTGTTCAATCATTTCGAGTATTCTATAATCACGCAAAAAAACTAGCGTTACTCATTTGTATTTAAATTATCTTGCAGCATACCTGACAGTACAAATTTTACTACTGAAGTTCAAGTTCCAACTTCGTGCAGAAATGGAACTTTTATATGGAGTTATCCACGGGGAAACGCTTTGGTCAAATTCAATAACAAGCGTAGGGTATGTCACTCTGTTTCTTTTAATTTTTAAGCATGTCTGTTATTCATAAAATCGCTTGGAAATAAATTTTGAAGTCCATCTTTGTGCACTGAAAGCTTATTTGATACATTATAGGCCACAAAATGAAAGCATACCTTTCAAGGCCACCAGAGATTGCAGACTGAGAACCTGTATCTAGGCATATTTGGCTTAGCGGGCATGGTTTTCATAAGTTTTTATTCCTCATGTTTATTACCGTTTGTAGTGCATTCTAAACAATAAAAAATAATAACAAATACTGGCAAACATTGATGGATATTATGATAGTGGTTATCAACTAACAAAGAGAAATATTCAGGATTCATCCATACAAATGGCACCTTCTTTAGCTTGAATTCCACTAATGTGAAAAAACTATAAAGTAGTCTTTGCTAGTAATCAATTTCAATTAATTTTTAATCTTTAGCTACAAAGATCCCAATAATCGACTACTGTTGTCTGTTAGCTAAATTTGTATGTTTGTTCCTCTTTTACGTCTGTACTCAACAGTATTTCAGTTAGAAATCAGAAGACATTTAAACTAATCAGTTTCCAAGGTTCTGCACCAGTACTGATCTTGGTCTCTACAAATGACTGTCACTTCCTCTATATGAAAAATCCCAAATGGAGGATGAATCGTCTTCGACGCAGCGTCTTCCACGCAACGCGTTTGAATCATCAACAGACGTTCATCAACAGACGTTCGAAGATATATCCTTCTACCTATTTAGTCAAGTGGAGGGAATTTTGTAAGCCAATATGGTCATAGCAGTTTTTATTTGAGATTGTTTATGGTGAAAATGTTTTATTTTCTAGATACCGACTTCAATATGTATTCGTAATAGTCTGGTTGGTGAAATATTTACAATTATTGACACAACTGACAACGAGGTCGTTGGACCACTTGACTATGGTAAAGTGTTTTTTATTTAGCTGCATACTTCATCAGCATGTTTACTGTTTTGTATAAAAATATTTACATCGTAACTTTACAATAACGTTTCTCCATACGTAGGACCATCTTAGTGGGCAATCATGTCATTCTTTTTACTCTCCATATGAATAGTATCGTCTTCGTCAACGAATCATTACTCTTAGATGAATGATATACATTCAACTGATAACTGGCATATATGTTTAAGAACAAACTATCCACATATACATATACATGTACTGAACAAAATAAGTAACTTCTGTCGTGTTTATGTGTAGATATACGTAAATATGGAAAGAAGGGTTAAAATATTTTTTACTTGTATTCCAAGAGTATTTCAACATGAATTTGTGTTGAAATTTTGTCTCTCTACGTTCACGGAAAACTGATGAAATGGTTGATTAAATGTGGTAATGGCCGTAGACCAAAATCACACATTAATACCGAGTATGGCCAACTTGAGCATCGAGTACTGCATGGCATCATTGACGCATAGAACCAACAAGTGCGTGGATTTGTTATTCCGTTCCCGGATTAAGGCTTGCGTTAATTCATTGATTGTCGATAGAGAAATAGAATGACGTCTAACACGCTTGTCCAAATTATCCCACAGGTGTTCGATAGGATTCAGATCTGGTCTCATTTGTCGCCATACCAGTATTAGACATTCTAATGGCACGTAAATTTGGTGCAATGTTAGGCATATCAAAAAGAAAAAAAATAATAAAATTCTTTTTTCGACGTCTTTTTCTTATTGACCACAAAGTCTATAAAATCAGACTGAAAGGTTAGATTTTATAGACATGAATTATACTAATCCGTACATACACGAGTTTAACGATTTTGTTTATTTTTGTATAATGCGTGTAATTTAGTAATAACTGGTTTTATTTGACACATAATCGTTCGACCGAACATATGTAGGACATATGTATAGAAATTGGAAGTTTCTTTTTTGTTCAGTATTTATTCCACGGATTTATAAAGGGAAAACTTTCCATATTTATGTTTTCAATGTGTTTACATTTGTGGTGTCTACAAAGAGCAAACTTTCCATATTTATATTTCCCTGCGTTTACAAAGAAAACTTTCTGCAGTTGTATTTTCAATGTGTACGTAAAGAGAAAAAAATATATTTTCAGAACGCTGGGTTTGTACCTCGACAACAAATAAAACTGTGATTATTCTTAGGGTGGTCGCCCCAGAAGAAATGCGTTATATGGGAGGATTTAAATATAAACTTCGTCGTTAAATGTAATCAAATTACAAATAAATGAAACTCTAATGAGAATTGTTGACTTATTAATATAAATAAAGATCTATTGAATCCCCGCATTAGAATCAATCAGCATGCAAGCAAACAGTCGTTTTCATTAGAGGGAATTAAGTTGTTACTTATGAACCATTCAATGCGCTGGTCAAGTCAATTTCTTGCATTAACTCAAAGTGTAGCGTCTTGAACGAACGATATAATTATGTAGTATGTGTTTCTCGTGAAGTGTTTCGTAAAATGAACATAATAACGCCCTTGTAATTTATCTTAACCAGGCTAATAAATTAACTGGACGAGTATCGGTTGATAACCTGAATAGTCTGAACAGTGTGAAGAAAAAACAGCACTGCCAGAATGAAGGAATGACGTCATTAATAATTTTAACTTACTTAAAAGATTTTGAAGTCAGATATACAATGTTGTTTGGTATATGCATGTAGTATGTAAACTGAACAATATCAAAAGACAAGCGAGCACAATTTGCTTATGTTACAGAATAAAGATTATCAGCTAATTATAACTGTAACATATACATATATAATGGTTTAATCCATTGTACTATTTTGGTATATTTGTTGGTATAATATTAACGCTAAAAGATATATGGATGAAGTTATATAAATATTCATAAAAACAATCCACTTAAGGCCATCCCTAAAAAACCGTTAATTTGGCGTAAGTAGCTATTTGGTGATATCGTGTTTCATCAATTAACTGTTTAAAAAAGTTAACCTTAATTGTTCACATAAATAAACACATTACACAGATTTCAATGTAAGTGATTTGAAGCAAATTTTATTCTTGACCGGTCTTCTATAAACCAATATCACACGTAATTTATTTTTGAATGATGATAACTTATAAGGATTTTGATCCTTCCGTTCATTAGACATTTGACTTAAAAGAAATTCCGTAGCCTGAATCCCGTCGACAATTACGCAATACGCCATAGATTAAAACGAAAACAATTTCCAAAATTCTGAGACACGGACCCCTAGATAAGCATTTCCCTACAAAATACGGAAAACCGCTTTCATCTTCAAATAAGGCGGCAATTTTTATCCAAAAAATAACACCTGCGTTTTTTTTTGTTTTGAAGCTTCTACAGGTACACACCAGATTTTCTACTTACAATCGCGTGACAATCACTTTATACATAAAATCGCGTTGAAAAATAGTACCACGAATATATACAATATCATGCAGGACATGATTCAAATCTAATTTTCGAGTTATGCCTATCATAGAGTACTCACTATTACCGCAAACAACAGTGATATAACATATTCAAAGTATGTGTTACAAAAAATTGTCTTATAGCCTGTGGCTAAATGTGATTGATGACACGCCTTAATTTGTTCTAAATATTGCATAGCAGTAAAGGAGTGTACAAAACGGTTTAAGAAAATTCTTATATTACATGCGCTCAACTACCGTAACTAATTTCCAGGAAAACGTTACGGCCGGATGTAAATGAAGAAATGAACTCTGTCATCGTTTTGAGAAAAATAGATGACTCATTCGTGTTGTTAAAATATAAAAACACTGAACGATGGAAACATTGTTGATAACACCAAGCATTAGTGCATTTTACTTTGCGGATGCTACAAGTTTTTTTAAACTAAGTTTTGAAACATCTGGTATTGGAGAGCTAATTGTATCAGTTTATAAATCCGCAGGTGCTGAAAATAACGACGTAAGTTGCAAAAGTTTCGTTCACTAGCCGACAGAAAAGACGAAAAATAATGGTGCGATTTGAAACAATATTTTTCAGTGTTTGCCTGGCTGTAATATTATCAGAAGGTAAGTTATTTGCCATTTTATGAAATTCATTTGCTAATCTCTTTTCCGTAGTTTTTTTCTTTCGACGATTTTTAGAGGGAAAGTCATTTGTGTCTTTGTAGCAAATTCTGTTCATTAGTATTGCTAGTGTAGTACTGTTTCAATGGTAAGCGACTTTTCCAGCTTTATTGGTGGAGGAAGGTCCACAGCTTCCTCGCATGTGAAATTTGGTTTCAAGTGAGATTCGTACTCAAAGCGGTGAGCAACTAGTGATTACTTGTCAGAGCCCATAAGCACTTGATCACGGAGAATTGACTTCTAGTTGTTAAAACATTTTTTGCATTTAAATATCTTTCTGCTCTTTGTTTGTGAATAAAAAAATTGTTTATCCTATTGTCAGCCAGTAAAAACATGTATGCCATTTGCAAGATAACTCTTCAAACAATAAATAGAATGAAATGCATTCAAGGCCTTTATTTTCGAGTTTGAGTTTCTCTTTAAACTCCTCGTTAACAGGATCATACAGTTATGAGACGTAGTCAAGGACAGTAACTCATCAAACAAACGTGTAGTATTTTATAAAGAAATGAAGACATTGCAAAAGAGTGTAAGGTTTTAAATCTTGAGATCACAAGCTCGAAGATCAATATTGTATTTTCAATATGTTGAAGTTAATTACGTGTATAATAAGACTTAATCACTCTTCAAGTAGTCATCTAATACAAGCCAATTGAAGAAAATATTTACTTACACATATAAACATACATATGGGTCTTAATGTAGCGTAACTGATTAATTGGTGATGTCAAGTTTTACTTATTTCTATATAAAAAAGTAAACATTAATTGTATACATATTTGAATCTACTATACAGAGTCCATTGCAAGTGATTTGAAACAAATATCATATACTTGGTTGATCTTCTATAAACCAAATAAATCAAATATTTTGAACAACGATAGCTGGAATTTTAATAACGTCCCCGTTCAGTAGATATTTGACGTAAATGATATTCCGTAGTCTGAGCCCAGCTGATTTTTACGTAATACGCCGTAGATTAAAAACGAAAAAATATCATAATTCTGAGGTATCATTCCCCAGATAAGCATACAAAGTACCAAAACCACTTTGAAATCAATCTTCAAACAAGGCGGCAATCTTTATTAAAAAAAAATAACATCTACTGCGTTTTTTTTTCAAAGCGAGCAATTAACAATGAAAGTACCGGATTATTATCTTCACATGTTATCAACGATTATTCGATTAATTAATGTAACCAATTCAATTTTGACAGTCGATCAAATTTGATCTTTGCCAAAAGCAACGCATTAATTATGGTTCTAAAATCGTTTTATTTTTCGACATTTTAGAAAATCAAACATTGAAGCAAAATTATCCATAACAGCTCGACATATCCTGCAGGCTTGCAACGGTTTGCTTGTCAATGACCAATAACTGGCGGACTAACTTCCAAGTTCTATATTTACGTGTTGTATGGGAAATTTTTTTATTCAAGTTATCTGAACCAACTATATATTGATCAAAAGCGAGTTATTTTATCATATGGATTGTTATTTTGCGGGCAATATGTTGCTGAAATACTGTTTCCTTTTCTCTGTGTAGTGACTGTATCAAGTTATGTGTTCGGTGATCCGTGTAATGTTCGTCCTCAGTACAAAGGAGGGTAAGTCATTTATTTGGTCTCTGTAAAATAATTTAATACCTTTGTGCCTACATCCAAGTATTGAAAGCAAAACCTAAGATCATTCTTGTAACGTGGTATAAATGCTGCAAGCATCTATCCTATTTTTTATATATCGTTATGACTGAATTTTTTATAGACATTTAAACATGACACTTGTTATCCCAATGATAATAATTTAGGAGTGTAATAAATATATACACAGTACTAATAGAATGTATCGTTATTGCTTATAAACTTGCATGACGACATTCTACAATCTAGAATTCTATAATTGCGCAAAAAACTTGTGTTACTCTGTTTTACAACATGTTGTATTAAAATGATCTTGCAGTATACCAGTCAGTCCAGATTTTTCCACGGAAGTTCAAGTTCCAACTTCGTGCAGAAATGGAACTTTTAGATGGGATTATCCACGGGGACACGCTATGGTCACATTCAATAACAAACGTAGGGTATGTCGTTTTGTTTCTTGTCATTTGAAAGCATACCCATTAGTCAAAAATGGTTTAGTAAGATATTTTGACGTCCATCTTTGTGCACTGGAAGCTTATTTGATAGATTATAGTCCACAAAAGATGGAGGCATACTTTTCAAGGGCACCGGAGATTCCAGATTGGATACCTATATCGAGGCATATTTGACAAAGCGGAAATGTTTATTCATTTCTATTTCTCATGTTTATCACCGTTTATAGTACATTCTAAATGATAATGATAACAAATGCTGGCATTCATTGAAGGATAATGTAATTGTGCCTATTAACTTTAACTTAGAGAGAAATATAGTGCCAGATAATCAGGATTCATTCATATCTGTGACATTTTTTAGCTTGAATTTCACTATTTTGAGAAACTACGAGTCCATACAGTACCCGATGCTAGTATTCAATTTAAAAGCCATTTTTAACAACAAACAACCTAGCCATCCAATATTGTCGTTTCGGTTAGCTACTATTTGCATTTTTCTTCCTCTTTCACGTCTCTACGCTGTAGTATTTCAGTTATAAATCAGCAGACATTTAACCAGTTTCCTGGATTCTGCACCAGTACTGACCTTGTTCTCCGCTAACAACAGTCAACTTCTCCACACGAATGGCCCGCTTCTCTACACGAATGGCCTGCTGCGGAAGATGAATCGTTTTCGGCGCAGCGTCTTCAACGCAACGTACGCATACGGTTTGATTTCACGAATAGACGTTCGAACATCTAAGCTTCTATCTTTTTAGCCAAGTGGATGGTCTTTCGTTAGCCAATATCATCAGCTTTTATATGATGAAGTTTATGGTGAAGATAATGTTTTATATTCTAGATACCAACTTCAATATGTATTCGTGATAGTCTGGGTGGTCACATATTTACTATTATTGACACAACTGACAACGAGGTCGTTGGACCATTTGACTATGGTAAAATATTTTCATTTAGCTGCATAGTTCATCAGCATATTTAATGTTATACATGTAGTACAAAAATGTTATGTCGTAGCCTTACAATAACTTTTCTTAAATGTTATAAGACTATCTTTGTGGGCAATTATGTCATTCTTTTTTGCTCTTAATATTAATAGTATTAACTTCATCAACGAATCATAAGTCTACGATGAGTGATATACGTTCAACAGATTATTGGTATGTGTGTGTTTACTAAGAGCAAAATTTCCATACACATATCTTCCATGCATTTATAAATGGAAATCTTTCCAAAAAAAAAATTAAGACTCAGCATTCCAAATTTATATTTTCCATGTGTTTACAAAGCGTAAACTTTCCGCACTTACATTTTCAGTGTGTTTATAAAGAGAAAAATGTCCACATGTCCACTTTTATATTTTCAGATCAGTGGGCTTGCACTTCAGCATCAAATAAACATGTGATTATTCTTAGAGTGGACGCACCAATAGACATAAGATACATGGGAGCATTTGAATATGAACTTCGTCATTAAGTGTATATAATTTTCAAGTAAAAGAAACTTATGAGAATCGTTGACTTATCAATTTAAATGAGGATCTAATGAATGCTGTATGTCCCCAGATTAGATTCCAATACTATGTTTTGATTGTTTGTTTTTATGTGACATACTAATTATTGTCACTGGGGTTCAATGCCGTTTTCAACAATTTCTCTGTTATATACGGCGACCGGTTCATCTAACCAGTTTTCCTAGACTGCATAGTAACCAGTACTGACTTACCCTCCATAAGGATCCGGCTACTTCTCCACATATGGAGAAAAATCAACATTTTCGTCAAGTTTTCATAGAAGGGTATGACCTGTCGCGATTGTGATTCGGTACGGGTTACAAGACCAGCTCAAACACCATGTAAGCAAATAATTATTTTCGGAGGGGAATCCAGTTAGTACTTAAAGACCATTCAATGAGCTGGCCAAGTCAACTTTTTATGTTAACTCCCCAAGAGAAGCTTCATGTATGAAACGATGTCCGTAGTATGAGTTTCCAATGTTGTTTTACAAAATAACCACAATAACGCCCTTGACTTAAATACTAGACTAACAAATTAACTGAACGACTATCAGTAGATAATTTTTTGTATGTTATAGAAAACGGTACATCCAGAATGAAGGAATGGCGTCACTGTAGTAATTTCAACTTAGATAAAAGAAAGTATATGTATAATGCTGTTAGATACATGTATATAAATTTGGTATGTAAACTGATAAATATCAAAAGAGAAGCGAGTACAATTTCTTGTGTTGCAGTATAAAGATGACCAGCTGGTTTTAAAACACATATGTAATGGTTTAATCCATAATATTGTTACAATATTAACAGTAAGAGATATGTGGATGGAGTTAAATACACTTACACCACACGTTTATAAATGCAACCAATTTAAGGCCATCCTTAAAAAACCTTTAAACGCTGAGTAGGTGAGCATTTTTCGGTTAACATACTATTCTCATACAGAAAACGAAAAGCTGGAACACAGAAGGAAACAAGAAGGCCATGATAGCCCTATATAACGTTCACCTGAAGAACCTGGTGAATTGACAACTTGCTGAACAAATTACTCTTAGCACAGAAGCAATTTTGGCACACAGGAACGTAAGTTGATCAATACTAGAAAATTCCCATTTGACAAAATTGTGCGCTAAATATGTGAGCTCCACAACAATATGTAAAATATAACAAAGAAATGCTACATACCAAATACAGTAAAACCTCGTTATATCGAAGAGTCATCGAACAGGCGAAATGCTCAATTAATCGAGGTTCATGTATTTGTTTGTAGGTTGAAAACGTTTTTTTTTTTGTCGGGTGCCTGAACGAGTGTATTTACATAATATTACGAAATGATTTCGTATCATGCGAACAAGATACAACATGAAATTCCTCGAGATAATCAGGATATTAAAAACTAAAAGGTAAGCCATGGGATCATATATCTAGATAACTGTTCGTAATAAACAGAACAAAATTATATACAACTATGAACAAAATTGACGGGAATTTAAAAAGTAAGCGAGATAAAATCATTGAATATCTTTTTGGGAGAAAAAAAGTTTAACATTACAGTAAAAGTAATCGACATCACAAGCAACCGAATTATCTTGATTACTTTTTTAATTAATACATTGGTTTGTTGTATCAGTTAATTAAAACGTGCTGCAAACTAACGAAAGAAAAACACTAAAATTTCGTCCATAAACCGACAGAAGTCGAGAAATAATGGTGCGATTTGAAACACTAGTTTTCTTTATTTGCCTGGCTGTAAAACTATCAGAAGTTTAGTGCTTTGACATTTTATTAAATCCATCTACCTACTGCAAAGTCTTTTCTTTCGAAGCTATTTTTAGAGAGATAGTCATGTGTGTGTACATCTTAGTACTTAGGGACAAATTCTGCTCATTACGCCATTTACACTATATATGTCCCCAAATTGTTTCATTTTTGACAAAAAATGAAGTACTGTGTATTATGAAATTAACAGTTTTGTTGGACATGTACATACCCAGCCACAATGTGCTGAAGGGTTTTCCTGTACTAGTGGTCTTAAGTAAAATATTACATATTATATAATACCATGTACACCCGTTGCGGACACTACAACTAAAAATTGCTATATGCAGATTGGTCACAAAACATAATCTAATATATTATAAATTTGTATGATTTTGAGCTTGAGCAACTACAATCAAAAGGATATATTTATCACAAAAAACATTTTTGCAAAGAAATTATTAACCAAATTTTAATGAGTCAAAACTTCTTTCAAAAATGTACAAAATACTGTCACCATCTTTACATAGCTTTCACAGCTTTACACCTGGGCCTGAGTATAAAGGTATCCAATTATATCAAAATGCAAGGACTGTTGGCGAAAGTAAAAAGACTATATGACGCCTGCTTGTTGGTTGATCAGTTGGTTGTTTGGTTTGTAGGTCGGTCGGTCGTCGGTAACTCAGTGGGTCGGTCAGTTGGTTGGTCGCGCGGTCTGTCCCCAAATAAAATGGGAGCATGGAGTAATATTTCTCTTACCCTTTTTATGTGAACTTTTTCATTTTTATATACATTGTCGTTGGATAGATTTGCATGGCATAATTATTCATGACAAAGGCCACATATGTTGTAGAATTATGTCCCCTTGGAAGTTGGTTGGTTGCACAGACTGTCCTCAAATTGTGGAGAATATTTCTCTCACATTTTTTGTGAGAACTTTTTCAAATTTTTTTTATATACATTATGGCTGGATTGAAGATTTTATGGCATTAATATGTATGCCAAATGTAAAATTATGTCCCATTGAAAGTTGGTTGGTGCCTTGGTTTGTCCCCAAATGGTATAGAAGCTTGCCGTGAATATTTCCATATAATTTTTCTGTTTTTTTTAATGGAAAACTTTCTCCCATTTCTTTATATGTATTACATTTGCATGGAAAATGTGCACAATGTATTGACTATTGATAATTTTGAAGTTGCCATACTTTGCAGAATTATGTTCCCCTGATATCAGTCATTTATTGTGTCAGAAAAGAGGAACATTTGAATTTATTTTGAGGGATTTTTTCAAATATTTAGTATGCATTGTAGTTGAATAAAAGATGTGCACAACATATTATTCTTGCTAAAGTTGCAATTCATTGCAGAATTATGTCTGTGTGACCTTGATTATTTATTGCTTTGTAAAGAATAGCATTTCAATTGATATGAGAGCTTGTGTCATGTTTATTTATGTCCCTGTAAATGAATAGTAATTATGTATTGGTATATTATGGAGTTGAATGAATTATAGTTGTAGTTTCCTTCAGAATTCATCAAAGAATTATTTTTTTAATTACTGAAAGAAAAAATATAAGCAATTGTATTGTATACTCTGTTTAATTTGTCTTAACTAGTACACAATATGCAATAAAAACGTAAGCACCATTACACGTTTATTCTAGTCAACTATTTGCATGCTCTGTAGAAATGCTCTCTTGCACTTTGTAAACTAAATTGCATTATTCTATTTGGAGAGGGGGTATTTAATCACAATTCAGTGATAGGTGATAGTTACTGCTAAAATTAAACTTAATATTAACACATTAAACATAAATAAAACCCTGTGGTGTCCGCTACACAAAACAAAACAGAAACAAATTTGTTTGTTCAGAGAAAATTCACATATGTTGAATTATATATTTATTAAAATTGTTGGAACATTTCAAATGTCCTTACCAGATCAGGGGAAAAGTACACTAATTTCATTGTTATGTCATTCTGGTCAGAAAAACAAATTATACAATGTATTTCTTTAATATATTTTCATGAATCTAATCAAAACAAAGATATTCACATGTGGAAACATGTGCCAAAGGCATTTTATATAGCAATAAAATTGGCTCGGGAGCTCATACTTTCGGGAGTGAGAGAGTCTGTGTTGCGGACATTACAAAATATGACCTTTTTTTGTTACCCGAAATGATACAATAATACAAATTACCAATGAAGTGAAGTTCAATGCATGACCTTTTTTATTTCAACAGCAAATAAATCTGCAACATAATCTCTTGATCATGATTATTTTCAGTACTGCAAGTACATTGTATTTTTAAAGATCAATTGGCAGAATTTGGCAAAATCTATGACAAGTCAGTACCTTTAGTTAAAACCGTACCATTTTTTATATTTTTTTGTCGAAAATTGATGAAATAAAAATATGTACAACTAAAATGAATTGTCTTTATAATTAAATAGGTATATGAAGTGAAATGTCCAAGCAAAATATTCTATTTGGTTGTTCAAAATTAGTGATTTTTAAATGAAACAACATAACACTGAAAAAAGCACCATTTTTGGCAATTCATTCAGTTATTACTTAAAAATAAGTGTATATAGGCATGTTATGTATCGTTTTCAAGCTAAAGCAACACCCTGCAACAAAAATCACTTTTCCTTTAAATAAACCATACCAAACCTCTACAGGACTGTATAACATAGACTTTTTTAGGGGGACAAATATAGTGAAAATGGCGTTAGTATTGTGTGTAAGTACTATCAAACACTATTTATCCAGCATCACTACCACCATCATTATCATCTCCATCATCATCATGACGACGTCATCATCACTGTCATCATAATCAACTCCCTTGTAATCGTCATAATATTTATCGCCATCATCATTATCGCCGTCGTTAATTCAATCATTATCATCATAATCGACACCATCAGCATCTTCGCTATCATTATTATCAAGCCGCCAAATGACTTTGGCTGTTAGTGCGACGTCAAACCCAGAGAAAAAAGAACGACTTTCATTTGTTGCTGCAGTACAAATCAATTCAACAGTAACTTGAATGAACTATGAACAATTAAATTAATGCAAAATTCTTCACGCAAGGACGTTTTTGTGGACAAACTTATGTAGCCTAATTATACAATTATACCCATATCTGCCATAGACAAAACTTCGCATATGATTAAAAAAAGGGTTTGTTACTGATGAGCTATCAAAATATACAAATCTCATTATTGGAACAAATGTGTCTGGAAGACGAAATAGTATAAAAAGGACCTGCAACACTTGAAAAATTTAATCCGTTATTTGTTAAAGCGATTCAAAACATACACAGAGTGGTAATATTTAGCCAGAACAACGAAGTATTTAATTTTCCAAGACCTTCATTGTTATGGATATTGTTCCTACGATGTTATCATTTTCATGTTCTATGGTAGTAAGTACTATACCAATGAAACAACTTATCCAGTTTCATCGGTGTACATGTCTGGACAATTAAATTGCCCTATATTTATATAAAAAGTCACATTAAGGAACTTAATGCTGTATATAGGTCACGTTATCATTGACGATTCCTTGCAAGGCAATAAATAGGACAGACACTATCCTACACTTCTGAACAAAGAAAGCAAGGCCTTATCAAACAGTTTCTTTTCCGTGTGATAAATGAACTGTGTCCAAGTAAACTCAACAAACAACCAATTTTTACTTCTCACTTTAGTTCTGAATAGACTGTAAGAGAATATTAAGTCAGTTGTATATAAGTGTCAGTAGGAATCTCAGAATGCTGGTCTCCTTTTGATTCATACTGTTTTTGTCAAGTTCACACATTTGTTAAGGATGAAGCTTTCATACGACAGACCAATGACCAACGGAAGATAATTGTCCTGGTTTTAATTTCGTGCAATTTAAATTTCAATTATCTGAACCAATTATAAATTGGACTAAAGCGACTTACTCTGTCATATGTTGTTTTTGAGCAATATGTTGCTAAATTACTGTTTCCTTATTCTATGTGTAGTGACTGTATCAGGTTTTCTGTATGATGATCCTTGTGATGTTTTTCCTCAATACAAAGGAGGGTAAGTTAGATGTATCATTTCTGTTAAATAACTTACAACAGAAGGCCTATGCCATATTACTGAAAGCAAAATCTTAGATCGTTCCTGTAACGTAGTATCAATGCTGCAAGCATCGATCCTGTTTTTATTTTTCATATACTAGTATTACAGTATTATTCATGGACATTTAAACATGACACTTGTTATTTCAATGATAATAATTTTAGTTGTATAATACATATTTATACAATAATAATAGAATAATAACCAACAAGTGTGGCCATGATAAAGACTTATGGTTAAAATAACGTGCATGGCGACAATCATTTCTAGAATTCTATAATCCTTATGTTACTCTATATTGTAGCATTTTGTATTAAAATGATCTTGCAGTATACCAGACAGTCCAGATTTTTCCACGGAAGTTCAAGTTCCAACTTCGTGCAGAAATGGAACTTTTAGATGGGATTATCCACGAGGACACGCTATGCTCACATTCAATAACACGCATATGGTTAGTCATTCTGTTTCCCGTCATTTGGAAGCATAACTGATATTCAAAATAAAATGGTCCAGCAATAAGTTTTGAAGTCCATCTTTGTGCTCTGAAAGTTTGATCGATTCTAGTTATTTCTCATTATTTCTCATGTTTATTACCGTTTGTTGTGCATTCTAAATGGCATAGTAACAAATACCGGCATGTATTGATGTATAATCTAATTGTGGCTATTGACTCTAACTCACAACTTGAGAAAAATCATGATAGCCAAATAAACATATTTTATTCATGTCAATGACACCTTATTTCGACTGAATTTTACTATGTTGAGAAACTGGAAGAATATAAAGTAACTAGTTTTAAATTTCAATTCAATTTTGACATTAATATATTTTGGTCGTTCATTATTGTCACTCCCGTTAGCTAAATATGCAACATTGCTCCGTTTTTACGTCTGTACACAGCAACTTACAGTTATAAATCAGCAATGGACGGTTAACCTAACCAGTCCTCCTGGATTTTGCACCAGAATTCATCAAGATGTTAGTAGATCTAGCGTTCTATTGAGCCTATTAAGCCAAGTGGATGGGGTTTTGTAAGCCAATATGATCATAGCAGCTTTTATTTGATGAAATTTGTGATGAAGATAATGTTTCATATTCTAGATACCAACTTCAATATGTGTTCGTGATCGTCTGGGGGGCGATGCATTCACAATTGTTGACACAAATGACAAAGAGGTCGTTGGACCATTTGATTACGGTAAAATAATTTTATTCAGCTGCATATTACATCAGCATTTTTTATGTAGTAGTAGTATAAAAACGTCGCAACTTAGCATTAACTTTTCTTAAAACTGTCTGATAAATCATCAGTCTAAGATGATTGATATACATTTAACAGATCATTGGAATATGTGTTTACTAAGAGCAAACTTTCCACATTTATATTTTCTATGCATTTATAAAGCGAAAAATTTCAACGTTTTCTTACATTTTCAGTGTACTTACAAACAGAAAAATTTCCACATTTATATTTTCCATGCATTTATAAAGCGAAAATTTTCCACAATCACATTTTCAGTGTGTTTACAAAGAGAAAACTTCACATCTATATTTTAGTGTGTTTAAAAAGAGTAAACTTTCTGCAGTTATATTTTCTGTGTATTTACTAAAAGTGACTTTTTGAATTTTAATTTATTTTCTGCTTTTTTACCGAGCGTAAAAACCACACATTTATATTTTAATGAGTTTAAAACGAGAAAAAAATCCACATTTACAATGTAGAGTGGTAATAAGGCGAAAAATTTCCACATATATATTTCAGATCATTGGGCTTGTACTGATACAACAAATAAACATGACATTGTCCTCAGAGTAGACGCACCGGAAGAATTACGCTACATGGGAGAATTTGAATATAAAATTCGTCATTAACTGTAACCAAATTACATGCATAAGAAACTCTGAAGAGAATGACTGACTGATCGATATCAATGAAAACCTGATGATTGTCGTATGTCCCCACATTTTATACAAACACCATGTGAACAAATGGTCATTTTCATGCGAGGGAAATCAAATTAGTACTGTCTGGTAACTTGGTGCGCTGATCAAGTCAACATCTTGCACAAAACTCAAGGGTAGCCTCTTGGAATGAAACCATATGCAAAGTATTGGTTTTTTAGTTGTGTTTTGCAAAATGACTACAGTAACGCTTTCGTAATTCAATACTAGACCAACGAACCTATATTGGATGGGTATGGAGTATAATCTGTACTGTCACCGTAATAAAAATACAGTACTGACAGAACAAAAGAATGACATCACCGTAGCAATTTTAAGTGTGTACAAGATGCCCAGGTGACGATAACTTTCTCTATGATAACATATTTGTGTATTGGTGGTTATAATATCAACACTAGAAATATACGGATGACGTTGCAAACATAAGTGCAACAAAATTAATATGAATAATTTACTAATTAATAATTTGTATTTTTTTCATAAATACAATCCACACTTAAGGTCATCCTTAATATAAAAATTAAGAAATCGAACAGGTAGAATATATAAAATGAAAAAATGAAAAAACTGTTTTTTGTAAAATCGCCACAAATTGTTTTAGATCAGTTTATGCGTCGGTCATGTACCAGCAAATCAATATTTTTTTAAAGATGGCCTAAGTAAAAGATTTTAACAATAAATATGATTAATTCAATTATATTTGTTCATACTATCGATGTTTTATCTGGTAAGACCAATAAAACATTTCAACCTGATATTCAGATTATCCTAACGGACATTGAATAATTAAATAAATACGCTGGATTACTATTTACATAAGACAAATGATCATCGAAAATTATCACATACATATATTCGGATTATATATTATATATAATAAACATACATTTATTAGAAGCTATAGATCTTGAGATCAGTTTCTGAGCTTAAATCTCATTATCATGTTGTTTGATATTTCTAAATAATACACATACATGAACAAGTAAGTATAATATAGAACAAAGCAATGACCTTCATATTACTTTGGAAAGCATAATGCAGATTGTGTTAATATTTATGATAAATATCCTAAAAATTAGCGTACTTGACACAAAGATAATGATTATCAATAAACGAGAACAAAGAAAAAACAAGTGACTATACTTGAACCTCTGCCATTTACAATTTTCAAATACTGAAAAACTTAAGATTTAGACTCAGGCTTACAAAAACCATATTTGTCTATTCCGCGACCATATTTCTCACAGATACACAGTGTTCCATGTTTTCCAGTGTCAACACAAGAAAACTTCCCACCAGGAGTATCAAACATATATTCTGAAATACAGTAAATCCTTAATATTAATACCATCTGTTGGACCAAAATAATTGATTAAAATGAGTATTTAAAAGGTTAGTCTAAACTCTAGACTGACAATTAAGTCCATTAATTCTCTAGCACTCAAATTGAAATGACTGAGTAGATTTTCTTTTAATATCATGTTTAGCATAAAAACTTCACAAGTGCAAAAACAAAATTGTAACTGAAAAACAATACATGTTCCAAAGAAGGTAACTTTGTCAAAAGTTAAACAGGAAATGATGGATAACTACATGTATACTGTCAGGAAACAACCATTGAGGAGCTCAAAGGTTATGATGAACATCTTAATAATATAATAATGTGGCCACTACAAACTGACCAACAAAGAATGATGAATGGAAAGAAAGAGAAAGTAAAAAGAATGGCTTTCTTCATCAATATAATTATGTTTACTGGTGTAAGATGATGAACAAAAACAATAAGAAAAAGATCTCACAATGAGTCTGTGAATACCTTCCCTGCAATTCTTTCCTCGTTTCTTTCCAACTGGACACTGACAAGTTACTTGAATATCTCCTCCAGATTGTGCATAGTTAACACAGTCCTGTCCAGAATCACAGTCATGTTTCCCTGGTTCACATAAAGACTGTCTATCTGCAAAATATTAGTTCAGGTTTTATGCCTGATTTCAACAAAATTTCATTTATATATACCAGCAATCAGTTAACTTAACCAGTGTTCCTGGATTCATTACAAGAAAAAACTTTGATCGCAGCATTTAAATACCAACTTCTCCACATCATTAGTGGGAGGTTTTAGACTCTGTCTTGAACTAATTTGTCACAGAGAACGTGTGATGCACCCCAAACTCAGAACGATCCTTGGGCCGAAGACCGAACGCTCTAACTACTGAGCTTAGCAGACAGGCTGTCTATTTGTAACATGAGAAAAATATATTATTGTTATACCAATGAAGGTCTCAAATTAGTCAATTAAAGATAATAATAATAATAATCAGAGTAATAAATCCAATAAATCCTGCTTGTGACAACTTCAGGATTAAAACCACCTCATTATCACTACCATTTATTTTTGGACTGGTTTATAATATTTCTTTTATATTTTAACTCGATAATGATAACACCTTAATATTGAAAAAAAATTACTTGTTCCAAGAGGTGGTCTTATAATAAATTTTAAACTGTGGTTAACTTTGTGTGTTAATAATAATGAGCGATTTTAACTATCCTTGTACATGGTATTCAAATTTATTACGATGATTCCACTAACGTTTTTCAAATTTCTTGAAGAAGCAAATGGCTGGTTGTTCTACAAGTATATTTTCTTTAAACTCGACACAGATACAGACAGCAGTCCCATCAGTAAAACCTATGCAATCAAGTCTAGCATCACTCCCACATTTTTCACACGGATACATTTCTAGAAAAAGACAAACTTCTGATAGATGATATAAGACATCAGAATGGTAAAATATTGAAGAATATGTCTTCCGAAACTGAAGCATTATTAAAGTAGAAGATAATCATAATTATTAGGATCATACCTGTTTAAATCTACCTCTCACCCTCACATGACAATGTCTTATCTCATACCTTCAAGACAAAGATATCTACTTCTTACCTTCATGACAAAGATATCCATCTCTTACCTTCATGACAAAGACATCTACTTCTTACCTTCATGACAAAGATATCCATTTCTTACTTTCATGACAAAGACTTTCACTTCTTGCCTTCATAACGAAGATATCCATTTCTTACCTTCATGACAAAGATATTTATTTCTTACCTTCATGACAAAGCTATCCACTCTTTGCCTTCATGACAAAGATATCCGCTTCCTGCGTTCATGACAATGATATCCGCTTTTTACCTTCATGACAAAGATTTTCATTCCTATAATACCTGTAATCTTTATGACAGCGATTTCTACCTCTTACCTTCATGACAAAGATTTCCAGTTGTGCCAACAGGACAGGAACAAAGATTTGTCCAACCATTCTTTGCTTTAGTTCCTACACATGTGCCTTTCTTGCACATATCTTCACTGGCTTTACACGACCCTAGTAAAATGCAGTCAAACTAATGTCATACAGTGTAGAAAGTAAATTTCAAATTATAAGCATATTGCATCAATGAGTCAAATTTAAGGCCATTATATTGAATAACTCATACTAAAACAATAGGCCTAAAATGTAGAACACTATCAATTGCCAAGAGTATACATACATGTCTATTTCCATCAGTTTATAAAGCATTTTTTGTGGTGGAAAAAATACGAAAATGAATGAGTAAAACTGGTGCAATAAAGTCGTGTTTTCCACTTATCATGTATATTGTGTATCATTATTCCATAACTGACATTATCTTATAAAATCAAATTATGGTATATAACTAGTAATCTCTAGTCCCCCTTGGAAGCGAGTTTGAATCCAAACCAGGAAGAAATTTCACTTGAGAAGAAGTTACCAAGGTAGCTTACAGAAGGTCAGTGATTCTACTAAGGTATAAGCCTGGGGTCTTCCCTCATTGTAAAACCTGGAAAAGTTCCTAAATAACCCTGACTGACAAATCGACATTAAACCACACTAACAATATTAAAAAACATTAACCATCACCATTTGCCTTAGTTTTCTTTAATTTTGGTTTGCAAAACCCTTCTGCAAAATCTGGATATTTGTTACACAAACAAACTGGTCCAAATCCATCAGTGTCAACACAAGAGTTTTCACCAGCATCTGTCAGAGCGTACTCTGAATAAATAATACGGAAACATTTTTTAACATCATATTTAGCCAACAATATACTTACCTGCTGTGGCAAGTATTCACGCAGTATTAATCAGTTGTTTCTATTACATCAATTGTATGCAATTGTATGTTGTATATACATACAGTAAAACTTCATTATTAGGAACATTGATATATTCATATGGGTCATTGGCCAATCAAATTTAAAAAAAATCTTTATATAAACACTGTATATCCAAGCTATGGAACTGTAAAGACAAGCAAGGTTTTCATTAAAACTTATTCATCTGGGTGCCTTCATTCATGGTTCAATTTGTTAAAACAAAATGCCAAGTCGTACAGCTACAAGCACTATGTTTCAATTGTTTAGTAAGAGGCCGCTAGAAATTGAAACCTAACATGCATTTGGTACTCTAAGATACTGCAGCACTGAAACTGTATAGAAACAAAAATACCTCGTTCGTCTGAACCCACTTTGTTTGAAAACCTGATATAATCCAAAATAGGTTTCTGTCCCCAACAGCATTCCTATGTAATTCGGTGTAAAAAACTGGCACATCAGAAATCAAATCTTTGAAAACCTGATGTTTTCTGGTGCGATTATCTAGTCCACACAAGTGATTACATGTGTATTTTTACACCTATTATTCGAAATTAGTGGGCAGTTGTCTGTCTGACTTTTTTCCTTCTAAGTCATGAAAACAACTGATTAGATGTAAAACCTTTAAATTGTTCTGTTGATCGTTCACATGTGTCATTATGCTTGTAGCTATTAATATTAAGTGTTTTTTTAAACATCTGTGCGTATGTTGAATTAGTTGCATCTTACATGTTTGCATCTGACACTGTGTTTATTAACAGAGACAAATAAAAACATGTATATTAATGGTTTGTTCTCTTTTCTTTCATACATAAACGGGCACAAAGAGGAAATGTACAGTGATGTTACACCCTGTTTTCATTAACAACATAATACCAGTTTTGAACACAATAAATCTATTTCAACCAGATAACGACACATCATCAATATTAATATCATTTTTTGGTATTCCTACTATTGAGGTTTTACTGAATTATCAATAAGCCAAACCTTTAGATGTAGACTTACCCTGTTTGCAATCCTTACCACGGAGTTGACCAGCAGGGCATTGACATACAGTAACTTTAGTGTATTCCACACACTTTTTTCCGGGACCACATTTTTGTTGTCCATTTTTGCATTTAGTTTGTTTGTCTGTAAACCAAAGAACTTATGGAACTGGAGATCTCAAAGTTTCAAATGAACATGAATAAAGTAATGTAACGTTATTTTTCATCCGCGCGGTTTTTTTTAAATAATAATGTATGACAAGAGTAACAAATAAAATAATGAACCGTACTATGATATATTTTTCCTCAAGCTTCCATGCTTTTGATTGCAGTAAATGATTTAGTATATTTACAAACATAAAATACTATATGAACTCTTGATTATAAAATGACCTGTGGGCAATGCAATAATCAATATTTAACAATCACCGGTTTGATGGTCTAATAACTAAATCAAATCACTTCGCACTATATATACGTTCAACAATCCCAGCCTGTGTCAATTTAATGCACGTTAATGCTTGAGGCTGACAATTCTGAGTATAAACCGCAACTTAGTCAGTCCCTAGACATTAACTGCTTCAAAGGGTATATACTTGAGATGACCAAATCACTTTCAGGTCTGAGTATACACACACTGCATTTTAGAAAGTGTTCAACCACCCAAAGTGAATGACAACTCAAACAATATCCGATTCTGAGCAACGCTGCAACTTGGGATATTGTCCTACATTATTATTTTAAGTCGTAACACCACTGAGGCTCCTCACAGACTAACTAAATTTATTAAATCACCGGCTTTATATACCTAGTGCTGCATGTTACAATCAACGTGATTGGCTAATGATGAACAAAACTTTGATTGGCTAATGTCTAACGAATTGACTAATTGTCTAACGAAACTAAAATGTGAATTATCGTTGTCATCTCATCGATAAATTAAAGATACTAAGCTATGTTCTCTACAGTAAGAAGAGAAAATGGCGAAAATAATGACTTGTTCTTCACTGCTATCAAGTATTTATTGAATAGTAAAAAGTGTGTGACTTATTCATCTTAAAAAGCTACAGAAAATTTTCTGTCTAAATGTATTGCATTACTTCCGAAAACAAATAATTAAATCAAAGGTTTCAGCATCAAAATCCAATGAAAGAATGAAAAAAGGAGAAGTGGCGTCTACAGGTTCAAACAAGGGAATTCTTGGGGTTAGTAAGATCCTTAGTATACAAAGTGGAACTCATTCCCCATATACAGATACTTTTTTTCAATTACATAATTCATAATAGTATTTTGAAAAAAAAAACAGCTTAATGTAATAAATGATTTGAAGCGATAGAAATAAGGCATATTATAATAATACAATTACAAAGATGATTATATTGTGAAAATATGTTGAAGTTATTAAACTAGAATCTTACTTTGTGTAATATCTTTTACTAAGAACATCAGCAGCAAAATGATTGCAGACTTGAATATTAAAATATCTCTTTTTTAACAAATATTAACATTAAATAACTCACCTGGCTTCGCTATGTCAGTATAACATATCTGTGGTTTGATACCATATTTCTTGGGATCTTTGAACCATGTGCAGATGCAGAGAGCCGAGTTATCTTCCAAACCAAGACAATCAACAAGTTTATCCATTTCACAGAGATCGCAAACGAACATTTCTGAACAAACATATCAAAACTTTCTTCAGCATTACAAACTTGACGTACATTTACAGGTTCTCGTTCCTCTCAATGGCAAACAGAAAAAATGTGTATGGCAATGGTGACCTGACCGAAACAAATTTCAACCTGAATCCTAAACTTTTATATGAAAAACGAATATGAAATTTGGTAAGAATCATCAATTCAAAAAGAAAATTTACAAAAAGCAATGGCATTTGATAACTTTCAGTTTGCAGGCACACAAACTAAAAAGGAACATTTGTGTCTACTTTTATGTCACAGGAACCATACACTTATTGCCAAATTCTTTCGCCATTTTCACTATATTTGTCCCCCTAAAAAATGCCCATGTTATACAGTCCTGTAGAGGTTTGGTATGGTCAATTTAAGGGAAAGCAGTGATTTTTGTTCATGCAGGGTGTTGCTTTGGCTTGAAAACGATACATAACATGCGTATATACACTTATTTTTCAGTCATAACTGAATGGATTGCCAAAGACGGTGCTTTTTTCAGTGTTATGTTGTTTCATTTAAAAATCACTTATTTTGAACAACCAAATAGAATATCTTGTTTGGACATTTCACTTCATAAACCGATGTAATTATGAAGACAATTCATTTTAGTCGTACATATTTTATTTCATCAATTTTCGACAAAAAATAAAACAAATGGTATGGGTTTAATTAAAGGTACTGACTTGTTATAGATTTTGCCAAATTCTGCCAATTGATCTTTAACTGCATCTAAAAATACAATGTACTTGCAGTACTGAAACTAATCATGATCAACAGATTATGTTGCAGATTTTTTTGCTGTTGAAACAAATAACGCATTGAACTGCACTTCATTTGAAATTTGTATTATTGTGTCATTTCGGGTAGCCAAAAATGGTCATATTTTGTAGTGTCCGCAAAACAGACTCTCTCACTCCATAGTATGAGCTACAGAGCCAATTTTATTGCTATATAAAATGCCTTTGACACATGTTTCCACATATGAAGTGCTTCATTCATATGTCTATTAGTTTTATCACAATTTTTGAAAAAACTGTCCGCAACAGTGTAGTGTCCGCAACACAAATATTAAATAGGTCTCTAACTTTTAGATTCATCAAGATTTTTTTTTTCGTCTTAATATCTTTGTTTTGATTAGAGTCATGAAAATAAACTAAAATTTACCATAGTATATTTTTTTCTGACCAGAATGACATAACAATGAAATTTGTGTACTTTTCCCCTGATCTGGTAAGGACATTTGAAATGTACGAACAATCTTAATAAATATATAACTCAAAAGGAGAAGAATTGCTCAAGAATGTGCAAAGAAAGAAACATATGTGAATTTTCATAGAAATTTCTTTCTGTTTTTTTTTTGTGTAGCGGACACTACAGGGTTTTATTCATGTTTAATGTGTTAATATTAAGTTTAATTTTAGAAGTAACTATCACCTATCACTGAATTGTGACTAAATCCCCCCCTCTCCAAATAAAATAATGCAATTTAGTGGACAAAGTGCAAGAGAGCATTTCTACAGAGCATGCAAATAGTTGACTAGAATAAACGTGTATTGGTACTTACATTTTTATTGCATATTGTGTGCTAGTTAAGACAAATTAAACAGAGTATACAATACAATTGCTGATATGTTTTCTTTCAGCGATTAAAAAATACTTCTTTGAACAATTATAAAGGAAACTACAATTACAACTTATTCAACTCTATGATAGACCAATACATAATTACTATTCATTTACAGGGACATAAATAAACATGATACCAGCTCTCATATCAACTCAAATGCTATTCTTTACAATGCAATAAGTAACCAAGGTCACACAGACATAATTCTGCAATGTATTGCAACTTTAGCAAGAATAATATGTAGTGCACATCTTCTATTCAACTACAATGCATACTAAAAATTTGAAAAAAATCCCTCAAAATAAATTCAAATGTTTCTCTTTTCTGACACAATAAATGACTGACATGAAGGGAACATAATTCTGCAAAGTATGGCAACTTCAACATTATCAATTCATTGTGCAAATCTTCCATGCAAATGTAATACATATAAAAAATTGGGAGAAAGTTTTCCACTAAAAAATGAAGGAGATAAAAAACTTGAAAAAGTTCCCACAAACATTGTAAGAGAAATATTCACCAGAAGCATTTGGGGACAGACCAAGGGACCAACCAACTTTCAATGGGACATAATTTAACATTTGCCATTTGGCATACAAATCTTCTATCCAGCCATAATGTATATCAAAAAATGAAAAAGTTCTCACAAAAAATGTGAGAGAAATATTCTCCACAATTTGGGGACAGTCTGTGCGACCGACCAACTTTCAAGATCCTATAGATTGTAGTTATTCAAAAGCATATAAATTCATGATATATAGATTATTTTTTGTGACCTATCTGCATATAGCAATTGTAACTAAGATTGTTGTAAAAATCAAACACTTTGGGGACAAATATCGTCAAAATGGCGTTTATGATTGTAATGTATTAATGCAACAAATCAATTATTAGATTTTTCATTTTTATATGCAGGAATCAGCAGTCATTCAAAATAAAGTTTCATCCACAAATTTGTTAATAGGACAAAACAACAGATGAAGTAAAAAAAAAGAACTAATGAATGTAGTCACTTTTTGGATTGATATCATTCAAAAATATTAATACGTAACACATTTTTCAAACAAACTGAACATATTTTCTGTATTACTAATTCAGTAAAAGTTTTCCACATATACTAAGACCAAGCCCAAGAATTCATGAATTATGTGAAAGTCTGTCAGACATCAGTACTCTGGCAAAAAAAAGTTTTATAAAGTCTGTTAAATACAGAGAACTACTTGCCCTCCGGTCCAGTATATTTGAAGTTAATACATTTGATGGGTAAATAATATTTTGTCTTTTTCAGTAATACTTTCAAGTTTGTCAGTCCTATGGTCATTTAACATTTCATTGTCTTTCGCAATCACTGTAAATGTGTACAGATTTGAAAATTAAAGATGAATCAAGATATTATCCCCTAGAACAATATATGTCAAAGTACATACCATAATGACAAAGCTCGCCAGTAAATCCTTTAGAACAGGCACAGATAGATTCCCACAGCCCTTTTTTCTCTGTTTCTACACAAGTACCCTCATGGCATCTATTGTTGATCTCCCCACATGGACCACCTACAGTATCATGTTATTAGATATTTTAACCAACATCAAAATTAATTGTCTAAACATCAGTCAGCAGTAAGAATTTGACAGAATTCACAGACATTTATTTTGTTGGGATTATCAAAGGGGCTCAGTTTCTATAATCTAACAAGAAATATAACAACGTCACCAAACCAGGTTTTCAGAAGTTTTGGTCCCAGAATCCCAAGTACTATCCCAGTCTAGGTCTCCATAACTGCTTACCATATTCCAAGTTTGGCAGCACTAATTAAATCTGAACTAAAATTTCAAATGAAAAACAACTGTTTTGTTGCAGCCCCACCAGCAACTTATCTCAATTTAATTTTGTTGAAAACCTGGTTGATGAACATACACACAAACCTGTCAATAAAGGCCATTGAAGGAAGAGATGAAATTAGACCTTTCAGTTTTTACAAAAAAGCAAGCTATAAAAGCAAATGAAAAATTCAGATATCAGGTAATGCTGTGAGTTATTGCAAATTATTCTTTGGAGTTAGAATCAATAAGTCAAATTTATTTCCATATTTTATCAGTTGATAATGTAAGGACAGTCTTTTAAATTCAGTTGTTTATTTAATTTTCGCACAGTTGAACTCCTGGCCATTCATTATCATCTGATAAAATATGGGAACATAATTTACTATTTTTTTTAAATCTAAAACTTGCATGTTTATTTCACTTTAGAAAATTATAATGAAAATATATCCTTACCTTCATTTTTCATTAAAGCTGCATAGTTTTTCATTTTTGCCCTACAGAATCCCAGGACTTCAAAGTATTTACACAGACAAACAGGTCCACGGCTAGTATCTAAACATTCATGTTGCTCATTTTTTAGATCAATGAAATCATAACCTAAAAAATAAAGTTAGGTTCATGTATATGAGAAAAAATATGTATGATTGAGGAATTTTACAACTGTGTAAGTATGAAATGCATTTATTGATCAACTGCTGGATAATATTTGTTAGATTTTTAATATATGCCAAGTGAAACAAGCCAATACAGTGAATTGAATGGTTGAAATAAAAATGAATTTCTGTTGTTTTTTACGCTATTTCAGTCAAATATTGGCACGCAGTTAGCCTACCCAGTTCTCCCGGATTCTATACCAGTATTAATCTTATTCTCCGTAAGTAACTATAAACTTCTCTGCATGAATGATAAAAAGGGGAGTACAAATGGCTGAAGATGACTTCAATTAAATAATCACACATGCCATTTTCCCTATATTTGCCCCCAAAGTGTTTCAGTTTTGACAAAAAATGAAGTATTGTGTATCATAAAATTAACAGTTTTGTTGGACAGGTACATATACAGGCCACATTGTTCTGAAGGGGTTTTCCTGTACTAGTGGTCTTAAGTAAAATATCACCTATTATTAAACACCATGTACATCCGTTGCGGAAACTACAAGTAACAATTGTTATATGCAGATAGGTCACAAAACATAATCTATATCTTATAAATTTCTATGATTTTGAGCAACTACAATCAAAAGGATGTACATGTATTTATAACAAAAAAATTGCAAAGAAATTATTAACCAAATTGAGTCAAAACTTTATCAAAACTGTTATCACATACTATAATGCATCATGTGTATCACAGATAACAAATAACTCCTTTTTAAAAGCAGTCAACTCTTGAAAGGTTAGTTCCATATGCATACTGTAAGGTATTTTTCCACCCATACTATTTATACTCCCGCAAACGAAGTTTTCAGGGGTGTATTGGAAACACCCGGGTTATTCAGTTGGTAGGTTGGTTGGTTGGTCGGTCAATCGGTCACTCAGTCAGTGGGTCGGTCGGTTGGTCGCGAGGTCTGTCCCCAAATGAAATAGGAGCATGTGGGAATATTTCTCTTACCTTTTTTGTGCGAACTTTTTCAAGTTTTTTTAATATACATTGTGGTTGGATAGATCTGCATGACACGATTATTCATGACAAAGGTCACATATGTGATAGAATTATGCCCCCTTGAAAGATGGTCGGTTGCACAGACTGTACCCAAATTGTGGAGAATATTTCTCTCACATTTTTTTGAGAACTGTTTCAATTTTTTATATACATTATGGCTGGATAGAAGATTTGTATGGCATTATTATGTATGCCAAATGTCAAATCATGTCTCATTGAAAGTTGGTTGGTCCCTTGGTCTGTCCCCTAATGGTATAGAAGTTTGCAGCGAATATTTCTCTTGCAATTTTTCTGTTTTTTTATCTCCTTCATTTTTTAGTGGAAAACTTTCTCCCATTTCTTTATATGTATTAGATTTGCATGGAAGATGTGCACAATGTATTGACTATTAATAATGTTGAAGTTGCCATACTTTGCAGAATGAATATGTTCTGTTCCCCTGATATAAGTCATTTATTGTGTCAGAAAAGAGGAACATCTGAATTTATTTTGAGGGATTTTTTCAATTTTTTAGTATGCATTGTAGTTGAATAGAAGATGTGCACTACATATTATTCTTGCTAAAGTTGCAATACATTGCAGAATTATGTCTGTGTGACCTTGGTTATATATTGCATTGTAAAGAATAGCATTTGAATTGATATGAGAGCTTGAGTCATGTTTATTTATGTCCCTGCAAATGAATAGTAATTATGTATTGGTATATTATGGAATTGAATAAATTGTAATTTCCTTCAGAATTGTTCAAAGAAGTAAATGTTCTGAATTACTGAAAGAAAAAAACTTAAGCAATTGTTTTGTATACTCTGTTTAATTTGTCTTAACTAGCTCACAATATGAAATAAAAATGTATGTACCATTCCTTTTATATGCCATTACACATTTATTCTAGTCAACTATTTGTGTAGAAATGCTCTCTTGCACTTTGTCCACTAAATTGCATTATTTTATTTGGTGAGGGGTGTATTTAATCACAATTCAGTGATAAGTGATAGTATTTGCTAAAATTAAACTTAATATTAACACATTAAACATAAATAAAACCTAAAACACACAAAAAAAAAACAGAAATAAATTTGTATATCATTTGTTTGTTCTAAGAAAAGTCACACGTGTTTTTTTTTCTTTTCATATTCTTGAGCAATCCTTCTCCTTTTGAATTATATATTTATTAAAATTGTTAGAACATTTCAAATGCCCTTACCAGATCATGGGAAAAGTACAGTAATTTCATTGTTATGTCATTCTAGTCAGAAAAACAGATTATACTATGGTATTTCTTTAATATATTTTCATCACTCTAATCAAAATAAAGATATTAAGACAAAAAAGCATAAAAAATCTTGATGAATCTACAAATTAGAGGCCTATATAATATTTTTGTTGCGGACACTACACCGTTGCGGACGAAATTTTTCACAAATTGTGATAAACTAATAGACATATGAATGGAGCACTTCATATGTGGAAACATGTGCCAAAGGCATTTTATATAGCAAAAAAAATGGCTCTGTAGCTCATACTTTGTGGAGTGAGATAGTCTGTGTTGCGGACACTACAAAATATTACCCTTTTTAGTGACCCGAAATGACACAACAATACAAATTTCAAATGAACTGCAGTTCAATGTATGACTTTTATAAATTATCTGCAACATAAGCTGTTGATCATAATTATTTTCAGTACTGCAAGTATTTTTTAAGTGCTGTTAAACATCAATTGGCAGAATTTGGCAAAATCCATAACAAGTCAGTACCTTTAGTTAAACCCATACCATTTTTTTTATTTTTTGTCTAAAATTGATGAAAAAGATATATACAACTAAAATGAATTGTCTTTATAATTACATAGATCTTTATAATTACATAGATATATGAAGTGAAATGTCCAAGCAAAGTATTTTATTCGGTTGTTCAAAATTAGTGATTTTTAAATGAAACAACATAACACTGAAAAAAGCACCATTTTTGGCAATCCATTCAGTTACTACTTAAAAATAAGTATAGGCATTTTATGTATCGTTTCCAAGCTAAAGCAACACCCGGCATGAACAAAAATCACTGTTTTCCCTTAAATTGACCATACCAAACCTCTACAGGACTGTATAACATGGATATTTTTAGGGGGACAAATATAGTGAAAATGGCGATTGTATTTGTCATTAAATGATCTTACTATGCACACAGTTTTTGCCCCTAGAAATTCCAGCAACACACAGACAACTAATTATTTCTGGCCCACGATGTGAAAAATTAACACAATGTTCTCCTCGCTGACAACCATGATTTCCAGTCGCACAATTTCTTTGTCGACCTGTATTAAAAATAAATGAAGTGTTTTACAAATATCTGTAAATAAATCTAGCAAATTACACATTTCTGTAAATGAATCAAACACATTATGATGTCTGTAAAGGAATCCAGCAAATAATGCAATTCTGTAAAGGAACCCGGCACAGGTCAATTCTGAAACTCTTTTGTTGAATAACAAAGTACAGACATTTCATGCCACTAACTATTGTCTCATATAACCTAGGTAATATCATATAACTTAGAACTAACATAAATGCCAAAAAATGTCTTAACGATACTGCAAAATACATAATTAACTTAAAATGAAATTTGATAAGCAAACAGTTTGTAATACTCTGGTCTCCATTATTGTGCTTTTACAAATAAATAAATGCAGACTTAAATATTTCAGTAACTATATAATACAAGTAAGGAGAAAAAAATCCTGGATTCCACTAACCCAGCTAACCTGATCTTTCACAAACAACCCAAGAATTCTTGGCCGTAGTTTGCTTGCCAATATGTTTATTTTCATACAAATTATGTTTCCAATCTTACTTATTTATATTTGAAAAAAGATAAGTCCTATATTTTGGGGGATGTTGGTAAAAACCAGGTATTTTTTTGCACCTAACATTTACTTCTCAAAAACTTCCTGAAGTAGCAGACTGATGGTGCTGGGAAAATATTGTCTTTGTATTCGTGACAAATACAAAATGCTGTTCCATCAGATAGACTCAGACACTCAGATCTCTCAGACTCCACACAATGGTCACACTGAGGTCTTTCTGAAACAAAATGACATACATTGAAACAAAACAGTAACATTAATGGTTGTAGTAGCCCTGAACTGTTGTTAGTTCCAATCCCACACAAAACCAGGAAAACTTTACATGTGAGGACACTGTCCAGATAGCTAATGAAGTCTGTAGTTCCCACCAGGACCTAACTCTTGTATGACTTCAAAAGTTTACGAAGATGAAATCTAGTAAGTAACCTAAAGGGCTTTGTGATATTTGCATTTGTTGTTATTGTACAAAAATGAAAATTATAACCCTGACAAATTTACACTTTCTTATAGGGACTTGATAGGTCACTGATTAAAGTGGATGATATTTTTTGTCTTTTTATGTCAGGAGAATGATCTTACCTTCCTTTTCCCAACATGATTTCCTCAACAATTAACGTATTTAACAAAAATGATCCTCATAATAATACAATCTGCAAAAAATGCAAATTTTAATTACATTATCAGAAATACTCACTGATATGACAGTACCTTCCCATATGTGTACTGCGGCATGAACAGACAAATTTGTTTTTGCCAATCTCTATGCATGTTCCATGTCGACATTTGTTACGATCAAAGGAACATGGGCCATTATCTGTGAACAGAATAAAATAAATTCTTATAATGTTCTGAATACAAGTAATGCACCAACACATATGCAAGAAAACATGGTAGTAGAAAAATCGAAGTGAAGAACTGGATTCAGTGAAGCATTTTTTCTTCCAAGGACACGCCGTTGTTTGTATAATTTTTACAGATATAATGAAATATGGGTATAGTTGTAAATTTGTAAATCCAATAGCTATCCAGATCCCTAGTGATCCACAATAACTGTGTTCTACAGCAAGAATTTTGTGTACTGGGCTTTACTGAAACATTACATTATTTTTAAGATAAACAAGTTCAAAGCAAATTTTGTAGAAGTTCACCAACTGATCCATTCTGTTGAACTCTTAAATTCCTCATTATTGTTCCAAAAATTACTTGTAAATAATAGCAGTCATTTGCAGTTTTTGCCATTTTCATTCATGAGATCAAATGGTCTACTTTAGCTAATTACTTACCATTCAGGTCACTAGCTAGTGTTTCTACCATCATCTCGGCTTTACATAATCCATATTCTTTTCCTGTGCGTCCATACTTTTCACATAAACACAATGGTCCAGCTTTGGTGTCGACACATGAATTACGATCACCTGGTATATCCAGTTCAAAGTCTGATGTAAAAGAAAATACTTTTTGCTTTCATTTAATTTGAATATACTGGTTTGTATAGTGATGCTATAGGCAACATGACTTCAGATTACATCTCAGACCAGAACTTAGTTCCAGTCTGAAGAATCTGTGAAGTTTGAAAGCATTTAGAGGCTTTTGTTCGACACTAAGATTTCCTGAGTGCTCTCAAAACACAAGAAGTTAATTTTCCACCAGTTTTTAAGTTTAAATAAGGAGTGAATAAAGTATATTTCACCTTCTTCACAATTCTCGCCCCTTGTATTCCCCACAGGGCATTGACAAACTATTTCACCATAATTAACACATTCTTGTCCTGATGTACAGTTATGCTTTCCTTTTAAACAATCTGCTTGCTTATCTGGAAAAAAAGTTTTACAAAACAGCATTGAAACAAAACCACTAGGAAAAAAATTACAATTGCAAACTTTTTTATGGTATTTCCAAATATGTACCCTGGGTTACAGAGAAAAAGATACATGTTAAGTTTGATTAAATAAAAAAAAAACACTGGGAATATGGAATCGACTCCAAATAGCAAACAACAATAGCAAACAGAGAAAGGAGGCACTAAACTCCATACATAAGGAATGAAAATCAATAAGATGAAAGTGGACTTACCTTTATTCTTTTTCTTATGGAAATAGCAAATGGATGGTGTCTTGTGATCTTTATATTTTTTATCCTTTTCTTTAAATTTTGTACATATACAGAAAGCTGTGCCATCGACAAAGCCGGTACATTCTATTCTTGTTTCACAGGCCAAACATTCTGGGGTAGCTGTTCATTAGCAAACATTGATAGATTATTCAACATGATGAAAGTACTACTAACAGCTTTACAGCTAAAATTCATTTGAACATTTAAATCAAAAATAAATTAATTCAAAAAATTTAATGCATTAATGTTTGTTTTTTACAGTTTGGTTATATATACTGACATTAAAATGGATTATTGATAAAAATACAGTGTGGTCTAGTGTATATAATGAGGACATAGAGAGTATCAAATTTAATTATATCCCAAAATATATCCCAATTGACACACTTAATTGCATAAGATATTTATATTTAAAAGTTTTTTCAATGAGCTGAGTTTGTTTGATTGATGGATACTTGGAATTATTATACAAAGGACTATTAAAGTATACATAATGAGTCCCACATTTTTGCTTTTTCTTTTCAAAAATAGTGGTTATGGGAGGGATTTGTTTGGTAGCATCCACTACAATCTCATTTAATGATTTGTATGTATTGCTAAATTGATTAAACGATGTAGTTTTTATTTCAATTATATTCATGAACATGAAACAGTTTTACGCACAAAGTGCTATGATATTAATAACATCATGGAGATTAAATTACAATAATCTTACGTTTGTCACATAAAACTCCAGTTTTCTTTGGAGGACATGCACAAAGAAAATTTCTTCCATTTGAAAGTTCTGTCTGTCTACAACTACCAGCCTTACATTTATTTATGTCAAAGTCACATGGTGTAGACTCTAAAATAGAATAATAGAGTTCTTACACAAAAAATTCAATTATTTTTCAGTAAAAATGTTGTAATCAATATTATCAGCAAAGTAAATTGGCTGTTTAAAACAAGAGGGCCAAGATGGCCCCTTTTCGCCCACCTGGGTAAAGATTGCAACTTCTATGGTTTTCATGTGATTTGACCTGGTGACCTAGTTTTTAACCTGAGTTGACCCATGTTCAAACCTGTTCATGATATCATTAATACAAACAGAGTTTGAGGAAGATCCAATCAAAACTGTGACCTCTAGAGGGTTAACAAGGTTTTCCAGAGATTTGACCTGGTGACCTAGTTTCTGATCCCAAATGACCCATGAACTTCACAAAGATATCATTAAGACAATTATTTTGACAACGTTTGGTGAACCTCCAATTAAAACTGCGACCCCTAGAGCGTTAACATGGTTTTTCTATTATTTGACCTGGTGACCTAGTTTTTCACTCCAGATGACCAATGTTACGACTTAAGTAAGATATTATTAAGGCAATCATTTTGACAATGTTTGGTAAACCTTTGATTAAAACTACGACCCCTAGAGCGTTAACAAGGTTTTTCTATAATTTGACCTGGTGACCTAGTTTTTGACTTCAGATGACCCATATTAGAACTTGTCCAAGATATCATTGAGACAAATATTCTGATCAGGTCTGATGAAGATTCGCTCATAAGTGTGACCACGAGAGCACTAAAAGTTATATATGGCGACCAGTTCACCTAACCAGTTTTCCTGGACTGTATACTAACCAGTACTAACTTACCCTTCCACAAGGAGCCGGCAACTTCTCCACATATGGAGGAAAATCGACATTTTTGTCAAATTTTTATGGAAGGGTATGACCTGCCGCGACCGGGATTCGAACCCGGATCTCCGGTCTGTAAGTCCAGCGACTAACCACTGGACCACGGCCGCGGCTTCGGACGCCGGTGTAGACTGAAAAGCTCCTAAAATGAAGCTTTAGTTGATTAAAAAACTCGCTAGAAAATTGCATGAAATTCTAGCAAAGAAAAAACGTGTCATGGTGTATACAGTATAGATGGTGTATTGCTTACTTTTATGAGTTAAATCACTGTTGAAACAAGATTAATTTGATTATAATTAACTTATTTCCAAGCATACAGTATCGATCAATATGGAATCGCCATCCAGACGGTAGATTGCTTCGTCAGCATTATGTCTTACTGACGATACATATGATAAAGACATTAATTTGCATACCGTAGTCGGACAATAACAATATCCGAAAGTACTTACACTTGACGTCGAACAATTTTCGGACACATTTTATACAAACAGACAAAAATTATAATTTGTCAGAAATGCAACTGAGTAACTTACCTGCGCTCGTTGTGGCTATGAAAAATCTTTCAGTATCTGCGAGTTGTATCACTAACATAAAATGACTGAAAATAACAAATTTAGTCACGACAACCATGTTTTGAATCTGACCGAAATGACGTCATTTTGACGCCGCGTAGCAAATCTTATATAAATTACAGTCCTTTTGATCAGACCGTACCAGTAACATTTCTGTGACTACAGTTGTGATTTACCGAACAGATACCGTTCGAAACCAACTCGTAAAAAGGAGTTATTAATTTACGCAGCACTAAAAAGGATTTGTACTTTTTTTTCATAAAGAAAACCTTGTGCATATAGAAAACCGGATACAGAGTCGTCTTCTGATTTAACAATCGTGCTTGGATTTCCCCCCGTTGCAGTATGGTAGTGTATAGAAAATTGTGTCGCACGCAAATTTCAAAATACATGTAGCCTGTGTGGTTTTAGTACTGATTACACAGAATATACTATAATCAATATCTATTCAGTATGCCTTCATGTATACGTTTGGACGTGCGCGAATATTTTAAATTTAAAATCTAATGTATTTAATCGATAAATTCAAACATAATTGAAAGATAATTTCATGTTTTGTGTATTTCGCATCTTGGACTAATATGACATATTTTAGTGAAGATAAGATTGATAGAAATCGTTAATTATGTTAATTATGTTTATATTCATAAAGAAGTACATCAATTGATCTGTAGACTACTTTTTAGGACGTCTATTAGAATATCACGCATACGTTTATCATACTATGATCTTTTGTTTATGATGTTGAATGAGCTCACTAAGGGAGGATACCAATTACCAATGGAACGTCCTATTATGCTGTCTAAACTGCGTACGAAAATAGGCTTACCTGCACAGTTCACACTGAGACGAAGTCGTCAGTTTCTTTAAAATATGTAACATGCTAACAGATAAAACATTACATACAACTTACACGTATCGATATGACTATGAAAGAAGGTGTCAGTTGTTTGAGTAGGAGAGACACATTACTGTTTCAGACGTATGGGAGTTGTCATTGTTCGCTGATGAAACATCACTTCTATAATTACATTTTGAATTTATCTGATAATTCCCAATGGAGGAAATGCAGGTACCGGTTGGTAACTTTAGCAACAGAAGATTGATCAATTAATTAACGAAGATAGTTCAAGTACAGCTGACGGCCGGGGCTCATTCCAACGTAAAGACATCTGTATGCAGTGTTTCTATGCACGTGTCAAGATTCCTTGGCAAGTCAAGAATACACTGAACAAAATAAGTAACTTTCGCTGTGTTCGAGTGCAGATATACGTAAATATGGAAGGAAGGGTTAAAGTATTTTAATTGTACTCCAAGAGTATTTCAATGTGAATTTGTCTGTAAAAATTTATCGCTGTACTTTTGTGGAAAACTGATGAAATGGTTGATTAAATGGTAGGGGTCGTAGACCAAAATCAGGTATGACCACCTTGAGCATCGAGTACTGCCTGATTTCCTTCGCGCATAGAACCGACAAGTGTGTTGAGTTCTGCCAGTGGAATGTTATTCCACTCCTGGTTTAAGGCTTGTGTTGGTTCAGTGGTGTTCGACGGTGGAATTGGGCGACGTTTTACACGCTGGTCTAAATTATCCCACAGGTGTTCGATGGGATTCAGATCTGGACTTTTGGCGTGCCAATTATTAATGAATGCAAATATTATTCGTCCTGAGGAAATTCACAGTATCTCCAGCTGTATGGCTTGTGGCATTATCCTGTTGAAACTGAGTGACATTGGCATTATTTTGAAACAGTGGGATGACGAACCTAGCAAGAATCTCATCTTGGTAGCGTTGGACATTCAAATTCCTATCGACCACGATAAGAGGTGTGCGATAACTATGCGCAATGACTGCCCAGACCAAGACGAACCCTCGCCCTCAAAATGATCGAGTACACAACAGTCGGCATAACGTTCATGACTTCTACGGCATACACGAACCCTGACATCACTTCGATGAATGGCAAATTTTGACTCGACGGAGAAAAGAACACTATTCCATTGTTGCCTTATCCAGCGATGGTGTGCACGTGCCTAATTAACACGATTTACGTTGTGACGTCGCGTCAATACACAACCGCGTAAGGAAGACGTCCACGCAGGCCACGCTCGAGCAGACAATTGCGTACAATTTGGGCAGATATTCTATTGTTATGTGTACCAGGGGTGTTAGCAACAGTGGCAGTGTCATTTTGAAAACGATTCCGTAGGTGTCGAACGGCTAGAACTGCCAACAATGATTATATACACTATTTCGTGCATACACGAGAAAATCGAGTTTAACGTTTTTTGTGTGTGTAATGCGTACAATTTAGTAATACATTGTTATTGGTTTTATTTGAAACATAATCGTTTGCCTGAACATAGGTAAGGCATTGGACATGTAGATTTCTTTTCATTACAATAAAACGGTATGTATAGAAATAGAAAGTTTCTTATTTTGTTCATTATAAAGATGTATTTTGGTACAGTATATAATCGTAAAAACATTTTTTGCAGTTCATTGATTTATTTTAGTCAGGAACCTTTAATAATAATAATATGTACAATGTATAATTATTTAAATAACAATAACGAAAGCAACAGTAGCGACAATGTTGTCATCAGTACCATTCTCAGGCCCCTTTAAAATGACACCCATGGCATAATATTAATTGGATCATAATTCAATTATCAACATGGAATAAAACCCAAACTAAGACTCAGATAATGCAACTACAGTATTGTCATCGGAAGTATTCATTTCAGAACCAGTTGCTGATGCTACTAAGGTACTTACATTATCACTGACAACACCATCACTTATATCGCTAATTGAATCTGTAACAATCGGACTACTTAGACAAAGCGGATTCTCATTGTTAACAAAATGTGCACCTGCTTCGTGTATGTTTACTTGTTTAGAACTCATGTGATGCGTATCATATTCCAGTTCATGGTTTTGATTACAGTTGAATTGTGCACAATGTGACCCACTTTCAACATAAAAAAGAGTTTGTCCATCTTTTTCAAAAGATTTCAGATATTGTCTGTCAGTGGTTGTATCTAATTCATTTGCTGGAGACTTTTGATTAGGTACTTGCATTCTTGGCTCTATTTCTGAATGGTTTTCAATTGTTTGCATAGGGTTAATGACTGAATCATTTCGCTGAATGTCTATAGTTGTTGACCAAACACCATATAGCTCTCTGTCAGGAACCTCGTAGAATTGTCTGCATTCATTCTCAGATAAACATGTATTGGCTTCCATGTTACATTTCGCATATTCTGATTCGGGTTCTTGTATTTCTTCTTGAGATTTGTCTATATTCAGGTCTTCGCATGGAAGATTACATCTATCTTGTATCCCTTTTGGATCTCCTGAATATCCATAAAAACGTTGATTCTCACTGCTGTAATATATATTATTGTCTGAGCTATCACATTGCTTTTGATATAAATTATACGGCTGGAAATTCTGAGCTATGAATGTCTGCTCTTCAATGTTTGTGTTGACATTTCTGTTTTGAAACCTTCCACATCCACTTTCTCTTCGTGCATTATCATAACTAGCTGTCAAAGGCTTATTTACATGTTCTGAATTGCTATTTACTAACTGCCTGTACAAATTACCGCTGAAGTTTTCATAATTGCTTTCCACTTTATCATTATATATTTTTTCATGTTGATGATTAGACAGTCCAATTGAAGTATGACTGTTCACTAACGAATTTCTCAAATTTTGCATTTTATTTCCTGATATTCTCATTTTCTGCTGAGGAACAAGATAATTATCATCATTACAATTGCTATTTAGTGCAGGTTTTTCTTCTTCCACCACCCAATACTGAGATATATCTTCCATATCTTTACCATAGCCATTTGATGTATAAGGCAATGTCGGTACGTTATGAGTATGATCATACTTTTCACAATTTAGATATTCCATCCGCTTGTTTCTTTTGTTTTTAACGCTGGTTTTATTAGGATGTGAAGGTTTTCTTCTATCACAGTATGTATCTTCAATTTGTCTGAAATTCTCCCGTACTTTATTATTTACTTCAGGATGACTATTACTTACATCATTTCTCTTCGGCTCTTTGTCAATGGTTATATATTTTTTTCCTTTTATCTTTTTCCTCATTCTCTTCTTTTTTTCATGAAGATATTTCAAGCTATTTTCAGAGCTTTGGGATTCATCATCAGAATAGATTTTCTGGTACTTTGATGAAAGTTTCGTTAATCGATGTTTTCTCAAAATTTTATAAACAGGTTGAGATTCGCGGCCGTAATTGTTCCTCCAATCTGATGAATAGTTTTCTGACTGATTTCCTGATTGATTCAAGTCTGGACCTAAGGTTGTACGAGAATTATGTCGCTTGCTGATTTCAACATCAATCTGATCTGAAGACACTTCGGGTTCTAAACAGAAGAAAATAAATTCTTCATAAATACCTAATGTAAAATTTAACTAAGGTTCAACTGTGTACTATAAAATGCACATCATAAGACTCTACTATACAACATCATTCTGCTTTTTGCATGTTAAAGCAGTTGTGTTCTGATAATGATACTTTCTGTCTTTATTATGAACAAAACATTTTCATCAGTGCAAATGCATCTGTGATTCTTGTGACATTTTTAAACCTGAAGCGAATCACAGTATTACATGCCATTTATGTACTACCTAGTATTAAGCATTGCGATAAAATGGTGAACGGAAATACATTTACTTGGTTATTCTTTTATAACTACTCAAACAAAATGAGTAATTTTGAATTAACATTGAAATCCGAAAAACTACGTTTTGAGGATGTTAGAAAACTGACATTCACATGAACATGGATGAAATGCACATCATTCATGGTGTACATCATTACAGACTGCAACATAACATTTTACTCCTCGTAGAATGTGAACTTAGACGCCAAGAGTGTACGTCCTTAAGAAAGACTGCTGTAATGTGCCCCCACAGATTTTACGAAATGTAATAGTGCTTAATACAACAGAAACAAAGCTGATATGTTTTTACTTATACCTAATTTCTTCTTTTTACGAGCTTTCTTTTGTTTTGCTTCTTTCTTTGGTGGCAAATAATTTTCAACAATTTTATCACTTTTACAGCAAAATGTTACTTGAAGAACATGAGAACTGACGGTACACCATCCCGGTGGTGGATCAACGTGCTTCCCTTTTCTAGACGCCTTTTCAAACTTTTTTTGCATAAGTGATCTATGGAAAAATAATGTATATTTAACATGTAAACTAAGACTACCTAAGGGGAGAGGAACAGTATCTTTACGCATAGTGAGCCTTTACTCAGAGATTCATTGCGTCTGTCTGACTTACAAATTGTGCCCAAGAGATGTCTTTGCTCATGTGGTGACCTTATTCACTGGCGGTCACTAACTTAGGTTTACCTGCGTAAACTTTCTAAATAAGCTATACCTGGCAGAATTGAGTTGACAACGCTGCGATATGATGGTATCTGGTTTAAATCTTTTCAAACTTTTTTTTTAATTTTTAAGTTTCAAAATTAGTGATAAAGGATCATAATGTAAACGTGTTGTACGATATTTCAGTGCTCGATACTTCATACTAGTAATGTATTGTACCAGAATTTGGAGGGGACGATTTAGAGTACTTTGAACGTCCACCAGGAAGATTTTCATATCGAGAGCTGCCGTATTTCAGCAACATATAAAAGCCATTGACTTGTTTACCATGTTTCAATTCACATTAGTTTTGTCCAGACTGTTTTAAAAATCGAGATACAGTTTGGCAGGATATTAATAAATTATTTATTATGTACAATGTATGGTTTTCCATATTACAAACATGAACAATCTTTGGCCCATATACTTGGGGGTAGCTATGTGATAGTTCATAAATTGAAAATTTTACCTACCGTCTAGAGCTCACTCTTTGACAATGACAAATACTAAATAACACAAGAACAACAATCGGTATAATGATACCCAACACTTTTTCTGTCCCGTTTTCATAAATCTTTTCTTTAACCATCTGTTTCACTTTCTCGGCTCTATCTGCAAACATTGTCTAAGACATTTTCATAAGAATGTTCATAGGAGCAAGACCAATTGGTTTCTTTAACTAACTTAGCGTCATTTATGAAATTCTCGCACGATCTAAAATATGAACCAAAATCACGGTTAGGATTAATTATGCAATTACTACAACACTGTAGTCATTGTACAGATTCTAATTACATCGTATTTGCTTAGATAAATATTGCAACACATTAATATTATAAAAAAAAGATTTGACACAAAAATAGATATTCGTAGAACAGACCCAGTCATATCCTGGCGATAGTTGTTAATCCTATTTGTTTTTTACAAAAATCACAGTTTACATAAGATAAAATATGAAATGAGACTTCAATGAACAAACCTTCTTGACAGTATTTTCCTTCAAAATTTATTGGACATTTACATTCATAATAACCCAAAAGTGGCATGTCAGACACACACGAGCCACCATTTCGACAAGGGTTTGAACTGCAACCTGTATCATTCGTTTCACCACCTAAACATATTAAAACTTGTCATATTTTTAAACTATGATAGAAAATTGGATTCGGTCTGGATGGAAATAAACGCATGTACATTTTGTGATCCAAACCTTCGTTTCCTAGAATACAACACTTAAATTATAAGATCTATGTCAATACAAATTAAAATGAAATATGACCTATGTATTTTGAACACGAAAATAAACGTCGTAGGCGACTAATGAAATAAAAAATGTTAAATAAAAATCTTAATACAGGCCTGATGGATAAAGTTTACGCTGAAAGTTTATGTTGAGAATAGATATATGTTTTTATTAATGCACAAAATATTTTAGGGGTGTTCAGCTCGACTGTTAGCGTATGCACACAACAAATAGCGTTTTATTAGTAAAACTTCTGTTAGCTTATACGTGATTAGCCATGAAGTGGCGACAGCAGAGAAGATTAGACTTCCAAGTGATCAACGCTTTGTTACATTACAATATTAAAAACAAAGTGTTTCAGTGAAATTGTCAGACTAAAATCCTCCATGAATTGTGTTATGGAAACTTTATCAGTCAGACTTGTAGTATGATATTTATATCACATTAATTGTTTGGCTTCATCTTTTTTAAATCACCCAGTTACGGATTTTGTGTCGAGTGTCCGAATGTATGAAGGTACAGTGGAAATGCAACCGACAATTTATTGTCTGAACCTTGAATTTAAAACTAAACATAACAGTTGACAACGAAGGTATCAGCAAACGTTTGTGGTGAGTTCCGTGTGGTAATTAATAGTTATGTCACCCTTCGAAGAAGTGGGGGATATATTGCTTTGCACATGTCGGTCGGTTCGTCTATAGACCAGAGCATGTCCGATCAATTACTAGATAACGCTTGGGCATTTGACCCACAGACTTTTTGAGTCTTGTAGATGACCCCAATTGATTTTGTGGTCAGTTGGTCATAACTCAAAATCACCACGTCATTGACCAGTAAAAGATTGTCCGATCAATAACTAGATGACGTTTTGGCCTACAGCCAAATAATTGATGGGGAGGTTGGTTGTGGCCTGTAGATGACCCCCTATTGATTTTGTGGTCAGGTGGTCAAAGGTCAAGTTCACCGTGTCCTTGACTTCTAAAAAGAGTTTCCGATCAATAACTAGTGAACACTTTGGCCTACAGCCGACATATTCGGTGGAGAGGTCGGTTCTGGCATGTAGGTGTCCCCAATTGATTTTATGGTCAATTGGTCAAAGGTCAAGGTCACCATGTCCTTGACCACACAAAGCTTGTTCGATCAATAACAAGAGAACGCCTGGACGTACTGGACGTACATTCCATAGATTTGGTAAGGGTGTTTGCCTGAACCAGTAAATAACCTATTAATTTTAAGGTCAAATGTCATGTTTACAATGACCGGTCAAGGTTATAATGACCTTAACAACAAAAAGCTTTTCTAATCAGTAAGAAGAGAATGCCTTGGCATACAATCCTCTGATTTTGTATAGGTGTTTGTCATGACCAGTAGATGACCCCATTTAATTTGAGGTCAGCAGGGCATGGTTTGCTAAACCTCAATCACTAAAAATTTGTCTGACTTTGGCCTGCATCCCATGGATTTTGTAGGGAAGTAAGTTACTATAAATAGTATGCAGTAAGCCCTGTCTCCTTTTGTTTCTGTTTTGTTTCAAAATATTTTTTCGGATTTAGTCAATCGTCCCGAATTTTTTTACAATGACAAATATTTTGAAGTCGGATTGTTGTATATCAAGTTACATCAGCATAATGTAGTTAATGTTAACGTGGGGGGGGCATACATGTTTCATAAACATCTCTTGTTTACCATTACGATTGTTTGAATCATATGATTCGGTGACTCCTTGGTATGTCTCAACTTCATGAGGAGTAGTGATTCTTTCATCAAGTGGAATGTTATCTTGTATTCTGTCGTTATCTTTTTCGCTGTTACCTTGGTCGTTAGTATCCTGCATTCTGTTAACATTGTCAAGAACTTGATCTCTATTGTTACCTTTGTCACTGTCTTTTCTTTTGCAGTCAAGACACGAAAATGTACCATTTTTACCGTATTTCAATCTTCTGTACCGTTCTATTGGACTGAGAATGGACAAATCGTCTGTACTTTGATCTTGGCTGTTGGTGTTTCCACCCACTGCACTGTTTCCTGAGGAGTAAATATAAGGAGTTACATCTTTTGTAAGATTCTAAGAGCCTATCTGAGTGCAAGCTTAAAGGACAAACGATAACTGTTTGTTTCACTGCTTTTTTATCGTCGTTTCGTCTTTTAATTACGGTCTGTTTGTCGTCCTACATCATTTACCATCACTTATGTGCTATTTTATAGCTGAATTATGTCAGAAATTCTGAATTAATTGTTTGGGACTTACAAAACCAAATGTACCTCAGCATTACAGATCAGGTGCCATGGTTAAAAATTTAGACAGGTTCAATTTTACATACATGTATATCAATGGAATGCTATTTTTGACACAAACAGAAGAATTTTTACCATTTTCCTGAGTGTAAGTATTGCCAGCTCTGTCTCCCTGGTTCCTATTATTATTTATATTTGTGTTTCTGCCAGAACCAGCATTGTTCATATCATTTGAAGTTCCTTGATTTTTATTTTGGGTTAATCTGTAACGGTCTGTTGGGCTTAGGTTATTTTTATCAATCTGCTGTTCATTAGAATATGTATCATCGATTTCCTGGTTTATATCATTGTACTGATTTGTGTTCCGGTTGGAACCTGCATTATTTATATCATTTGAAGTCCCGCGGTTGTTATTTTGGGATAATCTGTAACGGTCCACCGGGCTTAGATTGTGTGTATCGGTCTGCTGTTCATTAGAATATGTATCATCGATTTCCTGGTTTATATCATTATACTGATTTGTGTTCCGGTCGGAACCTGCATTATTTATATCATTTGAAGTCCCACGGTTGTTATTTTGTGATAATCTGTAACGGTCCACCGGGCTTAGATTGTGTGTATCGGTCTGCTGATCGTTTGAATTCGTATTTCCTACTCTCCGATTACTACTGTTATCAAGGTTTGTGTTTCCACCAGAACCAGGTGAATTACGATTGTTCTGTTGTGTGTTCGTTCCTCCTGGACTCCCTGTCACAAAAAGAAATAAGCAACTTGCATTAATCACGATAACCAAAACAAATGAAATCACTCCTTAATGTAGACCCCCCCCCCCCCTATTTTAGCTGAGTATCTTAATTATGAAAAATTGAATGTTTGGCCAGGTCTTGACAGAGAATACGATAAATAGGCACAGACAAGTTGAAATACCCGAATTGCAATAAGAATAAACTTGAAAATATTCAGCATACTATGTATACGGTACTAGTATAGTATATGATCTTCATTTTATGTATACATATACATGTATTTAGTAATAAAATAAGTAAATAAGCATATATTTAACATCAACAACAAATCTTTTTTTCTAAACATCATCTTTTGATCCATTAAGTTAAAAGTATAGGTAATACACATCATAAGCTGACCGAAAGATGAAAATATGAATGTTGTAACAATAGAATAAAATAAAGCATTTCATGTTACACATGACGTAGCATAACCTCCTTTGGTCACGAAGGACAGATTCGGTGAGTCTACACAAATTCGTCTCATGCTAACAACATCAATGTTGCATATAAAAGCGGCTGAATTTACGAAACGAAGAAAACAAGTTCTGTAGTTCTACCCCAATACCAACTTTCCAATTCCTGATTTCTTAGATTTCAATGTTGTGAAATATTCATATTTTGCATTGCTGGATTACGTGTTATTATCAAATCCTCGTCTTTTTGTCTGTTTACAGTTATTAAAATAATAGTCTCACTTATGGACTGTGTATATTGATCTTTACCTTGTACATTGTGTCTCTCATTGCTAACTTCGTTTCTATTACTATCGGCAGAACCACTGTCTGTGTTAGATTGCAATCGCTTCATCATCAGGTATCGCTGCACTGGCGTCATGTTCTGTGAGCTACGAACGATTCGCGTTTTTGTTCCGATTCCAGCATCAGTCCAAATGCCTAGAAAGAAAGAAAAAAACTTAGAAACGCAATCATTTTTACGTAAAATTTGAATCCGTGTTTATTTGAACACGAAATTACTATCATAAAAATAGTCACAGCTGTAGAAGTTTTGCTCTGTTGTTCAAAGAACTGTTCACTGACAGATGAACTCATGTTAACATGGAACGGAAGTATTTTTAGTGAGTATACATTTAATGAATTACACGTTAATCAACTGATACTGCTGAAATGCGCTTTGGCAATTCAGATTTCAAAAAACTTCTTAACACATTGTTCACAACTTCAAATTCATTTATGGCTGTGAAAGACCAGCGAGGTTTACCATAGGGACTAGCACGTTGAAGGGATGGTGTATAATGGCGTATTAGGCCTAAAATGTCATTTTAAATGTTAAGTTAACGGGATCTTGTATAACAACTTAGGCTTTTCCTATTTCATGAACAGGTCATTCAAATTCGAAGAAACTCCTACGAAAAGTTTCTTACAGTTTTATAGCCTTATTGTTCTTGTTGGCATTTGCGTGTAATAAAATTATTATTAGTATCGGTTTATCATTGTAAACGAACGGTGTTATCCTGAAGATGAAACGCTCCAATTTCTTACTGTTTTACATGACCATCAGTGATCATAAGATCTTTTATCGACAAAGAATACATAACAACACGCATATTTATACCTTTTTACTTACCATAAACGTAACAATTAATAACAGCCAATTCATTCAATAATAATATTAATGAAAATATAAGAATAATATTATTGTTGAAGTCGGCCATTTTGAAATGTAAACGTCAACAATGACGTCATCATATGACACGTGTCCATATGCGTAATACGTGCCGCTAATTACGAATCATTTTACATCAAAGCTTGTTCATAGGTATAAGAATTCTTATATTCACCTGTGCATTGATTTTAAAAGCGTTATGAATTAACTTTCCGGAAGACCATTACAGTATCGTTATCTTAAGTGGAAATACTGAGTGCCGTTTTATCATAGTATTTCAAAACGAATAGTTATTGCTGATAGAGTTTACATGTGTGCATTGCTAATTGAAACATATTCTTGGTTAATAGTGCAATCATAACATGTACGTTATTATGATTACAGATTATTTCTGTGCTTTGAATGCACTTATCAGCATTGGGATTTATGGGAGCGTTTAAAAAAACACGCGTTTGCTTCAGAAATTCTTCATATGCCACGTTGATGGTATTATAAGTGGCTTTACACTATAATGTGTTTGCGTGTTTCTCTGTATGGAACTAGCTACAACCACTACTATTCGACCCATTATAAATTGATCAAGTTGAAATTGGTTGCCTAGTTTACACTTGTAGGACTGTAAACATTCTTTAATTTTTTTACGATGTATGTTTTAACATGTAAGCCACTTTCAGTCAGGGACTCACCTTTACACTATTATTTTAATTGACCTTGCGGTGATAATTTTTTCAACAAGAGAGATGTCAGGCATCATCAAGTATTCTCACTACATTCATTACTTTCCTTTCAATCTTATAAAGTGTCCACATCTACGCGTATTGAATTCATTGTTATGGTGTTTAAAAGAAGAAAACTGGAACAACTAGTTTTAAGTAACCGTCTGTACCTCAGCTATTTGAACGGATTGTTGCGTCCAGTACGGGCTTTAGCAATACGGAAGTAAAGTATTACGCAACAAAGGGAGGTAAATCTGATTTGTTTTGGTCCGATCTGTCACATGTGAAGGACGTATGCATAGAAGTTGTATAATATTAAAGAGCCATGGGATAAAACAAGTGAAAGATGTCATCTCCTGATATAAGAAGTAGGCGTAATGTCAGCCTAACACCTTTGCAACAGATGATCTCATCCTGCTCTGGTGCCATACTGACATCTCTTTTCGGTAGGTTCTATTAAGAATATAAGTTACAAAATACAATATTTCATGCTCTTAGTCTTAATCAGAGGGTGCTTGCGCGTTGTAGGAATTGTGTAATGATGTTTTTAGGCTGAAAGTTACTAAACAGATCAAAACTCATTTGTTAAGCATTGACATATTGTATTCAATCTCTGTGTACTTGCACCCATGTTCTAAATAATGACTGATTATTGCAACACTGGAAAATGGAAGATATATTTTTGACTAGAATTTAACATTGCATCATCAGACAAGGGCATTTGGTTACCATCAACCTTTAATGTTGGAGGTAAAACTGCCCGACCTGTAAACTAGCCTGTTCGTGATATCATTCATAAATTTAAGTTCCAGATTGTATTCAAACTCAAATCGGTAAGCAGCAAATGCACTATAATCAACTTGCCTTAAGGCAATTTGCATGGACCTCATGGGTGCCAGAAATTAATACCTTTTCTTGTTTAGATGCTGGGTCTAAGAAAATACCTCATATTTCAAGTTGAGCATTTACATGTGTTGGTTAGAACTTGTACTCATAGATTTTGGAACTACGATAATATTGTTTCTTTGCCACACATTTAAACAAGTCTTTGCTACTACATTGTCTCTGGGTAATAATAAGTCTAATTTGGAAATGCAAAATTGTTCTTAGTATTCTTGAGGCGTTATGTGGCTTCTCCCCAAAAGACCCTGTACTGGGGACCATTTTCCCCAAAAATATTTTGAGTTAAACATTTAAGACTAAAGCTGGAGCAATTATTTTCTAATTAACAATATTCACTAATATTACATGGGCTTGAAAGTTGTATAGCTGGAAACAACATAATTACTGTGGTGTAATAAATTTGGTCATTTTAAATAAAAATACACCTAGTTTTATAAAGGTACTTTTCACAAAATGTACTTGCCCTCAGAATGTGGTGGAAGATCACAGTTCATAGGATTAAAAGTCAAAACTGGCAATCTCTATGTAATGTGAAAGTTATTTTGCTTTTGTGTGGTTAATTCTTATAATATTTTTGTTAAGCATGCAATACATATTGGATATTATAATTATTATTTGTCTAATTTAGTATTTAACCTAACAACAGTTACTTTAATAAATGTCAAGGAAATCTACCTGGCCTTGTGCATAGTTGACATTACATGTATGGTCTGTGATTGTGACACATTTAAAATTCAGAAATGTGTCAAATCTAGTGTATTAATAGTGCTATTAAAGTATTGTCAGTTTAAACAAAATACCTAATGAAACCTCTCAACCCTAGACTTTTTTTTAAAAAAAATCTCAAATGTATTAATTGCTGTTAACTGATGTATGATTTTACAAAAAAAAAAAATTCATACCTACATACCTAACTGTTTTCAGATGCCATTGCCCTAAGCACCCAAATTATTTTTTTAATGTGTGCCTTTAAGTGATTTATTCTTCTTATACACATTTCATAACAATTTGTATTTCTTTATAGTGACTCCATTGGATGTGGTAAAGATTCGAATGCAAGCTCAGAGAAAGCCTCAAGCATTTACCAAAGGACATTGTTACTTATATTGTAATGGTTTGATGGACCATACATGTGTCTGTGTGAATGGAAATTCTGTAAATATCAATGTAAATAAGAAATCTTGGTATAAAAGACCTGGAAACTTCAATGGAATGTTGGTGAGTGTATAAATTGTGGGTTGATACATTCTAAACTGATGATCCGTGCAGATTGTTACTAATCAATTTTTTATATATGTGAGAGTCTATGTGGCTCATTAACAAACAGTCTCTTAGTAGAATGATGCCAGTGTCCTCTTGCAGGGAATATGGTGCTGTAGTGGACCTGAGACATGATATCACACCTGTTGTGAATATATCAGCATTCACTAGTTTACCAGTCGTTTATTTACTGTAACATGTTTCTTATAGTTGAGGGAGCTACTAATACATCATTGATTATTCAATTAGGTTTGTTTTTGAGAATTCCTCTATACTTGGTGAATATTCACAACTTTGCTGGAAATTACAATTTTGTTAATTTCATAAGTATTTGGACAAAATAAGATTTTGAACAATAAGAATTAAAAGCTTATTTATTGTTAACCAGGTTATTAGATTTGAGTATAATTGATGGTTGGGTTGTGGGCAGTGACAGCAAACTGTCGGGTTCTTTATGATAATTTTGGCTTCAATAGACTTATTGCTGTGTAACCAAAGTTTTTATGTAGACCTGACTTAGCATTGTATGTAGGGTACTCTAAGTCACTGTTACTAAAATTAGGAAAATGGTTTCTGTTTTATACACTGTTGATAACCTGGTTTAGTGTCATTGACTCTTTTCTTGTTTTTAAAATTGTATCTATGTTTCTTTTTCAGCACTTTGAAGACATTTTATTGTAATATATAAGACTGTTATGATGGGTTTTGTTTCCTTTTAGGATGCTTTTGTTCACATTGGTCGTAATGAAGGTATTACTTCTTTATGGAGTGGACTTCCACCAACATTGTAAGTACCGTAAAACCTCGATAATGAAGCTGCTTTCAAGACCCAAAAATCAGTTGTAATAATGAGGTGGTCTCATTATTGGGTTAACTTATAGGGGACTTATGGAAAACCAGTCTGAAAATATCACTGGTCGTTACAAGAATGTGATTGAGTATAAATATTAATGTTCATTTGAAGTGATAACACATACATAAAAACACTTTCATTTGTTCATACACTAAAAATTTCTGAAAGCCAGAAACTTAAAAATCTGAACTTTTCTGCTGGTCTCATGGGCATGTCGTATTCAGTAACTACACTGTATTTTGTAAAATGTGATTCATAGAATTCACTTCTTTTGATATTTGGTTATATCAATATAATATTTTGTAACAGAACTTTCTCTATTTTTTTCTTAACTTTCAATGCAGTGTAATATAAATTTGTGTGATATACTTTGATATTGTGTTTGTTCGAAATTCTAGGGTTATGGCTGTTCCAGCTACTGTTGTGTATTTTACCAGTTATGAACAAATTAAGGCAGCCTTAGGATATCGAAACAATAGTGAAACAAATGCTTGGTGGGTGCCTGCCACTGCTGGTAGTACAGCTAGAGGTAAGTGTCCAGACTGTATCTTGTTACAATACATGAAGCATATATCGTCGCTGTTATTCTAAAATGTCGTATGTCGATTTTGTCTGTTTTTGGGAAACATCAAAAAAAAATTGATCAGTAATTATATGACAAAAAGTCACATGACATAACTTTGCTAGCTGATTGGTTAGAGAATCTGAATCCTTCGCAAAAGACGTATAATGAGTTACTCTATACGAAGAACAAAAATACAATTTCGCGCCAAAAATGATATACGTCATTTTAGAATAACGCCGACGATATTATGATTGTGGCTTTCAGACATAGATTTTTTATTCGTTATACAATCATTTGATGATGTAACAGTAATTTTTTTTTCACTTCAGTTAATTAAAATGAATGTGCACTCTTAGTATGTGAGTGTGTATGTGTGCCCTTACATGCTCATGTAAACTGTGTTCATTGTAACTGCTGTCAGAAATATTTCTTCATATAACTGAATATTGTCAGATCAATTTTTCATTTTTCTATAGCTTCAAAGGTGGTCTTTATAGGGGGTTTTATTTGTGAGTAGAGAATAGAACTTTGTTTTACAAAAAGGACAATTGTCACAGTCTGCAAGATACTTTCACAGTATTTATCTGGCATTATATGTATTCAAGTAATTAAACTTCCTAAGTTTTCCATTTCTATGCAGTACCTAGATTCATTTTATGTGTAAGATGTTGATATTGTATGTTTTTAATGATGATATAATATGGGACCTCCTTGGTTGAGTGGTTATGATCTCTGACCATTATTCACTAACCCCTCACCTCTGAGAGTTTGAATCCCACCTTGGACCAAATTTCACATGTGATGAAACTGTCCAGCTAGCATATGAAAAATAGGTTGTTCTAACCAGGTATGTACCTGGTGTCTTCCTCCACTTAGTATTTTCTTGGTGTTTTTAGATATCTGAGTGTGAATGCTTTACATGTTCTTTGATGTTATTTCAGTTTTTGCAGCCTCTGTGATAAGTCCTTTAGAGTTGATCCGTACAAAAATGCAGTCTGAACAATTGACTTACACTCAAATCAGACAAGCTGTAACATCAACTGTACAGAATGGAGGACTGATGTCTCTGTGGAGGGGGCTTGGTCCTACACTACTGAGGGATGTTCCTTTCTCAGGTTAGACATAAATTTGTTCTGTATTAAGAAATCAGTATTTTGTGTGCGTTTAAATCCCTTGCAGTAGTACTTCTCTGCTATGCGTATTTGGCATTTTTATTACTTAATGATTCATGAAATTTATGAGATTTGAGCTGTTTGTAACCCTTTTAAGTTATCTCTACCTGGATCATGATGGAAATAAAGAAATATTCATTCTTTTTTATGTTATCCGAGTCATAAATTATGATCTTAAGTCCATTTCGTGAATGGTGAACATGTCAACTGATTTCTATGAAACTTGGGTGTGTACTCTGAAAGTTTACTTTGGTTTTGGGCAGGCTTCCTGAAAGTTTCCGGACTGTCGGACATGTCAGGCAAATTTCGAATATTTATAATATATTCGGTCAGACAAACTTTAGTTTGATCGGACAGAAATTATATCTTTGCCTGACCAAATGTCAGGCAGTTTTCCAGCAGTTTTGAGAAGCCAGTTTTGGGTATGATGAAATCAACACATAAGTCAGGCTCTGGTTGTCACAGTATGTAAAAATTCATACTTGGTGTGTACCATTGTTTGAAAAAGAGTTTAAAAAACGTTCAAGTCCATTAACTGTTTAAATATTATAGTCTTTAACCTTGAATGTATAGTTATACTATACATTGTGTATTGTAGCGTTATATTGGACAAGTTATGAATTAATGAAAGCAGGAGTGATGTCAAAAAGACACAGTACACAACTGACCTTCACAGAAAGTTTTTTGGCTGGTGCTTTTTCTGGTTCTGTGAGTATTTTGTCTATATTTTGTGTTTGGTTTAAATCAGTATGTTTACAGATGGAGTATTATAAGGCCGGTGTTTTTTCACCCGAGGAAATGTGATGTTGCCCTTAAAAAAGGGGAAAAATAGTATCTTGAAGGAAATTGGTGAAAATTGACATGACACAGCATACATAATCTCTAAACATTCATTTATCAATAGATTATAACCATGGTGGTTAGTGGTCAATTTCGCAATCTTTTTTACCGAAATGTGTAAAATACAATTCAATTGATAGAGATTTTTATGACCTGCGGGGAAAACATATTTTTCAGACGCAGGAATGTGCCACAATTTGGCCCCAAATCAGTAAGAAAACAACAATAAAGACTGTATTAAAATTGCTTGTAAAACATTGTTGTTTTATATCAGTCATTTGAAGGAAAGAGAGTGTTGTTGAAAACTCACATCTTACATGAGATTATTACCCACTTGTTAATCTGTATTGAGTTATACACTGAATTAAAAATGTTACATAAATAAACATGATATATTGAGAATTTACACTTGATGTTTATGTATTAGTATTCTCAACCTGGTCTAAGATATACATATTTTTAAAATCATTAAGCTGTATATACTAAGAGCAAATGTCTGAAGTACCGGTAATCTAATCCATTACTATGTGTCAGTGTATCATTTATTTACAGATTGCCGGTGTGATAACTGTACCATTTGATGTGATAAAAACACATAGACAGATAGCTTTAGGTGAAGTTGTATTTTCTAAAGGTAAGTGAATGTATGGAATCATTTCTTTTGAAGATATGCTTAAGTATCATTTAAAATTCCTTCGGGATATAATTTAACATTTGGATTAAAGTAAAATTTATGAATTAAATTAAAGCTGTTTTTGATATCTTATAAGTATCACATTAATATTTTTACTGACTTTGATCTTATACTTTAACATGTAGTAATGGTCGCTTATGTGGACTTCTTGAATTTCTGTGAGGCAATAATATATCTATTTAGGGGATTTCATGGTTGAGTGATTATGGCCTCTGACTAGGAATCACTAGCCCCTTGCCGCTGTAAGCTCAAATCCCATCTGTAATCAGACAAACTTCACATTTGATAAAGCTTTCCAGCTAGCATTATTAATAGGTCTAACCAGGTATACGCCTGGGGTCTTCCTCCACCGTGAAAGCTGGAAAAGTCACCTAATGACCCTGACTATTGGTATGACGTTAAACCTCAGACAAAAAATGATGATTCATGATGGTTATTGCTAAAGAAAGTTGATCCGAATACCAGGCCTGTTCTTAAATTGTTTTCTATTTCATGAGTCATTTTAAGAAAAAAAATACTTTTTTACACATCCCCCTTTAATGTAGTGAACATGTCAGAAACATGTTATTTACCTGCATGATCATGCTTTCCGAATAAGAGATAGGAAGGGATGTTTTCCAGACCATAATTATATTTACCAAGCTACTTTACCTTCAAATATTCATTCTCATTACTCTATAATAGCTTTTGTAACATCACACATAGGTAACCCTTACTGTCATTATATACAACTGTGCTTTCAATGCCGTCAAAACCTTTTTCCAGTATATGATTTATGATTTACTTACTTTTTCAGAGAAGAAAGAAGTCTCATCCACTTGGAAACTAATAGAAAATTTATACAGACAACAGGGCATTAAAGCATTATTTTCAGGTATTAGCTGTTATCATTCTATTAATATCTAATTACTGATAAAGTATTACCTGTGAATTATGTTCTAAATTAGTGATTTTGTAAATTTAAATAAGGCCGATATCCTGTAGGCATTGTGGTTGAATGTCTCAGCTAATAAGTGACAAATTTGACTTTCACAAATTTCCTCTGATGTATTACTTCATTCAGCAGATATTTACTCAAGGTTTGAAATTTTAAATTTTGTCAAAGTTATTTCCATTTTGAACATAGAAATTAGAGTGAAAACTTCTAGTTAAGCCTCTGACAGTTTTTCTCCTTGTAAAAGTTCCAGGAAAAATTATAATAAAACTATTTTATTTTCAGGTTTAGCTCCTAGAATCATCAAGGTAGCACCAGCATGCGCTATCATGATCAGTTCATTTGAATATTTTAAATCTTTCTTCCGAGAGAGAAATATGAAGATGTCTGACGTCAGATAGCATTGATTTATCTTGTATTATATGTCTTTATTTTTATATGGTTGAACTTGCCAACATCTGTATCGCTAGTATTACATACTGGAAGTGTGAAAGAATGTTTATCAAGCACTTTGATGATGTTGCGGTTATCATATTTATGCTTTGTTATCTACATGCTGTAGATTTGGTGCAAACTATTATTTCTTATTTCTTGATGTGCTGAAACATAGTCAAGTTGTGAATTTTATTTGAATGAATTCTTACACTGAGCGACAAGGCGGATTTAGATAATCATAGCTCATCAGTATGAGAAACTCTGGGTTCATTCTTTGAAAGGCTTTGGCTCTTGTAGTCCCAAAATCACATGTGTATGTTAGTTACTATTTTACTGTATATGCCAAAATAAACTATGGGAAGAAACAGGAGTTTCTCCTATCCTGATGTACAAAAAAGGATTTGGAGCATCTGAAATTCTTCAAAATTTTAGCATTGTCTGTTTGTCAGTGACTAACACATTCTTGGACTGGTTTTTGTATAGATTGCCCAAATAATAATGACTTATCACTAATACATAATATTATTTTAAAGGGCATTATATAAATTTTGTTTGCAGGTATTTTGGCAAATATGTGCCAATTTTATTGACATAGATGTAAATCTTAAAGGCTTTGCATTTCCTATCTGCTGTCAAAATGAACAGAAAATAATTGCACAATAATTTTTGTTTGTTTTGTCGGAAATTTTGTTAATTATTACAAATACTGTTTTTCTGTTACTTAATGCTAGTTAGCTGCATGTTTTGTATGTATTTGTTATATAAAGGATCTTGAACGAGTGCTCATTCCTTACCATTTTTATTAAACAAGTTGACTAAATAATATGACATGAGGCTCTGCCGAGTGTCATTTTGTTTTTGTCAACGAGTTTAATAAAAATGGTGAAGGATGAGCACAAATGTAAGATTCTATTTATCACATAACCGTAAAAACGACCACAGAAAATAAAACAGACTATAGGATGACATATATACAAGACGTCTAGTGTAGACTGTTCACCATTGTGCGCAAAAAAGTAGTGCATGTTTCTATTAATCGTTTGATGATAAAATGCATGATGAAAGACATAAAATCATTATTATATTTACACAAGCATCATTTCATTCATTAATAAAATCATTACGAATCGAAAGTCGACCATGTTTACAAATATCGTAGTAGCGTAGTAATACAAAATATGCAAATGTAGTGATTTGGCTAATTTGAATATTTATTGCACGGTTTGGCAGCGCTGAACGATATTTCCGGCACTCCTGGACTGCAGGTTATGTGATAAACTACTTTGTTTAATTATTGTTGTGATTTAATGTTTTTGTTGTTGAATTTATAAGATAATTTGTTACTTTTACTTTCATCTAGATCTTGATATTTTTTCATTTCCACTGCTTACCCTACGTACGGCTAGAAATCTTCAAAGAAAGAAACAAAAAAGTTCTGATCTAATTAAATTGGTGACACGTGAGTCATATCGTGCATTTTTTTTGGGGGGGGGGGGCATTTGGACTCGATTAAAATTATGATAATATTTTTGAATTACAGTTGTAGAATATTTCCATACATATATAGACTTTTGACCAACTGTAAAGGTTCAAGCTGCTGTTGCTTTTTATTGTTTAGCAAAATTTAATGTTATTTATTCTATCCAAAAGCTCAAAATTTTGTAATTTAGTTAATATTTCTGCCAGATTTTGCTATAAATCATGATTTTCGTATTTTGTTAGAAATATTTAATATCTGAAATAATTAGTCTTTGATGACCATTATTTTGTTAAAATAGTCCTATTTTTGTCTATTATCATTTAAATTTAGGAATTTTTTGTTAACATTCTGTATTGTTCGAGAAAACTAAAAACCAGAATGAAGAACAAAAAAAAATGTTAAATTCACTTAAACTATATTTGAATCTGGGGATTTTTTATTGAGTCGATCATTTAACTGGAAACAAGCAATTTTTTAAGGATTGCCTTGGTTGTATTAATACATAATAATACATAAAAATAGGTACACACATGACAAAATAATTCTACAAAATACTAGGTGATTATTTAGAAATTTGGCTCAGTGTAGACCTAGACAAATGTATTAATCAGAATTTACTGATTTTTATTGATTCCTCTGTTAAACATTGTATGTTTGTTTTGTACAGATGTCAACTGATGGGTTTCAGTTTGTTTTAATACACATTCATTACGCATATTCGTGAACCTGACTAATATATAGCCATTTGATAATACTTAATTTAAGCATGTAATGATCCCTGGCCCCAAGTTTATGTAATTTGGGAACAGTCTTCAGGGTTTCCACTGCCATTCGTCAGTTTCCCAAATGGTGAAAAAAATCTGCAAGTGGCGAAAAATAAATCAAATTAAGCAAACTTTTTTATAGCTCCCCCCCCCCTCCCGGACCCTCCCCTATGTACATGTGGCGGAAAAAATATAATGTCTAGTGGAAACCCTGAGTCTTTGTGCTTCGTTCTTGGAAGTATTCTGGTTGTAAAGATACCACTGCTTAATGTTTAAGTACATATTCAGATCAGTTATGGTTAATTTAGAAATAGCAAAAGTAAAAATACAAGAATCAAGCTAAGACCCTGATGTATGGATTGATCCCTAGTCTTCATGGTGTACATAAATGTGTTCTTCTTGTAAATATTTTTATCCAGAACAAACTATGAAATAACTAGGTAGGGATGTACCACGAAATTGTTGCAAGTTCCCTATTTACTGTGTCAGTTATCGGTGTAGTGCTCAGAAAATTCAAGTAATTATACAGTTGCTCATTGTTTTGATGTAATCTTCCAGGTCAGTGTATGTAATAGTCAGTCTAGTTTAACATAGTATATAATGCTATGTGTGATATATTTTTTAAGAAATAAAAGAATAAAATTACATTGTTTTCTCCTTTTGGATATTTCTTTTAATTTTGTCTTCTAGTTCTTTTACAGTTATTTTCAGCCTGTCTGTTTCGAAGAAAGGCAATTATGACCACTACATTGTCGTCGTAGTCATGCAAAAAATTTAATGTAGCCCCTTACTCAAACACTTTTAAAGATATCAACATGACCCTTAAATACCTGGTTTTCATGACGAGTCGCAGTTAGAAGACAAGGGGTATTATTGTAAAAGCTATATTTTTGGAGTTATGCCCCTTTTTAACTTAGAATTTTGGTCAAAAATTGTTTATTAAATAGAATGATGTAAAACAGATGAGCATTGGTACTACTCTGCAGAGCTCTAGTTTATTTGTTGTAATTACAAATACACTTCTTGTCAAGATATTTTTACTTTACAATATTGAATACTGAGAGGATGACGTTACAAGTAATTTTGAATGAATTATAACCCTGAAATATAGCTTTAATTGCATCATAAGGACTATCATTAATTGAAGGAAAATAACGCTTTGTGTACATTCATAAATACACCCCCCCAAACATAATTCTGATAAGTTGATATATATATATTATATATAAATGGATCAAATGATACAAAAACTAAGTGGCAGTGGTTCAAGATGGTTTCAATAAATACATTGATTAAAGCAGTTTTATAGTCAATAATCATATAAGCTATCAACATTACTAGACAGCAGATAATCTTAGCCAAAGTCAACCCTGCATGATTAAATGAGTCTCATACATTTAATAAAAAATAAATACAAATAAGAACATTTCCTGCAGATGAAAGTAACACAAATACTGCAGTACAGTAGAACATGGTTATAGCAATGTCCTTGGGACCAGAATAAAAACTTATAATATCTACATTTCACTGTATCAATTACATTGAAATATAGATCTTTGTCTGGGAATAAGTTCATTCTGTCTAATCTTTCACATTATGTAAGTTCATGCTACATGCAGTACATGCTACAAAAGTAAGTTATTAACACAGTAGGAACAAAATGTAACAATAGATTCCTAAAGCAATGTCTGGAAAATTGAAGGTCATACAACCACCAGTACCATAATTACTCGTGTATAGGTTGCACCTGTGCGTAAGATGCAGAAAAAACATCTGGTAATCCTAAGAAAAAAATCTTAACCTAAAACACAAATATTTCTTTAGCACAGAAAATTACCAAAAAAGGAAACAGCACTTCATCTGGTATGTTTCTGTGTTATGTAAGTATTAATAATGACTTTTGTAGAATAACACCACTTAACCTGCTCAACCTGCCAACATTCATTCAAACTTCTAAATGCCTCAAGATTCTCATACTTAGAGACACAAATGGTCATTGATTTTTCAATTCATGTAGATATCTAAATAGTACAAAATCCAGAAAATTAAAAAGACGTAAGGAATTCAAAACATTATGAAAGATTCAATTGTTTTTTTTAATACATGTGTACACCATTAAATAGATATTGTCTCTGGTAAACAAATAATTTCAATCTTACTTGATTTTGTTTGTTTCTAGTCCTGGGAAAAAATTGGATACCTATGTATAAAAACACCCAATTTTGGATGTAAAAACATGAGACAAATACATGCGTAATTATGCTATACATATAATTCTTGGGTAACTGTACATGATGGATGATCATTCGTCAGCAGATATATAATTATATACCTTAACAATACAGCAAGTAATTCTCCAATAGACATGGAAAACATACTGTGGACTGATCAAAAACCAACATTTTTCTCAAATTTTTGAAGAAAAAAAAACGCTTCAATTGACAGATGGATAAAACTGACATATACACAGAAGGAGATCTATTGTTTTGAACACATAGTGAATATCACGCTGAAAGATATAGTTCATACTCTCATTCAACAACAATAAATTTCTTCTCTTCTTTTACTTTCACTTTGTCAACTTTTGATTTTTTAGGTGGAGTTTGTGGGACTGTCTCAGTTTTCAAATTGTCTTCAGGTCCAAATATTTCATCAAGTTTTTCCGGTGCGGCACGGATTTCAGGTCCTAAAGATGACCAAATGTAACACAATTCTGGTGAATTATTGATTGTCTGGTATGGTGCTTTGCTACTTTTATAATAGTCTGATGGAGCATGACACACAAATTCCAAATATTCCATTTTTCTTGGTAAATCTTCTTCTGGGCCTACAAGAAATATAAACAATATCTATGTCATACAAATATCAATGTTTTTTTAACTGGGGACATTTGGTGACTTTCCAGCTTTTAACAGTGGAGGAAGAGCACAGGCATATACATCAGGGTAGAACCAACAACCTTATGTAAGTTGTCCGGAAAACTTCGTCAAATGTGAAATTTTTCTGGTCCAAGGTGTAAATCAAACACACAGCAGTGAAAAAAAAACTGGGCTAGTCAACTAGAAAAGGGTTTAAAAAAGGCCGTAATTTCATCATGATCTGAAAGCTGAAATAAATTGGTATAGAACATGTACAAACCCAGTATATAAGTAGATGGATCAAAGTTATTCTGTCTAGATTCTACAGTAGGAAGAAGCCAAGTTAAAACTGCACTTTTCTCATAGTACTGGTCTTGAAGAAATCCTCGTATCTGAGCATAGTACAAGTTCTCATCATCATCAATCAAAGATACAATATCTCCAACCTGGTAATAGGTACCCTAAAATAGAATTTGTGAAATAAAAAAGATATAATACTACCAGTATTATCCCACATTCACTGAAAAAAGGCAACAAGGCAACAATGTTCATAAGACAATTCTTGTACTTGCAGCAAAATGCCATCTAAAAATTGAACATAGCATTAGACTAAAGAAAATTATATTTCAGGCTGGAAAAGACTTAACTAAATTAATTAAGATTTAAGGTTTACTTCAAATTACTTCATATCAAAAATTAACCGCGGCCGTGGTGTAGTGGTTAGTATGCTAGACTTGTAACCTGGAGATCCAGGTTCGAATCCCGGTCGTGGCAGGTCATACCCTTCTATGAAAATTTGACAAAAATGTCGATTTTCCTCCATATGTGGAGAAGTTGCCAGCTCCTTGTGGAAGGGTAAGTTAGTACTGGTTGGTATATAGTCCATGAAAACTGGTTAGGTGAACCAGTCGCCGTATATAACTGAAAAATTGTTGAAAAACGGCGTTAAAGCCCAAGTGACAGTAAGTCACATAAAAACAAAAACAAATATCAAAAACTTACAGACTGTAAGTTTCCATGTTTCTTACCTCAAAGAAAATACTTTGTCCAGTTACAACAGTTGATATAGCTGTAGGAGCTTTAACAGGTTGCTGTAGAAAAAAAATGATATGCAAAAATAAATATCAGAAATAATTGCTGTTTCTTTACCATATGTAGTGTAATTATATTTATAGTTGGAGTTCTAATTCCATATCCACAGCGATAAATGAGTCCATTTAAATCAGACAAACAGTTAACACAAATTATAATATAAAAACGAACAATAACGTTGAACATAATTAACAACTTACACTCTTCTTAAAGATAATTCTCCGACCTTTTCCCTTGGTGGCTACTGGTTTAGCACTAACTCGATATTTCGACGGTTTGTTTCTGGAACTTTTGCGCAGAACTCTTTCTTGAGCACTCTCAGAATTAGTACCACCCTTCTTTGTCGCATTATTTCCATTGCCATTCTGTTCTTTGCCGCCTCCATGGGCCTGTTTTGTTACACATTCGTTACACACTATTTCGCCTTTTTCATTTTTGCTCCACATAGAAGATGCATTGCTTTTGCAAGAACTACACACGGGCTTGACTCCAAGAGGCATTCTAGCTCACATTAACGGCGCAACTAGGAGAAACGAATTAATAAATATTCATAAACAGACTTTTAAAACAAACAACAACCGTGTAAGGTAAAAGACCGAAGTACTCGAATAGTACAAGGGAGACTACTCTTGTACGTGATACATTCGTCAACAGACAAATTCGTAACCATTTATTTATGGTAATTTTCGTACATACTGGCAAGACAAAGCCGTATTCATCTGGAATAAATATACTAACTTGCCATCATTCAATATTTGCTTATTATCACCATTAAGACATAGAAGCCGGATTCTATTGTCCAGAAATCATGCAACCCGGATTATTATGGCCCACTACAATGTTTAAATTTATATGATCTCTCAACTCTCAATCTCAGCTGTAGTTAATTAAAAGTCATTGAAGAATCAAATCAAAGCCTCAAACTTAAGAATTTTACATGGAAGAACTTAGGTAGACAACTTCTGAAATTAAAATTACATATAACGAAATAACATTGATAACTTGAATTTTTGTATATTTTTAATTTATTTTCATAGATATGAGATCAATACAGATACAGAAATAATATAATAACTGTAGCCGCATTTCTAATTATAGTAATAATATCGGAGAATTCATTCCTCTGTTCAAATAGTGTAGCATCTTCAGATTCACCAAGTAGTGTACATCCCTTCCATGGATCCACCAATCTGTTTATAATATATTATGTATTGATCTTACAATAGTACGGACTATACAAAGAACCCAATGCTGAGAACCACAAGTGTCTACAGGACCTATTTATATTCTATACTGTATATTGCTCGCGTCTGAAATTCACTACTTCAAATGAGGTATAAGTAGAAAAATCCTGTTTTCCGCCAACATGCCCCAAAATATAGGATCGGTAGGTTATTTGGCATTTTTTCAAATACTTTCTTTTTAGTTCTGAGATAGATGAAGTTCATCTAAAAATGAACTGCGACAAGAAAATAACTGACCGAGGCTGAAAAAATAGGTTCAGTCTGGTTAGCTGAGACCAGAATTTTTTATGCTTAATCATCGACTTTTTTGGGGGTAGGGGTGTAGATCCTTATTTCGTACCATGACTATGATTCGGTAGATACTCGCCTATATATGTACATGCTAGAAATGCCATGTCACATAAGGATATTCCAAAAATCATATGCACGCAAATTTCTTTTTAGGGAGCATTTTAGAGAATTGATGAAAACGACCGGTGGACTATCTAGTGTGTTTTTGTAATGTTGAATCATTCAATTCGCCAACTTTTACACAATATATGATTGATATTTTTGAAAACATTTTGCGACAAAGGTTGTGTAGAAATTACATTTTCTCAAATGACCGGGAAAAGTCTTTAAAACAATATCACAATTTAAGGAGTATATCAGTTGCTCATTAGTTCGTACTTAAGAATACCAGTACATAATTATTATAACATGGCTGAGACCATTATGTGTATAATGGTCTCAGAACATGGTAGATCAATCATTTTAAATAGTATTTCTCAAAAAGCACATTAAGTATTAAAATAGTAGCTTAATGAGTCCATTATTCAAATAATGCAAGAAAATTCCGTGGCAGAACACTCCGAGAAAAACAATCAATGAGCGTACCAGGCGTGATTACACCGCACGTAAGGGTAATAATCGCTAGCAAGGCCACCCTTAAAAATCTTGGTTTACTGTCACGTACCTCCTCATTATCACCACCAAACCAGGAAATCTTTATGCAATTTTGACAACTTTTTTTCGTTCTTTATCCCAGCTCATCGTTTCAGTGCGAGTATATTATGTTTACAAAAAATGTCTACCTACCTAGACACTTTAAAAGGTCGTGTTACTGCAAAGCAACATTTTTTAAGATGACGTTAAATTGTTTAAAATTGAACTTACAGTAATTGTGTATTGACCCCAAAATCGTTGACATAGGAAGAAATGTTTGCTGATTTGCATAATGACCTTTCTGCACGATAGTTACAAAATATAACGTTCATATCCGAATGTACCATACCATTTGGATTATGAACTGTCAAAAGTTCACTTGACAAATTCTGACGCAATTCAAATCTACCGTAATCAAAATTCTTTGTTGAAAGGAGTTTAATGTAATATCTGCTGCAAACCGGTTTTTATACTTAAAAATCTTCGTTTTATTCCAATTTCTAGCGGTATTAACAGGACGTCGAGTTTGACATGCAGCTATTTTTTCGGCTTCATGGTTAAACACGAAGCTTGCACAGTTCACAGTTTCTCCCGACGTATGAAGTAAGGATATATACCGAAGCATTGATCATCCATGTCGACTTTTATACATATTTAAACAGGATTAGTGATCAAATCATCAACGTTATTATTTAAAATTTTTAAAGAACGCGCTTTAACTTTGACCATTTATTCTAAAAGAGCACTAACAGTACTTAATTGTGTTGCCATGACTACTAGCGTATTGGCAAAACCAAACAGTCACGGTTGTTTCATTGAACTAACCAGTATTGCAACATTTCGCTCGACACAGTCAATAAGAATATAATTCATTGTCAAACATCTTCACAATCCAAGTTACATAAAATTGAAGTTAAATTAGATCTTCAACGTTCTATAGTAAGCAAAGTTAACGACCTGTTTCGTGTCTTGTGACAGTGGACGCGATGTTCATAGACGAGTACTTAGTACCATTCAATAGCTGATAATGAGATGCTAGTCTACGCTGAGTGTTAGCAAAGATGGCGCTCTTTGTTGATACTGTCTATTTAGAAAAGTTAGTTTCGTCCTTCTTTTAACGTTATGTCGTAACTTTTACTCTAAAGTTCTTACAACATATATTGAACAAAGCCGTTCGTGATTCAACATTTTCTTTGTAAGCACCTATTTTCGTCGTGGTTGTAAATTAACTTACTGGCAAATAGTAAAACTAACGACATCTGTCATACACAAAGTTGCGTTTCTGAAAAGATAATTTGTCTACAATTAATGTCCCATACCAGCCTGTTATCGGGATAATATTTACATGGGGTTAACCGGAAATAACTACAGTAACACCGCAATATTAAGACTACCTCTGGGGTCCGCAAATACGGTCTTAATATTGAATGGTCTCAAAATCGAATTACAATACGTGTATACAGGGAAAAAGATCATTGAAAACCGGTCCGAAAATAAGAGGTCGTTATGTATGTTTGGTGCTCTATATCTTGAGGAGGTCGCTAAGATAAGTTTTACTGAGAACTCGGTGACTTCCTGAGTTTTTTTTTCAAACTGCATTTATAACTGTGCAAAAGTGTGCACTGTCAAGACACCAAGCTAGAAATTCTTTGTTTTGGAAAGCCAAATGAGAGGCTCGGACAGGCGGGGTGACATTAGGAAGACACTTCCGCCGATACATGCTTGAGTTTGAATCTCGAAAGTTGTGGCGAAATATGTATAATAACGATATTCAAAATAAAAAAAAATAAAAAACACCAACAAAATTCGAGAAACAAATATAAATAAGAAAAATGTAACGAAGTTGTTCAATGAGGGACTGCAATAATACCGCTCTTGTGGAAAGAGAAAAAAATGGTATTGACATCGAAGTGGCCCCAATAAGTTGAATATTAAGTACGAAATAAAATACGAAAAAAAGGTCTGAAAATAAGTGGTCTACATTAAGAAGTGGCCTTGATATCAAAACGGTCACTAAGTGAGACTTTGTTGTAAAAAAAACACAATGATCGTGGCTTTTTGAGAAGACTATTATTAATAAAAGTTAAATCAAATTGGTTTAAGTAAGTCAAAATGTGCAGATATGAAACAGTGAAAGAGTTGGGAATAGGACAAAAATCAACACAGGATGAAGATTCAGAACAAGAAGAGACATAACGAACAGAGGAATGTATGTGGGTTAAACCACAAGTTGTAGTAGTTGTAAAGGTCCTGCGATAGTAAAATTAAAATAAGTTATATTTAAAACACCAAAATTTAGCCCAAAAGTACCTTAAATGAAAAAAAAATGTCGCAAAACATTAATTTCGACCCCGTTCAACTGGTATTTATTCAATAGAAAGGCATATAACTGAACGCACACCACCTATAGTATATGTACCAGCCGAACAGGTCGTTTTCTGCGATAATTTTTCCTTTCTTTTAAGGCAATTTCGAACTAAATTTGGGTGTTTCACACAGAATATATTTTATAATTAAGATTTTGACTTTTTCAGTCAAAAGAACATATCATATATTTTCGCGGTAAAAAATCATTCTTATCGTGTCCATGTCATGAACAGCCATTCGGAAATTATTTTTCTTAAGTGTTGGAAAATAATTTTGACATAATTACTTGCATAGGATGCAAGATTTGCAGAGATATTGGAAATCGAAATCACTTACTGAACGTTGCTACATCTTGAAAAGAAATCAACACAGAGACAACAAATTTGTGACAGTAAATAAAAAAAACCTGACATTTATTGAAAGCTTCTTTCATTCTCGCCATATTGTCTCTTGCGTTGAAATTGCAAACGACCTAAGACGTACTGAAATGTTTTAAAAAATCGGCGTTTTGCTGTATTTCAGCTATGTACCTGTGGGTAGTTAACCAAACTGTTTCCCCGGATTCTGTACTAGTACTAACGTGTTCTCCTCAAGTAACTGCCGTCAAAACACTCTGCAATGGCTTCAATGAAATTGTCGCAAAGAGCATGTGCTTTTTTCAGTGTTCAAACTAAACGTAATGCTTTACTTACTTGGCTTAGCAAGCCGGTTGGAGATATATTGAGATGCAGAAACATTAGAATATAGCTTAAATCATTACACACAAAAAAAACCTTTTTATTCACTCGCGACAAACAGAAGGTAGGTCTATATACAATTGAACTTCTATATTAAGATCTATGTTGGGAATCAAACAAGTCCGTCTTAATACTAGCATTGAGATGGTCTGATTAAGTTGAAACATTGAAAACCAGCGCAAAGATAAAATGATCGTTATAAAGAGACTTTCGTTATGATTGAGATATTCGCTAAGCGAGGTTTTAAATAACGCATATAAAATCAAATCTTGTTATTAGAACATTGGGAGCAAAGAACAATGGTTTGAATATTGAGACGATGTCATACTCAAGTATACAATTATATATATACGTATACATTGCATACTTGAGTATGACATCGTCATATATATATATATATATATATGATCAGTGCCCTATATTTCTTTTGTACATGTTCGCATATATATGCGTACATGTACAAAAGAAATATAGGACACTGATCCGAGAACAAATAATCTTAAAAATGACGTCTGTGTCCTGATGCTAATACAACATAAATGGTTGTCAAAACTTCTTATAAATTAATTTCTTTAATTTGATTTTGAATTCAGGCTATCCAAACCAAATCTGTTTTAGTATATGTTTTTTTCTGTTATATCAATAAGTGAAAATACATTTTTTTGCTGAATTTTCACAATAACACTTTATAGTTTAGACTGACTGGAATAGGACAATATACCTAGTCTATCCGTCCTCTTAACAATTAATTTATCTTGCTTTTATCTAAATTTACTAGGTATGGATATGTTTATATGTTATAATAGTTTCTTTATTATAAAACATTGACTACAGTCAAAGCCTACTTTTATGTATAAAATTATCAATGCATCCTTAGTTATCTGTACAAATTAGTTTAAACGAATGTTTGCACCAACAAACAGAACCAGCCAGTAAAAAACCTGGTTTCCTGCGTTGAAAAAGACGTATAAAATGCATTTGAAATTATTGTGTTTATCATTTATGCTTCCAATTATATGAAACTGCAGCAAAGAAATAGTGTTTATTTCGTCATTTATTTTTGTCTAATCCCGCAGAAAATATGAAATAATAAGAGTTATATTCAGTATTTCTGTGACAACGTCTCGAAATCACGTGCTCGTTAGCAAATTTGTGCACAATGCTTCTCTCGAAGTATTCCATGTAGAATACTAAAATCATGGTGTATGTTATCCCAACGGGGATAATAACGCTCAACAGACTTCATAATTTCTCCTTTGCGCATGCGTGTAATCTGCAATCCCTTCGAAATCTGTTAAGATTGTTTGTTTTATTGTCTTATTTGCGTGATTATCTGTCATTAAGCCATATTCAGGGTGACTCTCCGTGAAAATAGACCGTACGATTATTTTGTATTACTCCGCGCGGTGGCTTTTCGTTTTTTCCATGTCTTAAGCGTTTGTTATTAAGCCCGAAGTGTTCCGAATTCGAGAATTTATTAACACCCGGCATGCGCAGTCTATAATCTGTTTATCAATTGAATAACGATCTATTGTTAAGTGCACAAATATATCTAAAAAAATGTCCACAAATTGCAATTACCATGTCTGAAGATCAGAATGTGTGAACAACAGTAGGTATTAGATAAAACATTCTATCTTGAGCGATGCTCCGGATAGAAGAATAAGATTTAGATAAATTGCGCGAAACTGTAAACATACACAGTAACAAATGACTCGGAAAAAGTGCAATTTTGATATTTGTTGGAATTTACTGAAATGGTGCGTGTATATTTCTTTTGTTTGAATACAGCCATCATATTTTCAATAACAAAATTATTTACTTCTAAAAAGTGCTATTCGTTTGATGGACATTGATAAAAACGTGCATTTTTTCTTATTGTTAGGCAAATATGTCGTGACGTATGTTATTCTCTCATTTTTACGATAAAAGACTATATACAAATTAGAAACACGAATAAATTGATCTTTATAACAGCCGACTGAATTCGTTGTCCATGTCTTCATAGGAACTGTTCTTTTTTTAGCAAATGTTTGATCAAAACAATAACAATTCTCCATTGGTCAAATCTTGGACTTTTCTTTGTCAACAACACGGTGCCTTTCACATACTTCAGTTTAGATTGGGAAAATGAACACGATTATACCACAGTGCTGCTTAATTATAATAATCTTCATCAATCGTACTCAAGAATAACTTCAAAATAAAATGAAAATCACTTGATTTTCCACTCGTAAGCTCCGCCCATTTTCTACAGCGGTGCTTCTATTATAATTAGGCCGAGATCTGAGGACGGTAATGTTGGAAGCTCCAAATCTATTGGATGATTGTCGCTCTCCGCTGATAAATCAAACGATACAGAGTTGATGACAATTTATCTCCGGCATGAAGTAATTTGATATGAAAATGAGAATAAATTATGATTAATTTGGAATTATTTTAAACGCCTTTCCACCATTGTCGGCACATTAAGAATGGCGACATTCGAGTATTGGCGGTGATCTGTAATATTGTGTTTAAAATCGTCTACAAGAAAGTTTGGAATATCAAGATATTCTGATAGACATTCACAAACAATATCTTCTTTGATAAACATTCATTGTATAGGTAAGTATTATTTATGTATAAATTGATTAAAATAACAACACGGTATCAACGCAATCAATTTTGAGTCCGCTTTTTATTTAAAAAATGAATAAATTGGTTTAATTTCTGCCGAATTCCTATTACAGTTAATCGAAAACCAATCAAAGTGAAAAATATGATATGTTAGATATAAAAATAATATCATTTGGAAATATAAATTCAGATATTTAATTGATTGTATTATTTTTTCACATTAAGAATCTTGCGGTTTTTTTTTCGTATTTTCGCATTTTAAAGATACAATGATGATAAACTTGCTTTTAAGAGATCAAAATGTTAGTTTGATTATCATCTAAATTAATGAGTCGTTTTAATATTTTGTTTCCCGTTTTCTTGAATAAAATACCATTAAAATATATCATAAAGTAAGTAAACAAATGAGACACGATATGAAATTTCTGAAAAGCGCAATTTTTTATTTAACAATGGCACACTTTTCTTTTTATTTGATCACAAGAATATAAGAATATTTCTGAAATTATTGAATATTTTGTATTTGCAGCTAGTTTTTAATTAAAACAATATTCATGGTAAATGAAGATAACTAATTGCTGAAGCTCCCCGTTCTGGTATAATTTAGCGAATACTTTTCGCCCGTCAACAAAACAGTCTTTTTTAAGAGAGAGGCATCCGCAAACACACTCTGATGGAAGCCATTTAGCTACCGGTAATATGCAAGAACAGAATATTTAATTATATATATACATATCTGAATATTTTTCTAGTCATTCTACGTAAAATCAACACCGAAAGACGCATGTTGAACTACTAATTTTGTTTCAAGACATTTTTTCGAATAAATTTAGCAAGAAAATTTAGTTCTGATTAAAATAATGCCCAAAAGAAATAAATTCTCTGAGATTTTTTTGTTTAAAAAAATGAGAAAAATAATATAATAATATTTTCAACACGATGTTATTGATAAATGACTTATCAAAATTATAATACAAAACATAATGGCGGGTATTTTTTATAATATTCATATGTTTGTATTATTCATCACATTAATTTAATTATTTTTTTTCAAAGTGTTTTTTTTTAATTCCAATTTTGATTCTTTGCAAAAATGTAAAAAAATATATTTACTAATAATAAGCGTAAAGATTGGACACCGTTGACAGAAACTAAATCTGACACAAAAAAATATTTTAAAAAAAATATTCAAATCAGGTGAATAAATTAATGACGCCATAATTTATGATCAACTTATGTAAATTCTTATCAATATCTACAAACATTAATTTCACAACAATATTTTATTTAGGCAATACTTGCGCAAAATTCTTATTCAAATTATTGTAAAATATAATTTGATTTTTTTCAGCCGTCGATAGTTTCTAGTTTTTTTTAGGATTGTAATATTTTCAAGGGTTAACTCTAATATAAAAAATGCATTATTTTCTAAATCAACCTCACCTGCAGTTAAGAATTGTTTTGTATACAAGTAAGTCGAATAAACCACTTCTGTTTTTTCTAGAGAATTGAAAATGTCCGCATAAATTAAATATTATTTTCATAGAACAATTTATTCAGTTCAAACGGATACAACAAACACATTAAAAATCTTCAGATGATAAGGATTTTATCATTTCTGTAAAAAAAAACGAAGTTTTCTTGTGTAGTAAGAATGGAGTTTTAAGATATGTAAATATTTCGAGTCTGTTATCAAAATATATTATCACATATGTGTTGCTTCCGATTATTTTGTAAATTTAGATTTTAGTACAGTCGTATATGTCAGTTCGATATCAGCATTTTTCACCTTTTTTCACCACAAGTTACGACACTCGTTAATCGTTAATTATGAGTATTTCAGATGTCAAAATTAGTATGTATTATTTTGTATGTATTTCAAGGACATTGATATCGTATATATGTAATATTATAGTTATTTTCTTTTGTCGACACCAGCTGCTAATTTCAATGTTGTGCCTTGTTAAGAAAAAAAAAGATATTTTAAGAAGCTATTTATATTTTTCGAAGCCAGGACCGTTTATAAATTACAGAAACATAAATTCAGGGCCAACATAGAAGCATACATGTTCACGGACATCAGCACAAGAAGACAAGGCAATTTAGAAAGTAGCTTTTCAAAAGTTTTAACATCGATAATTAATTTACTGAGATGATTATTAATTGACGAATCTAGTTGTAATTTCAACATTCAAAAAACAAGATAATATTGTGTCTTATTCAAGCATTGTAATTAGACTGGAGTATGCATAAATTTTAATATAAATGGTGTAGAAAAGCCCAACAAAAAACGGTATTATAATGTATTCTTGTATATGCAAATAATTTTTGAATAAATTAATGATGTTTTCTTACAAATTGAAAATTTCCATATAACTTGTACTTTTTATGATAACATATTTTTATCCATTTGAAGAGTGGATGTCATAAAGAACTACAGTATTGTAGCGATTTTAAGTAGTGTTTTGAAATGATTCTCTGTGTGTTGTTAGTGTTTTATTCGTATCAGAACATACCTATATTGCTCACAAAAATATTAACACAAGTATAATCACGCACCGATATTTCTTCGTAGACCTACAGATGTATTTTGTGTTGATCCTCTGTTTATATTATATTTATGTTGTGGGTGACATATAAGCCTATTGGGCTGGGTTTTAAAAACTTGCTACCATATTGTTTATATGCACAAGTCACTGAAATAAACAATTCCTTACTTATAAAATAAGTATATGAACAATTATTGCTCAGTTGTTTGTTTGGAAGGAACATAAAATATTCAACGTATTGTTTAAACACATTGATCCATATTTTGTTTACAAAGCATAGTCTTGTAAATAAATATTTGAAGTTTTTATATTTTTTATGCAATTGGAATGAAAATGGCTTTTCGTTGTATTAGCGTACACATCGTTTTGCTAATTTCATATTGATTTCAGGATATCAAATGAATAGATATGAACAGCCAGAGCCACATTAGCAAACCATTTATATTTGACCAAGTAAACGATGTATAATTATATTTGTTTTACCCGACTTTATTTCATATGTTATTTGTATACATTTTTGTGAATGGGTCATATCTCAGATCAGTTAGGAATTTACGTGTAAACATATTTGTACGACTAAAAATTACGAATACTTCATTACAACGACCATTTACTTTTGACAAGAGTGCTCATATTTGGTTTATATTTCAAATTGATAATGTGACAAAATCTTAATATTATATTTTCGTCCTAAAGGTCGTCTTTGAACGAGGTTTTACTGTATTTCTTGATATTAAAATTTTATTCATGTATAACTGATTTCTGGTATTCTTCAGACAACAATTCTAATCAAAAGATTTTTTTTATTCTAGGGCTTTTTCTTCAAGTTATACATTTTTAGTCATTTGAGTCCTGGTTGGTTTCTGTGCCTTCCGTTCCATGTCTAAATATGCACATCTTACACTCTGTTTGAAAAAAGTATCAAGGAATAACATTAACAAGTCAATTTGAGAATTTTAATTCATTCTGAATGGCTTTGGTTCCTTGTTTAGCTACAATCGAAAGTAAAACAGCGTGATGTTTTATACTGAATGCACACAAATGTATTGACTCTCTTCTTTACAAAATCGTTTGTCTTTATCATTATGCTGAGTGATACTGACTTAAGATACAGTTTTGTTTTAAGGTTTATTTAGTCAGTTCTGCGTCTTTGGAGAATAAAATCAAGAGTTAAAAGTTAAGTAAAAATGGTTGAGACATCTAGTACGATCATTAAGAGCTATGTTGAACGAAGTCACGTGACATAAGGGGGGGGGTAATCTAAGCTTGTCGCACACTTAATTTTATATAAAGCTGTAGAACTTATCTTTTTCCCATAGACATTTATTTTATTAGGTCTCCAAACAACATATAATAGATAAAAGTCCGTAAAATTACAGCTATTAGTTATGTATTTAGTCGACCAAGAGTAGCGTATCTATTATTAGACATTAAACAAAAAGCATGCGTAGGAATGTTCCTCTTTTCAGGAAATGTTTTTCACGAGCAGATAGGTCAAATTTTTCTTTTTTGTTAGACATATTATTCAAATGAATTACAAAAAAATAAATGTTCCTTCTGTAACGAGTTTGAAGAAAATCTTGTAGCTTAAATAATTGTTTAGCGTATATATTTCGTCCGTTAGTCCTGCAAGCTTCTATAACAGCAATTACTTATTTAAGATTGATAATTTTTTACTTTGGGAAATAATGAAAAAAAATGTTAGAATGCTCAATAGTTTTCGACCATTCAGGTTTTGATATCAATCAATGTGGTTTGGAAAATCTGAGCATGTGTGAGCAATCTTTTAGCAGCTGTTAACCTATTGATAATACTACCTGATTATTAAACAATATTGGTGTATAATTATTCACTTACTTGTCTCACGAATTTATCACATTTATACATAAATGTATGTACTTGAAAACTAGATAATATTGGGCGGATTATTGCCTATTGTGCTTAAGTATTTTTCTAGTGGTTAAAGCATGAAGACATATGATTCTATATTCATCGCCCATCAACGTATGAAGTACTGTACCTGACACTAGATATATTAAGTGTTCAACAGTTTCCAATTAATACATACTGATGTGTTATATTTGACAAGCCATATCTGATCAAGCTAACACAATGATGAGATGATGCGTGTCTAAATACTGGCAATAATATTCGGCTTCATGACATCATTGAATTCTTACCTTGACGCAAAACAGTGTATCTTTATGTACATTTTCTCATAGTTGAACACCATTCAATTCATATTTAGTTCAATATTGGGATAAATCTAATAAACAGTCACGTGACAAATTGCGTTAGGTTCAAAGTTTTTTTTTTATAATTACGACAGCGCAGCATTTCGTTTGACCTTTGGCGCAAGTACCGCGCGCTTCTAATGGCGTAGCAACAAGTGCCATGCATAGCCTTCCCCGAAACGCTCGTTTTGTTTTCTGCATAGAGATATAATTACGATTGACGTGGGAATCATGTGGAATCATTGTTTTGCCCAGAAACTCATCGAAAACTGTATCTGGATACCAAAAACAAACCATTAGTTAAAAACATTATGGAACTACACTGGTTGTAGACAATAGTTTCCAGATTTAAAATGATTCATTACTAACCTATTTTAGGCACAACTGATGTTTTCTTAATACGTATTTACAGATGTGGCGCACAATATGTGCATCAAGTTATCAGCAATAATATTTAAAATCTAGTGAAAAAATGCCGTGGCGAATATTGTCACATTATTTAAAGCCGAGTCGTAACTTCAATTTAAATATCTCAAATAAACATTCATGAGATTAACAATATCGCTTTCAGAAGTTCACCACGTGGTATTTGTATAATGTCAACGGGTGAAATCGGAGTAGCAAGAAAAAGCTCTTTTGTGTCCGTAATTTAAGTAAAATATTAACCGTCCATTGTCCCCGGCTAGCTTGCACACGATTAATAACCTACCATGCACAGTCATATTGTTTGACGGTGATGTTTCTGTCTTTTGATGCTGGTGATGCTGTTCAAATGAAAAGTAGTGTTCTTGTTCCAAATCATGGACGGAACTTAGTATATATTGTCAACTTAGCTGTTGGATATATGGATCTATAATACGAGTAATCATTTTATTTCATTTTTACTCTTCGATATTCTACTCTATAAGATAGACTACTCGATGACTCAGATAGTCGTTACTGATATAATGGCAGCCGCGGCCGTGGTCCAGTGGTTAGTGCGCTGGACTTGCAGCCCGGAGATCCGGGTTCGAATCACGGTCGCGGCAGGTCATGCCCTTCCATGAAAATTTGACAAAATGTCGATTTTCCTCCATATGTGGAGAAGTTGCCGGCTCCTTGTGGAGGGGTAAGTTAGTACTGGTTAGTATACAGTCCAGGAAAACTAGTTAGGTGAACCGGTCGCCGTATATAACTGAAAAATTGTTGAAAAACGACGTTAAACCCCAATACAACCAACAAACTGATATAATGGTGCACGCACACATATATTACATATCCCTTTTAAATGCAATGAAATTTATGAAGAAGCGTTGCTTGTTGCTTGCATCAAACGGGTTTAATTAATTAGCTTTCCTCAAAACTTTGAGCAGTTTACAAAGATAACCTTTTTACCTGGGACATCTCCGCGCGTATAATTGATAATACGTTGTCAGAATATGAACCCTGTGGCATTTTGATCCGACTAAAATTCCATTTATATTAACGGTGGCATTCGTAAGTGTACGAACGGCGTACGAAAGAATTCCCAGTGATTAAAGCTATACGCTTTCTGTTTTTTGCGATAATATAAACTGATTGATAGGCATGATACTTATGTCAATTATGATAAGCCCCGCCTACTTGCCCAACTCATGTACACAACTCACTATCTTAGAACTCTTCAGTACTGAACGAGTCACTACACTATATAAACGTATCTTGTCTTTATAAGAACCCAACACAACACAAACCTTTTTTAAAATCGCTGCAAGTTTTACTTTGTTTTGTTCATATTTTATGTGTACACCATAATGCTTTCCCTATTGTTTTAATAGTAACCACACCGAGGTCCGATGCAACAAAACTTTGGTCTCTTAGTATTATTCTGTCAAAGTAATTGATCTGAATTTTTATTAACACACATCTAAGTATTTTTTTTCTCTTGGGTGTAACGCCGCTCCAACAGCCAATGTCATTTGGTAACTTTACCAGCTTCAACGATGGTTGTACCCGGGCGCACACCTAAGTAGAACCACTTACCCTCCGTATACTGGCTGGATCGCTTCCTCACACGTGAACTTTTTCCCCTGTCGGTGGATTTACTCATCAGACAATATGTACTAGCATTCAGAATGACCTTAGTGTTTGAACCCAGAGACTGCGCTCAAGTTTTATAACCTTGAGATAACAACCTAGCGATTTTAACACTGTCCTAGAATACGGAACCCTGCTATAATTAAGCTTCACTTAGTGCAAAGCAAAAACGAAGTACATTATTTGTTTCAAAGGTCGTCTTTACGTTAATCTGCTCACTTATCTACAAACGATTACTCATTTATTACCTCGCTCTAATAATAAATTGAAATCCGAGTTCCAATAGATCTATTTAACATTAGAATTTTAATATTTCTACCACGATGTGTGATTTGCATGTCACATGCTACACTCCATTTTACAAGCAAAGAAACCATAAGATTTAAGTGTAAATGGACATGCAAATTGCCCTAAAAGACTTGTATTTCATTAATTTTGATAGAACGAAGGCATTGCACGTACGGTATATGTATCCCCGCAGAAGTTAGATGCATTTCTTGGCGAAAATTGTTCAAAATAATGACAAAATATTACTACCTTGAAGCGTGCAGAAAATTATTTAAACGCCCTAATTTGCCAATTAATTCCGATATTTGTCAGAAATTGTCGTAGCATGAATCCACTTTGCTTAGCTTGTGTTTCCCTGCCAAACGTAACTACGTTACGGCTTGCAAATGGCTTTTAACTACGGCGTCATTTGTTAAGGAAATTTAATATCCGCAGGACAGTGTTGGAAAAGGAGCGAATTCTCAAAGTCAGTCGTTTAAAGGCAATTTTCTCGACATTTTCCGATATTACACTGAATTAACTAGCATTATGTTCAGTTAACAAAATAATTTCTCTAAAAGTCTCGATATTTTTGTCATTTTAGAGCTCTTGGATTCTAAGGACGTGAAATTACGGAATTCTGTCGGCTAAATGGATTCATTTGTGCCCGTAGGGCAGTCCATTACAGCATCACGGAATTTCTTAAGTATATTTATTGCCTGATGGAGAACAAGATAGGTTTATAAATAGTCTTATAAATAATGAATTGTTCGGGTTCTAATATTATTTGGAGGATGTTGAATGCACATTGACTCGGCATATTAGACTAAATGGGACGACCACACGAAGGGTCGCGGAGTTCAGTGGTGGAAGGACCATCAGCCCGGCGTTATTAAATAATAAGTTAAGCCTGATCCGTAGGATTTTGTTAATAAGCGATAATTATATCTCGTTTATTTTGTAATCAGAACTGTTTACACATTTTGATGTTGTTTTAAATTTCATGTCATTTTCACAAAGAGAAACCGTGTATTGCTTACAGGAAAACTCAACATCAGTGTACCAGGCACAAGAAATAAGATATTGTCAAGTATTAAGTATTCAGTATTAAATCCAGAGTGATACTCTCTCGAGCAACAACATCTCTTCAACAACAGCATGATTTTTCTACCGTACGATTAAACCATTAATTTAAACTCTCTAGAACAACAAACTATCAACAACAACAACAACAACAGCAACATAATTTTGCTTCTCACAAAGGGCGTTGCTTTGGTGGAGAGGTTGCAATGTATTAAGGAAAATATTTTCACATTGTTCAGTACGGATCTTTTGACAATATGGATCTTTTAATTCCTCCGTGATAAGAGCGCATAACAAAAGTATTTTCATATTCAGTAAAACCTCATAAAGCGTTCATTTCAATGATACGACCCTCGTAGTATAAGTTATAACGAAAACTCAAATTCAGACTGATTTCAATATTCACTCGATTTTTCAATTTAAAAATCAACCCGCCTCAATAATAAGTTTTTATGTACCCAATAAGTTCTGCTGTAATTAATTAACCAAAAGGGGGCTTCCGGGATCAGGTGTTATATTTTCCGGCTTGTAATCACTAACCCCTCACCAGTGTGAGTCCGATTCCCACTCTGGACCAAATATCTGTAGTGAGGAAGCTGTCCCGCTAGCTTATAGACGTTCGGTGGTTTTATCCAGGTGTAAGCCTTGGGTAATTGCACCACTGTTACAGATAAAAAAGTGGCCAAATGACCCTTGCTGTTGGTGCGACGTTAAACCCCAGTGAAAAAAATAACCAATTAACAAAATTAAGAAATACATGTACATGTATTAGTTTTATTACTACTGCTAGACCACGTAAAAACTGAAAATACGTCAATATACAAATAACAAAAATTGAACAAGGCAATATCACATTCATTACAAGAAGCGCCATGATTCAACAACGGTAGATCCATTTGATATTCAAAGTCCTGGTTTCTACTTCCTCTGACAATCTGATCACGTGACGTGATGGAATAAATGCAATAAATCGAATCCCTATAATGAGGTGAAATGTAAACAAAGCCTGACTGAGATGGTCCTATCACACGCTCTGATAATGAAACATCATTTTAAGACATTTGTAAATTCCCAATGAGGTTAATTTTCGACAAATTGTGAGTCTACCGCTTAATCAAGAGATTTTAAGCTTCGAATTGCGGAACCAAAACATATGAGGCCGATAGATGATCCTACAATTAAACCTTAATTAGGTGTTAACAAACACCCGTGAGACACATTTTTGGTAGCCATTAAACTCGGCACGACAGTTGTTTCCGAATCTGATTACCATATTTAACAATCCGCATCATTATACACTTCGTTTCTGTGTTCGCTATTATCTTGTTTTATAAATTTGTCAAAACTTTAAAAAAATATTTGAAAAGGCTATGATTCTACATTGTAAAATTTCTGAATATGCTTGATTAGAACGTAAATAGTGTTTTTCAATCGAATTCAAAGTTTTATGTAGAATCAAGTGTTATTTAATATAACATGTAAACCCTTTTGTGGTGTTCTAAGATATTGAATGAATTTTAAAAAGATGGGTGTTTCATTTTTTACTGTGTCCAAGTTTTTCTTCACAATAAATCATAGCAGAAATGCTAAAAAGCCACGGACAAACGGTCGACTCTTTAAACAGCCGTAAACGTTAAATAAAACACAACGAAAATGTTGAGCTTCCGTGACACCGAATTATTAGCTGTTGCGAGCACTTTGTAGCTAATTAGGGCTGGTTTCCGAGATTAATTTGGCAAATAATCTACAGCGCTTGTCGAATGTTCGATGACAATAATTCGGCAAATAACGCACTATTTTATCACCCGAAGACGTCTTAATTTGGTACAAATACCACACCGGCTTACAAATTACGATAATTCTCTGATTATTGTTTAAAGATTGTCGTCTGTTGGGAATATTTCGTATTCCGAGAAAGACTTCCAGGGAAATCAGTTTTCTTTTGGAACACAACTGATCCTTTCTATTAAGTTAATGCGATAGTTTCCAGAGGAAGTACAAATCACGAGAATTTCCAAAAGATGAACAGAAACCCGCTAACTCCCCAATTAAGCTGTTTTTATCCGAAATTAACTTAAGTAATCAGAAAATTTGATTAATTTATCAAGTTTCGTGGTTCAATTCAATCACAACTAGAACGTATTGCGCATTTCAATTGTTACACGATGGCATTCAATTTCCGACTAATTGTATTCGACGGAGATCTTTCATTCTTATTTCCTCCTTGATTTTATTTCGAACATCCAATTTTCGTTGTCAATGCTAGAATGTTAGCATCATATGTTATGTATAATGGCCCGACTGTCATTAAGACGTATGTTCGTATATGACATAATCTTTATTTAATAGAAAATCGCAACAAATTTTACAGCCAATTTAAACAAGTGACTGATCGTAAAATACTCAAACGTTGTTGAAAAGATTTACGTTTTACGTGACTTATTGTCACTGGGGTTTATCGCCGTTTTTTTTTTCAATTATACACGGTGACCGTTTCACCTAGCCAGTTTTCCTGGACTGTGTACTAACCAGTACTCACTTACCCTTCCACAAGGAGCCGGCAACTTCTCCACATATGGAGGAAAATCGACATATTTGTCAAATTTTCATTGAAGGGTATGACCTGGCGCGACCGTGATTCGAACCCGGAACTCCTGGTTACAAGTCCAACACACTAACTACTGGATCACGGCCGCGGCCTAGAAATTTTGTAATCGTGAAAAAGAAAAACATCATAAAAGCATAGTTAAGACGTATATGCGCTGTACGGATATAATTATGTTTCATCATGTGTTGAGAATTTGATTTGTTTTGGTAAACTTTCTAAATGAACAACAATTGAGTACAGCTAAGGCGCCTGGTTTTATTCGGAAATGATTTAATTTCATCGTTATATATCCACAGTACAGATTAAATAAACATTTTAACGCGTACTTTCGGAGATATATGTAGAGTTAAAACATAGAGTACCTTAAAATGAGCTGTTTCATAAAATTGCATCTTCTGTATCGTATGTTAATACGCAAAAAAAACCCTGTAAAAATATTATCTGATTGTGATATACTCGTATAGTTGCATATGTTGCAATTTTGTTTATACCTGTAATTGCATGACGTGCATACGCGTACAAGTCAAAATAAATGATAAGTATACAAAAAGTTCTGTTTTGTTTTATTGCACACTGTTGGAACGAACTCTTTTCTGTGTTTCCTTACAGGAATTGTAATGTCTCGTTGTCTCTCGTGAATACAACAGAATCTGTAAATAATGATGTAAAACAATCCTATAAAAGTGATGTCACTTACAGTTTTTTTAAGTTAAAAGAACTAACTGAACACATATTATTGGTCGTATGTTAGTCTTGATTATATGAGAGTCGTGATAGGTGTTTTGATTTCTGCGAGTTCGAAACCCACCCGTAATCTGACAAAATTCGTATATGAAGAAGATGTCCTGCTAACTTACAGAAGGTCGGTAGTTTTACCAAGGTGTTCGCCTGCGGTCTTCATCCACTGTTAAAGCTGGAAACATCGCCGAAGGATACTGCTTTGCTGGTGCGATGTTACTTCCACTCTCAAAAGATTTTTGAGAAAACTTTGATGGATGCATATGTTATTAAATTATATTTCACTAAGTGTACTGCAGTTTTTTTGTTTACATATGTGTAAGATCCATTCTGTGCATTACCTCTACCGGTAAAATTCTCAAACAAAGAACCGGATTTACTCGCAAGATGCACGACATACCGGTCACTGAACAAATGAATGGACATTCTGTAGGTACGACGTCCATCCGTTAAGGCTCCAATAAATAACAGTTATTAGCGGACTATTTTCAGTCCGTACAAACATCCGCTTGTATTACTACGCCTTATGTCGCGTAATTATTTTCGGAACCAGTCGAAATCAGGCGAAACATGTTCACTGAATAATAATTACACGCCCATTAGTTATTAACGACGAATTTGTGATCGTTGTTTGTTCATTAAACGTCTTATTCAAAGGAATTATTAACACAGTCCGTGTTCAATTAAGTTCCGATTCTTGTCTTTTAAACCCCCCTTCGGTAATAATCGTAAGCAATTGTACCAGGAAACAGTCACGGAAAAGATGCTGTCTGTGATTACTGAATTATTCCACAGACAACTGATGCATTGTTAATAAGAGGTCCACCATGCAGTAAGCTAAAAGCTTTCATGAGGAAATTTGATTTTAATGTTGTAATTACGCTGACCCAGGCGTACCGTATGATGTCTATGGACGTAGACCATAATAAAGAGACACGTCTTAGAATTTTGAGAAAATTTGTGATTCTTATACGATATTTGTACATATAAACTATTGAAAACTTGCTTTAAATCTCTTTTTGTATTATTTATTTCTTCTTCGCACAAGGAATAATATATTTGCTCGTTTATAAAATTGAATATATACAAGAAATGTTCAAAACCGGTTCGAAATTAAGTGCTCGTTTTAATGTTGTGGTCGCTAAGCGATGCTTTATTGTAGATGCTTAATAATTTAGTTATTGAAAAAAATGCGAAATTGAATTTGGATATTACACTGTTATTTAAGCGGTATTTTAAAATAAGTAATATTAACCTGAGTCATTACGTTCTTTGTTCTATGAAAAATATTCTGGCAGCATCCAGAATGGATGATCCTACATTTGGAGATTAGTTTAAAACATTATCTTTCACATATGCAAAAAGACAAACCAAATTTACAATATGGCTTATTTTATGGTTGGTCCGAAAGCTCCAAGCTTGTATAGATATTTTCCTGAACAATACATATATACACACACACATACGAGTAAAATTGGTTGTTGTAATTCTAAAAAAAATATATTATTAGTGTAATGGGCTCTGCTCATATTGATATAAAAACAAGTAACTAATATAAACTGAGATTAGTTTTAATTGAGACATTGTAGTGAATAAAACAACTTAATTGTTATAATTTTATTTCAGATTTTTCAACATGGAGTTAGGTCGTATTAAGGAGAATGCAGCAACAACCAGACCATCGTCATTCTTCATTGAAGACATTTTACTCAGTAAACCGAAACAATTATGTCGTGATTACAATAATCTTTCAAATTTGTCCGCCATTATGCGACCGTCACTTCCGGCAGAGTATGCTGGGTACCATTGTTTCCCGGCAGCGCCAATGTTTTTTCCTCATGTATTACAACATGTGCAAGGCCTTGCAGCTAAACATGCCGAACACCACTTCATGACGCCAACATCATCTGGTAAGTAGATATATATAAAACATAGGCAAAATATTAAACAGTTTGCAGAATTAAACTGATTTACTTAATACACTGAACCGCAAAGAAAAGCAGCGCTTTTTAAAAAAAAAAGTATGAAAAAACTAAACCATACGTTCATATTTCTGATATGGTTATAGGTTTAATGAAATATTCATAGACAAAATAAGAAAAATCTACATAAATCAACGACAAATTATTTTGTCTCAGCGGCATTTTTGGAAAATGCTATGAATTCTTGTAATTACAATCATCCCCTTAGAGGTGATCATCATCTTTATTCTCTTTTATTTCTATAATTTTAAACTAATTTTCTTATTATTGTATTATTTCTTCAATTATTTCTATCTGTTAATGTACAACGCCATTGAATGTGTTGTACATAGATAATGGGTGATTAATCAAATATAGCTGTTTGTTTGTTTGTTTGTCCGCAGGTTTAATAACGTGAAAATTGACAAAATAACATTAGTTCTGAAATAGGGCGTCACTTTTACGGTTCAGAGTAAAACGACAGGAATCACATGGGACAAAGAAAAAAAATATGTCAAATACAAAATACATGTATTCTAAGTACATTCGACATTAGAATGTTGGTGATAATTTTGGTCCAAATTCAGCTTGTTCTTTGATGTTTGTTTGTTTCAATGTAACTTATTGTCACTGGGGTTTAACTTACCCTTCTACAAGGAGCCGGCAGCTTCCCAACATGCGAAGGAAAATCGACATTTTTTGTCAAATTTTCATAGAAGGGTATGACCTGCCACGACCGGGATTCGAACCCGGATCTCCGGATTACAAGTCCGGCGCACTAACCACTGGACCACGGCCGCGGCCACTTGATCGTTTAATGTTGTTTGTGATGGTAGTTTGGTTTGTGACGACGTGTCAGTAAAAATCTTGAGAAGGATCAGAAAGTTATTTGTGTCAATGCATCACAATATATACCGCTTTTGTTTTACCAAATAGTGTTTCGTAATGCATATAATTAATGAAGTGTTCAATTGAAATTAGAAAAAAAAACTTTTTTTGCAGTAAATAATTTAACTTTTGTGTTTCCATTGTTTAAAAGGCAACATGAATTTATATGAGAATAACTTGTACTACAGGAAAAAATCTCTCCAGCTGGCTTTGTTTGAATTTCATTTCAAAAAACTACATTATTTCAATTTGGTGACTTTTCAGCCATTCGTGAAATGCCAATCTACTAAGCATAAACATCCTCTAATTGTATAACACCCATTTTGTGTTTGTAAGGGCTTGGTGATTATACTGTTTAACATGTCAACAAAAGGGGTATTAAGTCCTTCTATCTGCAATGCTCTCCATGGTCTTCACAGTTTCGCGCTTTCAATTGCAATTAATGACAAGACGTTCAGTGGTATCAGACTAACTGATTGCAATTTAGCTCCTCTGGTAGTTGTCGAGAAATTAAACATGTATTATCGCACTTGACATCGGCACACTTCACACTTATTTAAATTGCAATAGTTCGCTTTATTCATTTTGTGAGAACGTGAGAAATCAAATTGTCGATTTTGATCTGTCCAATGGCGCAATGCTGTGTAAGTTGCAGCTTTCGTACAGTGGTCGTCATTTCAAAACAGCGGATTTTTTACCACATACTATTTAATGCAGATTATTTGCGAAATCATAGCGCTAAATTCGATATTAAAATATGATAAGCATGTATTCAAGTGGCGAATTATGTGCTATTTTATCATTAAATTGTAAGATACGTTCGTATATATGGTGTTTATGCTTAATTTGTAATCATATGACATAAATGATTAGATTAGCATACTCATAAATGTGCTGTTATTTAGCCGAAGTAATCAAATAGAAAAATAAAACGTTGAACAGACAAATACTTTTAAAATATGAAATATTTCACTTCATCTAAAGGTGAATGTGTCATTTAACAAGTGCCGTTTAATGTTAGATTAAAAAGTGCATCCGAATTCACGATAAATAAATGAATAAATAAATAATTGGTTATATTATGACTAAAATATCAATGATTACAGAAAAAAAACTCAGTATTAATTCATTTGGGACCTCAAAATACGGGCTTAATTATATACATTTTATCGGCATATCAGCAATGCCATATGCTTTTGGCCATTTACAAAGATGTTAATAGTGATAACAAAAAAAAAATAATGAAGTTGTCTCATTGTAAGTTGAAATTTGGAGGAAATTCATGAATTGAAAAAGGGTTCGAAATAATGGGTCGTTATAATGAGGTGATCGTAATATTGAGGTGGTCACATTCTGAGGTATCACTGTATTGTAGTTTTACATGAAACAAACAAAACAACATTTGTAATCATGCCTTATTATGGAATCGTGGGTATAAAAGTATTTTTCAAAAAATCTAACAATTATTTTTTATTTCAGGATTTCCTCTTGGTCCATTATTTCAACATGACAGTCCTGGTAAACATTGTCGTCGCCGGAAGGCGAGAACCGTGTTCAGTGACCAGCAACTTAATGGACTAGAGAAACGGTTTGAAACCCAGCGGTATTTGTCCACCCCTGAACGCGTCGAGTTGGCATCGCAGCTTAGCCTCTCGGAAACACAGGTGTGTAGTCAACAAGAATTATTTTTTTCATCAAGTTTAACGCCATTTTTCAACCTTTTTCCAGTTATATACGGCGACCGATTCATCTAACCAGTTTCCCTAGACTGAATACTAACCAGCATTAACTTACCCTTCCAAAAGGAGCCGGCAACTTCTTCACATATGGAAGAAAATCGACAATTTTGTCACATTTTCATGGAAGGGTATGACCTGCTGCGAGTTACAAGTCCAGTACACTAACCACTGGACCACGGTCGCGGCTTTATTTGAATACTAAGCATATACTTATCAAGTATCACAAGTTCATAATGAATTATGATTTTTATAACATATTTTCAAATTGTTTGTATCAGTTTTAGTACATAGTATTTTCCGTAGTATCTCATCCTACACATACGTAAATAAACGATGCTTCATCCGAACGAAGCCGGAAATTACCGAACGTATGCCGATGAATTGGTATAATCAAACGATATGTCATATCTGTTTTTAATAACAATCAATATAATGGTAATAAGTCACTATAAACTCTTTTTAAATGTAAAATGATATATATTTATGGCTTTCTTCAGGTGAAGACGTGGTTTCAGAACAGACGAATGAAACACAAGAAGTTACAAAAGAAAGGTCATAACGATTCTGATGATATTGAAGTGAACGATGACAGCGATAGTATGACGTATGATGAACATTCCGGAACGATCAGTGACGAGCAGACGACACATAAATCCATCGTAAAATTAGGCGGATATGACGTAGAAAGTTTGGTAAAAGGACAAAGTTCATTCACGAGCGGATGTTCATCATATGACGTGAATTCTGATGATGAAAATGAAGAAATTGACGTTGTTGAGTCCGATCGCGAAAATTCGTGACAAGACTAAATTTTAAAGTTGAAGCTTAAAACGTCAATCAGAACGTAGTAGCTGTTATATTTTAATGGCCAGTAATGTTTTAGTCATATCGAAGCCACTTCCGGGTTGTTTCGTCATGTGATGCAGTGTGGGGCAATGTAAATGTAGAATATAGTGTTCTGTGAATTCTTTGGCAGCATGAAACATTATTTAGCCATCGTCCAGTATTATCTGAACTATCAATATATGGAATAAAGTATCTATACTGGGCGTCATAAGAAAGTAACCAGTAAGTGATGTTGGTACAAAATAGACAAAGCGCAAGTAATCGAGATGAATTTAATTCTGGAAATAGCTGAAACATTTCATGATATGATTTATTGTGATCCATTATTGACCATAAAATTGTTGTATACCATTATAAAATTTCAAAGTCAGGATATTAGGCCAAAATATAAGATTTTTTATGATGGTTACTTTCTTATGACGGCCAGTATAATTCATGGACTTTAGGGGGCATTTAGTTGTGTATTGTTTGTACATATATCGTTGAAATATGTTTAATTTTATTATTTGGGAGCATTCCTAAAAAGTTTAATTGTCATCGATGTGTTTTATGTACGCTAATTTGAGAATGACTGACAAAGAAATGCTGTATGTAAATGACTGTATTATGTGTGTGGTAGTTATTGGTCGCAGTGTCTATGTATACCTGTATCACAACAGCATTCAGTGACCAACGAAGGACAATGGAAATGCGATCAGTGGTGCTTGACATGTACACAAATGAAGAATCAAAGTTGTGCTAGGAAATTATTGGAATTTATGCTTTGCAGCAAAATTAAAATGATTTCACAGGTTTAATTTTGCGTTGAATCATGTTTAATCCTTTAAGAAATTCATTATCATAAATTAGTTGATTCGGAGCGCTAGACGCATGATTGATTGTTAATTGCATTGTTAGATTTTTGTATTTCATCCTATTTTCAATGTACTGATATTGTGTAGATATTTTTTTAGATTGTATTCAATGTTAGTGCTTGTTACAGACGCACATTCTGTTAATCTGTTTTATTTTTTCTCGTAACGTGCTGTTTACTACATGTTCATATTGTATAGAGTGAAAATATTGTCATTTTATAGAAAAAAACACGTGTTATCGTTCGCTGTATAATGTTGTTAAACCTAGTCCCGTTATTTAAGTTGCATTTATGAAACCAATAAATTCTTTAATTGTACATTTTGTGTTTCCATATATGCACACAGAAGCTTTTTCTGGATAAGAAGTGATCTTAAATGCCTCAAAAGAAGATATTCGTTGGTTTTAGGGAGCAGACACGTTCGGAGTAAAGGGGCTGTTTTCTCCAAGCTTTTAAAGGGGCTGTAAGAATATAAGACACGCGGTGCACCTCACTGTTGCAGAATTTCATATCATATTTATAAATGCAGGTAAAAATGGACTGCAATTAATAAGAAAAATATTTTTACCGACGGAAGAAAAAAAGTCGACGGCAAAATTTAACTTTTATATACACCTGTACATCTTTAGAAAAAAAATCGGAGCATTTTAAGCGAATACGATGCTTTCGTTTTAGCATTCGATTACTGTCATATTATATGGCATAACAGGGCACGGAATTCTTAAGGAATCTTAGCAACACAAGACAACCAGCGAAATTCAAAAGAATACATTCTATAGTTTTAACTAGTAGAATAAAGCTGAACTACTATGGAATGATTAAGTTTGTCCTAATTTTTTTCCTTCTTTATTTGACATTCAATGTCAGTGTGTACATGGTGAGTCGTTTAAAGTTTGTGCTCATTTTGAATGTTATTGTATGGTATGATGAAAGTATGGTTTATATTCTTCTGGTTATGTCTAACTAGTAAAGGACAACTTCAGAAATAGGTACAGTGAAACACGGTTATAGTGATCTCGGATACAATGAAGAATCGAATACAGTTAAGTATTTTTTCAACTATCAAGTCCTTCAACATTTCAATGTAAGGATATATTGAAATACAGACATAATGAAGTAATTGTTTGGGTCCACAGGAATTCTCTGTAACCGTGTTCTGCTGTATTCATTTAGTTTCAAGTTATTAACTGTATATAGTTATTTTATATGTTCTTGGAACAACCCTCGACCACAATGTGCCATGTACGTACATAATGGTACCCTGAATCAGTGGTAATATTGAATTCTTAAGATAGAAAAAAAAACAGAAAGGAAAAGAGGAATACAACAACACTGCCTTTATTCACATGGCAAACATTCGTGAAGAAACAAAGGCTGGGACACAAAATGTGCATAATTAATAAGACTATCGAGCGCTATTCTTCATTTTTCCATGAAACGAAAGAATTTTTTCAATGGTGTACATAAGATCGTCCGATCACTTTGCTCGATTATGTTTTGTCGTTGGCCGTAAAAATGCTTTATTTGTGTGAGTATATTGAACTACAAAAATTCTACAGATAAATGCGAAAATCGAAATTTTGCGGGGCATAAGAATTACAAAATTAATGAAGAAAATAATATGTTAATGTGTAAACGTGTTAATTTTGACATCAAATGGAACATACTGATAAAAATAATCGACATATGAAGTGAAAAAAAACATGTACAATATATATTAAGACTGTGTTCAAAAAATGATATTTTACATAGCATTGAACTGTTTAAAAATGGTCGCAAAATAAATCATAATACCGTTATGAAATCCTTTCTTATAAGTCAGCAGACCTATGTCAAGTCTAAACATTAATAATTACAATAAAATGCAATACTTGGCAGTTTGTAGTCATATCAGAACTCATAACTTCCTTCAACGAATATTTTAACGACATGAAAATTAAAATGAACATATTTTGTCAATATTCTATACAAAAAAGCGTGGTTTATTCCGTTAGTTACGTCCTATTTTCGAAATATCAACACACTGGCTTTTTGCAGAGACTCACATAATTATATGATATCGTTGTAAAAGATACACAACTATTTATAACTGGATTATATCAAAATTTAGAAACCATTTTTTTAAAAAGGCAAAGCATGCCTGTGCACAATCACAATTTACCACTAAATAATAATTTAATATTAAATAAAATTAAATAAGATTTAATTCAAAATGTACTCGTTGAATCACGTTATAATACACATGTATGTACTGCAATGGGTAATAAAGATATACATGTATTACCAGATGAGAGAACTGACATCTAATCGGATACATTGACGATTGTCTGTTTGATTGGTCGATTAATATTTTAAATATTTGATATATCAAGCAAATGTTTTTCATATTTTGATTGGTTTATCAAATGCTTTAAATACTGTATTTTGATTGGTTTATCAATTTTTTTTAAATATTTTGATTGGCTGATCATTTAATATCAATAAAAAATTAAAATTGTTTCAAAGAAACAGGTTTTCCTTATTTAACAAATTAGATTTCTTATCCAGTTAAATCCTAGTACCTAGTAAGTCAGCATTGGAACGACATGAAATTTCACTTAATGAAAGAAACGCCATTCAACTTTGTTTTCTATATACTCTCTATTGTTTTTGTTGTTGTTGTTTCTTTGTCTACTTTTTACTGTAGAAAACAACATATCACACTGAAGGACAATTCCGCAATGAAAGCAACGGGCAGTCGTCGACAGAAACCATTTCAAGAACTTAGTTGTTCAGCGGTAATATTTCCTTAGTAGCATCACAAATGTAAGGCGTAGACACGTATCAAGCCACCAAGTAAACTGGTATCCCGTTGACTCTGGTGTACAGAAACCTTTTGTTGCGCTGCTACATGGAACTGGGGACCAGTTTAGCTACCAAGTACATCCGAGGTTAAATTGAGGTACGGAATAGGCCGAAGTGTTCCGAATGGATAAAAGAGCATCTCTGATTTGAAGCTTTACGGACGAACGTTTGGCATGTGGGCGTGGTTTCAATGTAAAATGTCGGGAGATAGACGCATCACGTGTACATTATTGTGGATAAAAACGAATTGTCATCTTACCTAACCCTTTGATACAATGTCGGTCACTGGGACCCAAAAATTAATTACGTCAAAGTAAAGAACTAGGTACAACGCCACACTGGACACTTTGAATGAGATTATATTGCATTGTGAATTCACAGCATTCTTTTCAACATTATTTCGTCAAATTTGAAAAAAAAGTTCATGCTAACCTTATGAAGAGTTATTCGCATTGTCACAGCTATGCTACATTTTTATTTTGAGCAGTGTATGACAAATAAAATATTTGGACACTTACTTTTTTTTTAATTGAAGCATAAAAAGCATTAATATTTTACACATGAAGAATAATAATTCTGTACGGAATTATTAAACACCGGTAGACATACAAGACACGTAAGACCCACTGAACTTATTGAGAAAATGATTTTAGATTTTTTTGTTAAGTATAAACGTATGAATTCTTGTCCAAAGGTATTTTTCTGACATTAGTGAATTAGTCTTATTTCAAAGTCCTGCTTCATACAGACACTATATGCTGTACTTAATTTGTTCTCATATTGTCATCATTTTTCTATATATTCATATCCTGACATAACTTTACGATTAAATTCATGTTTTGCTCATAATTTGCTCTGATAATCTTCAACTATGTACTAGTCAAAAATAAAATATGTTCTGAGCCGTATATACAATATTTGTTGTCACTGTGACACAAGAAAAAGACTATTTTAAATTCTGCTCTAAAGTATACTAATATTCTACTTCAATATATATATCAATATTTAAAATTATATAAAGACATTTTTTCTTAGGGGTTTAACGTCACACCCACAGCCAGCGTCATTTTTCGATTTCTTTATCTCTAACCGTGGAGAAAGATCCCATGTGTACGCCAGGGCAGAACCACCGACCTTCCGTAAGCTGGCTGGACAGCTTCCTTACATGAGAAATTTGTCTGGTGCCGGGTAGGATTCGATCTCACAGTGGTGACGGCATGTGATAGCTAGCCAGAGACCATAACCGCTCGACCACAGAGGACTTTATATAGAGAGATCTGAAAAATATTCACACACAGGTAGAAATCGCGATTGCGTGAAGTATATAATTACAGTTTACTTATTTTCTTCTCTAGGCTAAAGCATCTAGTCGAACGTAGCAATAAGTTGAATTCCCAGTCAAAGAATTATGCCATTAAATGTATTAACACATATTAATCCACGAATTATATTACGGAATATAGACCCGTCAATTTGACAAATCAATCATAGATTAACAATCAAACGGTTGTTTAGTCTTTGAGGTATAATTCATTAGGCTTAATGCAGTACTTAGCATGGCGATTTCAAGTATATAAAGGTAGCATTAAGGGTACAAAAGTACCACATTTATTATACCATAAGTAGTTAAGAGTGACATTACGGATGATTTGTTACACTTAAACGGCTAATTTAAGTCTTTAAATATGTCTTAATACACTGACAATAAATGAGACAAGCCTAATTCGGACATAATCTTATAATCGTCTGTCCATTAAAGCGGTGCTAAATCCTACCATTCATCAGGCTTGTACAGTATCTCTTTTGAACTAAGCATACTTAGAACGTCATTTAGAATTATCACAAACTCATTCTCAAGAACATTTTGAATTGGATTTTAACATTAATGATCATTGTACTGCGGCAAAGAACACGGTTACAAAGGTGACTGTTATAACGAAGATATCCGTAATAAAAAGTTCAAATCTGTTCGTACTACACATTTCAGGCTGTACCTGAAAGAACGGACGTATTGAAATCACATCCGCAGTATATGTATATCTAAATAAAAGTTTATAGAATACTCATTATGCAAACAGTCTGTCGTGTAAAATATCAAGGGTTTAAAACATTTGTGTATATCAGAGAAATATTTGATACATCTAAAATATTTTTTTTATAATTTAAATGTTTAATTCAATGTAATTTATGGAATAAGCAGTTAAAAAAATAAACACAACGCGATTCCAATAGTTTTATAATTCTAATCCATTAAACATCTAATCAAGATACGTTAAATTACAAATCAACCACCATTGGGACTAAAGAAGCGGTCTCGCTATTGAACAGACGTGGTCTCATCATGATTAAGTTCAAATATTGAGGAACTTTTGAAAACTGGTCCGGTTACAAGTGATCGGTATTTTTAGTTTTTTATGCATTTAGATGCAAGGGTTTCTTGCCATGACTGATATTTTATTGAAACTTTGCAGGAGTCCAGACGGAAGGATGAAATCGGATGGTTTTATGTTAATCGTTTATTTGATCCAAAAACGTCCACATTACGCGGTATGAGGTAGACGATAAAAGCTCATGTTTTCGTACAAATATAAAAGTTATTGCCAAATCCAGCGTAATAATCGGTCTAAATCTCACCGTATTGAAACTAATTCCTTGACAGGCTTAGCGTATTGCGATCGTTAAAATAGATTTTTAGTGTTTGCTCCAAGCAAATGCCATTTCTGTTTTATCAAAAGATTAGAATGGAAAGAATTGATATCCCACCATTCATTGTGATATACCAATTAAACGGGTCGTTCCGAAAAATGACTTTTAGCTTATCCTTGTTGGCAACAAAAGCTGAGTTAGATTTTTTATCATTCGTGCATTCATTGGGTTTAGCCATCTTGTGACAAAAAATATCAATCTTGGTATTGCTATGGTCTTATTTTTAAGTAGAAACGTGGTAGAAATATTGAAAAAAGTGGTCGTTAAAATAGGGTGGTTCTTATTATTGAAGTAGTTGCTGTTTTACTGCATTTGTGTTATTAAAAAATATAGACATTAAAGGTTTGCAATGTTCATATTATATATTTTGACTCAATTACTTTGTGACGATAGTGGAACCATTAGATTGATTTCTGTTGAAATGCCATTAGCGGAAATATACGAATGTCTCAGTTTTTGTCACTTTGAATTTTGGTGTAACATATAAAAACCCATGATGTTGATAATAATTTTGTATTAAAAATAACGACTAATTCGGGTTAGTGAGTCTGGTCAACATTACAAAAATCAAATTGTATTTTTTACGATCATTATTTTGAATTAATATTTCATTAAAATGTGTGACTTTTTGTACTGTTTCGCCGAAGCATTTATCATTTTTCCACTTGTAAATTTCTTTACATATTTAAGACTAAAACTGCGATACTTTTATCGCTCTCTTAATGTTATCGCAAGCAATAAAACGCGATTGTCTTTAATGCGAATAAAATAAGTAAATCTTTCATCAACAATCATCTTTAATCTTAGCCTAATAAAGGTTTCGATAAAAACGTGTTTGACAAAATTACTTCAATAAATCATATCGCTAACAAGTACTTTTGGTAAGTCTCTTTAAGTAGAAACAAAAGTATAAGTAAAGTGACTATATACTTTTATATTGATGTTAAACTAGGTATCAACTTTACTAATTGAATTTCAATCCTGTCTGATCGGAGAGCAAATATACCCAAACAGGAGCCTCTTATATTCAAGTGCTGTCCAAACGATAACCAATTATTATGCTCCAGCGCTAAGCCCTTTGCTCACAATTCCCCATTACAATAAGCGTTCGTGAAAAAACATGGCGGCGTAAAGCGGAAAACGACATAATGACTATTGTGGTTTACATAAATGTTTTGTGTATTTTTCAAGTGAAGAAATAACACAGTTACAGCTTAAACGAGCTTTGGTAATTCAAGTAAAGAGTCGCCCGGGGCAAAACTAACAGTTTAACGAGAGCGGGCTACAAAGGCCACAGCGGAAACACGTAATGTGTTGTCAAAATATTGATACGGTCATTTTGTGTATGTGTAAATTTAGGAAAACATACAATACGTGTCAGCAGTAGTTACACAGGTTTTAGCAACCAAAAGCAAAGTCGTTTCAATTGAAATAGACTGCTAATTGTCAATTCGATAGATAACTTTTGGTCGTATTGTCCTGACCTGGTATAGACAATTCTTTGTGTTCTTTTGTACATGGAAATGCAGCTTATAAACATTTTTTATTTTCAAATTAAGTGTAATATATGTCAATAGCTAGTGGAAGCCCTATCACTGTAACCTCATACACCCAAAGAAAGGGACAGATCGCGTTGCACCATGATCGAAACCATTAATTTCATGCTATTTCATGATTCCTGTATCAATGTACGGTTAAGTGCTGGTAAAGCAATGGCTTATTATCACAAGCGAATTATTTCTTTCGATTTAATAGAAATATGTCATGACTTTATTTAATATGTCACAAGTATAATCCCTGACTTATGATGAGCGACTGCAAGCGAATATACAAGGCTCGAATGAAACATGACTTAAAGCTATTTTCAATGTATAAATCATAAAATTATGTTGCTATATTCTGCGATCAAATGACTTAAGAATTGTTGGTTTATCCTAAATCGATTTCTAACTCAATTACATGAATCAGGAATGAAAATTGCTTTTTGTTGTTGTATTTTGGTTTGTTTACCTCGCAACAACAATGAAAACTACCCATTATACCTAGCATAGACAAGTAAAAAAAAACAGCATACTTTTATTTAATTTATTTCGGTTTTATGCCTGTATTATTTACCGACGGGAATTGTCCTGAACATGTTTCCTGGATTATGTGCCAGTACTAACCTTGTCCTCCCTAAGTAACTGTTAAATTCTCCGCATGAATGATAGGTGGTAAAGGACAAATGACCTTAGACGTAATGTCTTCAACCAAATAGTCACAGAAAACATACGCCGAGCCCAGGGTTCGAATTTCCAAGACAAGATTTTTCTTTAAAATCCATGAGGCTAACTAATAAGAACAAACAACATATTTACAGACATGTAGATTCATAGCGTCAAAATGACAAAACACCAAGCACTAAATTTTTGAGAAGCATTATATACGATGGCTGTCCTAGAAGTTCGCGGAGTTTGGCTAAAAGTAGATATGATAGGTTAAATATAAGAAGAAACCGCATCATAGAGAAATTCTGCGAACTTCCGAGACAGCCCTCGTATATATTCATGAAGAAGAATTCAATCATTTATCTCATCCGCTTTTTCCATATTATAAAAATTTTCACAGCTTAGGAAAAACTGACTTCTGTTGGCACGCCGCCATACTGTTTCTAATTATAATTATATATATATTACAAACTTAATGTTCTTAAATTTATAAATATACACAAATAAAAAGATCATGTATAATTAATGATATAGTGATAAACCTTCTACAATATAATCGTGAACGATCTACCGAGTAATTACAATATTAAGCTAATCGCTCAGGTTAAAGAAAACAAACGCTAGAACTTGCTCCAACCGACAAAGATTAAGGACTTTAATCGTCAAAACACGTACGTTACCACAGCCATCTTTTCAAAATGTGAAAAAAGGTTCATTACTAGCTCATAAAAAACGACAGACATCCGACTGTCAAATTGGTATTATTTTATCACAACCGCAAGTCGTAGTAACGGAACTGTGATAGAAAAATTGTAATCAGAATGAATAATATTCAAAGTCAACTCCAAAATTATCTAAATTGAAAAGAATGACACGGAATATGCGAAAATCACACTAAACAGAAATTTTCTAGAAGCAGTAATAGTTTGTGATCGCACCGAAGTGGCCACTGTGGTTATGGCCTCTGACTGGTATTCACTTGCCTCTTACCGTTGTGAGTTCGAATCTCATCAGCGACCAGTTAGTCTATACATGTGAGACTATTTGTACGACGTTAAACTTGAATGAAAAAAATGTTGTCACACCGTTTTATTGCCTCACAATAACATATATTTCAATGATCATTACACGAGAAACTCATTGCTATTTCACATCAGTAGGTACGAAACATTTAGGACTGGTAAAGAATCCGCTGATTTTCTTATTAACTTGTTTTGTTTGGAACTAAACTTGTTTGTTATGTATTCACTATTAATGTACCAGGTATACGACCATTAGTTGTGGTATCAGTCTGCAATAGAACTTAAGTGATGAAAGGTTTCGAAAACTTTTCACAGTTTCGCTAATTCTTAGGTGATCTCCGTTAATCAAACTATCCGTACTGTTGAACTATTCATTACTACCTCACCATGCCGAGCGAACCGTTCATTGCTATCTTATCATGCCAAGAAAATTACCCCATCCCAAATAAGCGTTGCGCTGGTGCGCAATGTCAAACCAAAATGTACTGTGATAATATCTGCGGTCTCCATTCTATGCCGTAAGAAATACTGAAAATAATTTACATTACTACCTGGCTACACATATCTCTAGTGTAACAACACTACGCATAAAAACTTGTTCATTTCATACAATTTTTAAAAATCAACTATCTAGGGGAGACAATCACGCTATGAATCTTATTCTCAAGAGCAAACTGAATAAAAAGAAAGCTTGTAATTGAGTATGGTGACTAACTATGTTGTTATCTTTAAGTTATATGAAAATTTATGCTCTCTATTTTCAAGTAACTGTACATACTGTCATTTTAGATGGGTATTTGACACAAGGGAAGTAACTCGAACGTAAATCGTCTCGGACACAAATAAGTTGATTTGATTATGCAAGCGGTTCTTTACACAACGAACAGACTATACACTAACAGTGCCCAGTTGTATAAACATTGGTTAACTTTAACCAAATGGTTAATTTAACCCAAGGTTAAATTTAACTATTTTGGTTTACTAACCATTAAAAAGTCATTTAGACATTCAAAAAGGGCTGCCATTTTGGTACTGGTTACCGTTTATGTTAAGATTTAACCAGCATCTTAGACTTGGGCTAGATTTATTTGAGCTTGAACAAAAACAAAATTTGGTTAAACTTAAACAAAATTTTCTACAACAGCTAACCGAACATTTAACCAAAATTTTAACCAAAACTCTGATTTAACCCAGTGGTTAAAGTTAACCAATGTTTATACAATTGGCTGCTGCTGTATAAAAGTTGGTTATGTTAGGCTGCTCATGTGTAAATATCGGCTTTGTCATGATTGTTTGAAAGTATTCATGCGTTGTGTTAGATTCAATGACATTTGATTCGACTTTCAGATACGTGTATTTGCACAATTATGTCACCTTTATACTTTTTCATAAAAATATTTCTTGCAGTTTGATAGCAATACGAAACTTTGACCCAATCTACAAACCTGGTTTAACCTACGTGTACAGTTAAACCTCACTTCACGACCATCTCAATATAACGATCACCTTGTTATAACAACCAACAATGTTCGAACCGGTTTTCGATATGTTCTCTATATAAAATAGATAATAATTTCACTGCAATATTGAGACCAATATATGTCATCCTAAAGGAGGTCTTAATATATAGGTTTTACTGTATGTGTAAACTAACATAAAACAAGCCGTTTCTTATACATTTATGTTTTGTAAATACATGTATAATGAGGATTTGCAATTCAGCAGTTAAGTGAGTCTGTTTGTCCAATGGGTACCGTAGATGTCCCGACTTGTTTACCATACCTATCTTGACAGTAACACACCGACCCTGTACAACCATAGGAAGCATAGTTGCCATTCTGTTCACAGTGAAACATTTTACCGATCAAACCAGTCTGTCTATACTCGTACTGGTCACGAGCACATTCTGAAAAAAGAAACGAACGTGGAGCCTCGTTTTTTGTCAGCTCAGCATTGTCAATACCGTATTTAGATTTATCTAACTGGCCAATGTATATAGTCCACAGTTTACTTATTATTATTATCATAACTATATTCAAATGTAGGAACATTGCTTGTTTCGTCTAACAATGTGTACGGAAAGCGTACCCGTCCGAAAATATGTAAAGCTAGACGCATCGTGTTTTCGAATTCATAACAAATATCATTATGCGTGAAATATATTTGTATAAGAGCCCTACATATGTCCTTATCTATTTCATCTTGCGAAAAGTATCTGAAGTTTGGACATTAACTGCTATTATTATTATTATAAATAATTTTATTCAAGCAAAACGTTCACAAACGTACACTGTGTTAAATGTAAGACACACGAATACTTTAAAATGTCAAATTATACAATTTCTGTTTATCTAAAAATTCTAGTTATCTCAAACTAATTTCCTTAGTCCCTAGGAATTTGAGGTAACGAGTATCAGGTGCATGAGTTGTGAAACACGTCAAAGCAACTACGCTAGCCGTCATAATTAAGTAACCAGTAAGTGATGTTGGTATAAAATAGACAAGGCCCAAGTAATCTAGATGAATTTAGTTTTGGAAAAAGCTGGAACATTTCATGATATTGTTTATTGTTATCCATTATTGACCATAAAATTGCTGTATACCATTGTAAAAGTTCAAGGTCAGTATATTAGGCCAAAATAGAAGATTTTTTATGATGGCTACTTCCTTATTACGGCCAGCATAAATACATAGCCCTCACTTATTTCATTAAACATTCCGTAAACCAGAAAACAGATAAAATGGAAGCATCGTGAACTGATATTTTTGCTGATATATAAATGATTTTACTTACGACAGTCCATGTCATCCGCCATCCATCTATACACACTATATCCATTTATCATTGTGCCATTTTTAGTGACACAAAATGCCCTGAAATGATCAATCAAATTTAAGGGCCAAGACACTTGCCACACACAATTTTTTAATATTGACCTTTATAACAAAAAAAAAAAAAAACGACGTTTTATACCATCTTAATGGACCGGTCACAAATTAGCGTTCACTGAATGATACATGATAAGATACAATTTAGTATTGATACCACTGAATGATTGATAATCATGGTAAGGATCCGGTATAATATAAAAAATCAGTAATTTAACGGAAATCTTTATTGTATTTTTTTCTTGTATTAACACAAAATGAGAACTATTGTAATTGGCAATTTACTTACAAACTGTAATAATATATCCGATGGCCATATGTAATGAAACGTTAAACTATTTTTTTCAGAACTACAATGATGATAATAATGCGAATAAGTACAATAAGTGAAATTACGTTATAATTGGAGGAAGTTATAACAACGTTGGTATTATATCGACTAGACACCACCAGAGGTCGCGCACAACTTTCTTCAAAAGATACGAATTTGTTTGAAAATGATTCTTCCCGCAGGGCTTCAACAAACAGTTCTACCAACTGAACCAAGCTGAGATAGCATTCGGTACAGATTATTCAGGCCGCGGCCGCGGTCCAGTGGTTAATGCGCTGGACTTGTAACCCGGAGATCCGGGTTCGAATCCCGGTCGAGACAGGTCATACCCCTCCATACGTGGAGAAATTGCCGGCTCCTTGTGGAAGGTTAAGTTAGTACTGGCTAGTATACAGTCCAGGAAAACTGGTTAGGTGAACCGGTTGACGTATATAACTGAAATACTGTTGAAAAACGGCGTTAAACCCCAGTGACAATAAGTCACATAAAACAAACAAAAACAGATTGTTCATACTTACTGTGACCCTCTTTTCTGCATACCCATATAATAACCGTCTGTGTCACATACAGGGCGCTCCAAGCCAAGCAACATGTGCTCCGTGTCAGCCGCTAGTCGAGTATTGACTTCCGCTAACTCTTTTGCGCACGGTGCTAAAATAAAAGACACTAAATGTTCGTGAAATGATGAAATAAAATATACGTAAATCGATTATCAATGTTACTAACGTTTGTATATTAGACTAAGGTGTTGTCTTGAGTACTGCACATGGGTAACTAGATTTTAAATTTACTCGAATTGCTTTACATTGCGCAATAATAAGCTGCTACAAGGAAAGGATTACAGTAACCGGTTCTGAATCAATACCGCGTTAATACTGAGAGTAACAGTTAAGAGATAATGCACATGTTTTCCAAAGCCATGCAAGCATACCCGTTATCTAATGCTCTACGCCAAAGGACTGAACAACCGTTCGGAATTAAAGACCCTTTTATTGTGATGGATATAAGAATATATAAGTACATAAGTGTCAGAGAGTTCGCCGCGTTTAACCAATGACCACGGGAGAATTCGATAGATAATAGTTTTCTTTCAATTTCAACGACGTAAGTGTGAGTGATTGGCCTTGTATTTTGGGCGTACATGTCATTATGCGTGTGTTGTCATTTAGAGCGTATCATCCGTCAATCAGAGAATGCTTTGAAATGTCAAGGACTTTGTTGTAAGTATATATGTATATATGAGGCTGCGGCCGTGGTCCAGTTGCTAGTGCGCTGGACTTGTAACCCGGGTTCGAATCCCGGTCGTGGCTGGTCGTACAAAAATGTCGATTTTCCTCCATATGTGGAGAAGTTGCTCCTTGTGGAAGGGTAAGCTAGTACTGGTTAGTATACAGTCCTGGAAACCTGGTTAGGTGAATAGGTCGCCGTATATAAATGAAAAAAATGTTGAAAAACGGCGTCAACCCCCCAGTGACAATAAGTCACATAAAACAAACAAACATATATATACATGTATATATATATCTTAGGTTAATAGAAGTTTTGAAGAGAGCTTCTATTATTACTTGAATGTTTATAACTCTTGGATAAAGATCCTCCCGCATTTTGTGTTTCCTGCAAAGCTTTCATAATGCTATGTCAACAACTAAAAGTGCATACACGTAGTACCATATGAACAATAGCTTATGATATTTCTGAATAGAAAAAGTTATGTATTATCCAAATTTGAGAAGTTCAAAAAGTGTGTGAAACCAAAGTGTCCCGTTCTTATCTCAATCTTCTCATGGTTGATAACCTAAGTGATCTAACAAATACAGGGACACTTCTTCACCAAGTCAAGTTGTATATATTGAAAAAAAAACATAACAACAGTTATTTGGCGAATTATTGAACAGTAGTGAATAAAATATCTAAATTGTTTTATGAATGGCATTGAAATAATAAATACAGTCTCCTATTTTATCATTTTGTAAATTCAGACAGTTGTTCGGTGGCGAAACATTAGGTGAACGGTGTTACACACTTGTAGTTCAATTCTTGCACTGCGGAATTCCATTCCATATTTTATCAGCAGGCATATACAAATATAATTTCTAAAGTAAAGCAAAAAAAACACCATAAAATCGGCTCATAAACAGTAGAAACTATACCAAGAGGCACACACACATCGCAGCAACCACATTCACTCCCTTTATGCTTGATTTCACCGTCACAGTTATCAGCTGTTATAGGAGCACACAATGTACGCGTACATATGTCGGGCGGACATAGCGTCGACGCATGCGCCGTGGATGCAACTATTAACATACAAACAATCCACTTCATTGCAGTTCTGTCTGATACAAAAATGAGTGTTCGTTGACCTTCCCTGTAAATCCAAACCCCTCTTGATAAGACAAGAAATGTGTCATCGGACATTTTGACGATAAAGACGTAAAGACGGTCAAAACTGTCAGAAGCAATGTGCTTTCTGTCCGATTCTTCTTACTGATAAAATGTAAGATTTGTGTCGATGTTTAGACAGAAAATAAACTTAAATTGTCAAAATTATTTGTGTAGTGTTACATTACTGCACTTTGCAAAGGAACGGTTGATTTAGCGTGCCAATATTTCATGTGTATTTTTTAAGTTGTAAACATTTATGTTACAGAAAATGCGACGGAACATACATAATGCGTATGGCATATTAATTACTTTATTCAAACGCCTAATTTGAAATTTCTAGAGTATTGAGACAAATTATAGGCCTAATATATGAACACTGCATTAAGACGAAACTTGACCTGCGATAAATACTAATGATCCGGTTAACAAATCGAATTACAAATGAAAATACAGTATAAATATACTAAATTTTATTTTAAATTAAGTTTGGAACAATGCCTGTTTCTTTCCATTGTAATTCCAGGGGAGATAACTACTAGTGGAAGTAATGATATCGTTGAGGCATCGAACTAAACTAGCTCCGAACGATTATTTTTTCTACTATGCGAAGGGAGACAACTCCTGCTTGAAGTACTTTTTGCGCTGAGATCAAGCGCTAAACTGGTACTCGTTGATTCTGGTTGTACACTGCAACATAGAACGGGGACCAGTTTAATAAAGCGCCAGACTACATTATTTTCTACTATTTGAAGGGAGACTGCAGGATAGATTGGAGAGTTCTGGGTCCATATTATGTTTTGATTGAACTTTCTTGAAAAAAGTATCAAATGTTTGCTAAATGTTACATTGATATTTTGTATGTATGTTTCGTAATATAGCTGTGTACAATATTCATTCACTGTTACATATAAATTCCTTGGTACATGTATACACTTTCGTAGTTAGCGTGGAATTATTTAAAGGGTTGGAACACTCTATGCAGGGCGGTACCAGTCAGATGGCAGTGGCTTCTGCTACATGTAATACAACAAATATATGCTGCACATAATATATGCCATATGTGTAAGAAATATCCTATCGATGCATTATAAATACGTGTATGTATTTGCAGTTCTTTTTTTGACAGCATGACATTAGAGTACAATGTAGCAACAACAAAAAAAAAACCCGCAGAAATATGGCTGTTTTCTAATTAGTGATTAAGTGTGCCTGCTTAAGAAATCAGAATTGATAATGTCACTGCTTGTTTTCAATAGTTTTCCTGACAAACACCAGGAACCTTGGAGCCCAGTGTGGCATACTGGCACACTCAAACCTGTGAACAAAGGCCACCCTTGGAAAAGACAGGCGGCTTTCATTCGGAGGTCTGTTTGTAATAAATAATTAATGATGGTTTTCAACGAATGACCTTTATTCACAGGGTAGCTTTTATTCGGAGATGGCCTCAAACACTAGTTAGACTGTAATTTTCTTTTGCTTCATCTTAATAGAAAAACACCACAGTGGACCATAGTGTTCTTAATATTTAAGTTGTCTCATTATCAAATTGAAATATCCATGGACATTATAATAAATAGGTCCAAAAATATGTAGTTGTTATAAGGCGGTCATATTAAATGATTGCTTGAAAGGGTTTCACTGTATCTGATAAAATGTGTCATTTGACCATCTATTTCAGTTTGACAACAAAACACGCACAAAAACGATCAAGTATAATGTTTTATTTTACAACCATATTGTTATACATGCATCTTATTTCAGAGTACGAGGTACTGACATCCCGAAAATGAAATCTGAAATATAAAAACAAAATGCTGGATTAATATCAAGTTACCAAAGATATGGCAGCTTAAAGATATGGTAGCATATCCCGTCTCCATGAAATGTTTTGCTTTGGAAAGGCGGGTAACTTCATTTTTTTTTCTTATAAATTTCTATCATGTTTATCTCGTCATACAAGTCAGTGGTAATTCTTTTTCAACTTTTCTATGTACGTGTGTACGTTCGTACTTATACTGGTATGACCATCTGATTTAATTTATATATGAACTTTGATTGTCATATGCTTTAATGATGTACAAATTTGAACCAGTATGTTCAGTTCTGTTCAGTTCAGTTCTGCTAAAGGAGAACGGTTTTACAACAGCCAGACAAGCATCGTGTATGAAACTTCAGACATTCTCCATTGTGTATTATATAAACGTTCGTTCAACGAAAGTAATTTATTCAACGTTAAAGCATGATCTTTCTTCGCTATGAACAGATTCTCAGATACGTAGAATCTCACATTGGAGATGATTTTGATTAAAATGTATGACTTTAGTATAATGGCGAACTTTTATCATTGTATACATCTTAAAGCTTTTTACTGTAGTAACGTAAGTGTTAAAAATCATAATTATGCTAAAATAACGCAGACGAATAATTTTGTAGCAACCATAAGAAATCACTTTGTGAAAATTAACCAAATCTATACTTTATTTGTCTATACTATAAGTTCTGAGGTATGTATATAACATAATTGGACTGGTAACTGAACGGATGGTCGCGCTGACAGTTATACGTTTAATGAGAGACAGTGCTGAGAAATGTTGATTGAAATTATAGAACGATAAATTTAGTGCGTGTTCTTATCCATTCTATGGAATTGAAGTGTACACTACAACATCATGTATCAAATTTATACATTTTTAATCTGCTTGAATATAGTACATAGATAAATCAACATGCTATAGCTTGTCTAAAAATAAAAACAACCCGCAATATACGGATATAGAATGTATAATTACCTGGAGACACAATTAGCAGTTGATGGAATGAACTTCGGAAATGGGAACTGTATTTGTTCCGACCTTGTTTCCATGGCTATCCTGGCAATAACACACAGAACCAGTACAACCATGAGCGGCATAGTTACCGTTCGTGGCACAGTTAAATGTTTTCCCAATCATGTTCGTCTTCTGATACTCGTGCTGGTCACGTGCACATTCTAAATTGAAAACCGTAGTTGAATACATGAGTCTTTTAACAGGCTCAATAACAAATAAAACGACATGATTTGTTTGCCTCTTATACTGCCGAGGCTCCCGAGTGCTCAGACCACTGGGGTTTAAACGTCGCACCAACAGCCGGGGTCAAGAGGCGATTTTTCAAGCTTTAACGATTGATAATGACCCTGGGCGTTCACTTGGGTAGAACCAATCACCTTCAGTATGTAAGCTGGACATCTTCCTAACATGTGAATTTTGTCTTTTTTTCCGGACGGGTTTCGAACTCACAACTATAAGGTGCGAGCGATTTAATCAAAGACCATACTATCTCGACCACGGAGACCCCATAGAGATCGGTTTTGATATATTTCGTCCCACAATTTCAAACATTACATATATAATATTTATATACAATCATTGTCATAAGCTTAAAATTAGACCTGGAAATCTGATTGAACAACATGAATTCAGGAAATGTAGGTGTTATATATTCGTCAAGGTATAATGCGAATGACAATGAATAACAACAGTTTTTTTTGTTACGTGGCATGAATCTTAATATTTATTCGAACTTATTCATATAGCATGATTAACTGGTTAATCAGCATGCAAACGTCATAAACAAGTTTCAATCATTTTACCCCTAATGCATTTGTCCGACCAAGACTTTCTTTAGTGTAAATTGTCAGTTATTGTAAATTCGGAGGTATTAAAATGATCGGACATTACAAAAGGAATTTTTGTTACAAAAATTTGGAGTAACTTTACCGTGCTTAAATGTGCACATACTAAACCCGGAAGTACTTACTGCAGTGCATGTCTGGTCCAGTCTCCCATCTGTTCACCGAGTAGTTAGGAATTTGGGTTCCATCAGTTGTGACACAGATCGCTCTGTAATAACAATCATAGAACACTTTACATAAGCACGAAAAATAAATAATTTGTTAAATTATAAAAAAAATATGTTAATTTGTTTTTTTATAATACATTTGTATGTTTGTATTTGGGCGTATTCAGTTGTTGAGTAATTGAACATTTGGCTATGGGCTATTTCAGCAGTTGAATAACAGTCAATGAACAAAAAAGTAGACTAATTATTGGATATGTGATTAATTACTCCCATTATTATATAAGTAAATAACCTGAATATCATTCATTTTGTATACAGAAGTACACAGCCATATTTGAACATATATTTAGATATTCTGATTTTCTGTGAATAAATGAGTATAATGATGTTTTCAAATATTTTCATCTCATTTAGCAAATTAAATGTCATAAGTACGATTCATTAGTACCATGTTGTAAATGACATTTATTGTTTTTATTTAATTACCCATAATTACATTGTGATGCTTTGACATTTTACGCGAAGTATTGCCAAATATTACCATAGAACAAAACTTGTTATTGTGATACAATGAAGTATTTAAACGTTTTATTTCTGAACAGAACAGAACAGAACATTTATTTCGATTCCGGTTTTACAGCTAGCTCATCACCATAACGAAATTTACATTTTTATAATTCCATACACAATACATATATGACAAAAGCGTAAAGTTGGACCGCAGTTCGTAGTTCGCGATTTAAATTGCGAACTGCGTTATGGACCGCAGTTCACAGTTTGCGACTGACATAAATATGTATCAAAAATACTCTATTTCAGTTGTGACGATGTCACTTACTTCGAACAAGTATAAACAATTAAGATGTGGTTAAGACTTACATTGAACCACCGTACTGCATACCCAGGTATGTACCGTCAGTGTGACATCTTGGCTTTTCTAATCCAAGTATCTTTGGTTCCTTCTTCAGTAATGCTTCAACTTTAGCTAAGGCGTCACTACATGATTCTATAAGAAAGAAAAACTGAATACCAACACATGCTTTACACGAAACATAATTCGTTTATGTTATTATACACGAATAAAAACAGTTACATTTTTAGTACTGTACTGCAGGCATCTTATGATCCTAAATCCACGTTAGTTTATATTTGACGCATGAGCACGATTTCATTTCCGGTAAATGCGTTCCGTTTTCTTTGTGCATGTTTGTCACCACAGGTTATAGGTACGATTTTTTTCTGCAATTATGCGGCCATTTGACAAGTAGTGAATAGCCATTTATTCTAAAACCATAGTTTTGATTAATCTGAATAACTCATTTTGATAGAATAAGGACATGAACAAAAAACCGCATCTAAGCATTATGACAAAAAGTACATTTTAAATATAATGTGCTTCATTTCTAATAAACTCCCTGTTATTTCGCATGTGAAATTCTAGAATGTATATATATTTATCTTTATTTATTATATGTAGTATGTATTTTTGGCCAGAGGCTTTTATTTACCTATTTGAATAAACTTACCTACCTGCTTAATTCAGTATATACGTATACGTATACATACGTAGTACATATTCGTAGTAAAACTAATACGAAATTATAAAGATCAATACCTAAAAGAGACGCCACGGATATTTCAAACGTATAAAAATCGAATAAATATCAAGAAAATAATTAACAAAATCCGTTGAAACAGTTGCAAAAATAGCTAAGAATTTAGATTTGTACTAAAACGTAAAATCATATGACATGGATAAACATGGGAATAATTCAGTACACACAGTTTATTTCGAGTAATAAAGAACTGATTTTCTTCAAATATCAAAACTCTAAAAAAACATCTAACGATATAGATATTCATGTAATCAAATTGATGAAAAAAACAATACCTGGTTGTGGAGCGCACTCGTACAGCGCTATGGACATGACGGCAACTATAAACACTGATCCCAACATTTTCATTGTTTCCAGACTAAATTGTTGAACTTTTTGACTCGTCTTGCTGAAAGTTAGTATTTATATAAGTTTGAAATGCACCCATTAACTCAAGATAACCACGTTTCATGCATGTGTCGCCAGGCAGGTAGTCGGGTGAACATGCTTTTTTGACGGAACTGCCAAACGTACAGTGCAGCCCTGTCAGTAACGTTTTGTTTGTAAAGAAAGTCTGACTACGTGTCAATGTTATATGCATCAATTGTCAACATTCATAGCTGCAATCGAGCGCAAGTTGGACTAATTCTTCATTTTCCCGAGTTTATTGTACCGAAGTGAATTAACATGCACTATACGAGTATAATGAAAACTTTATAATTAGGTCACATTTTATTTATTTTTTACTCATTGAAGTTAATATACTGAAAATGTTCAAAGCTAAAATACTTCATTCTTATATCTTTTTATCATTTATTATTATTTTTCAAACTTAAAACAGTGAAATCTTCCCACTAAACTCGGCTCTGAATAGTGCTGAGGATTCGTAACCTTTTCGTTCCCAGCAGTATCTATGATATACAAGTACAAATTCTATAAGATGTGATAATGACATATTTGTCTAGAATTTTATGTCAGGACAGGTCGTAGAGTTCACCGGGAGTAAACCCGATTTTCGATATTTTTACCATAATTTGATAAGTCAGCTTGGTTCGGAGGACAAGGGTCAAGACCAAACAACACTAAAAGCAGGGTTGCGACAATTAACTAGTGCTTTGAATTTGGCACTCGGCTGACTCAACATAAAATATTAAGAATTCAAAGTACTGATGGAAGGTGAAGTATTATAAATATTTATTAATGCTGAAGGACGGCGATAACATTAATTCTTTATAAGAATATTTTCTATACTGTTTCTTCTCACACGAAAAATTATTTCCGTAGGGGAAAATAGGTCTGATGACGTCAGTCTAAGTGTTCTCGATCGGATACTTACGTAGATCTATATTTAAACTGGTTTCTATTTACTGTTGCAGTGCCCCAGAGTCAACGGGAATTAGTTGAATCAACAATTTGGTCACAACATACAATTAGAGCTGTCCGTATTGAAAAGATTTATAGTGAACAAAGACAAACTTGTTAAGAAACGTCAAAACAATGATTGTTTTCGAAGTATTGATTATTTGATCAATCTTTGCGATTTTTGTTTCAATTTAATTTTGTATACACACTTTTGGATATATTTTGGTCTGATGTACTTGAGCGTCATCGAACTATATTGTTATGTGTATGTATTTGATGTTCTTAGGCCCATGCAGATAGAAACAGCGACATAGGAATGCGATAAATCGCCTTAAAAAAAATCAGACTCCATATGTTTGCAGCATTTAGCGACAACCTACTGAAATAAACAGCAGTCTTGAGACGAAATTATTTAGCACGATTCGCGTTCATTTATAACATCGCGGAACCAGGGAAAATACTCGGAGAATATTTTAATGAGACATAAGCAAATAAACAAATTGCAGACTCAAATATTCTTTGGTCTCATGTTCCTTTTTATAATGCTATTATTTTATCGGTAAGTTAATAATTGGAAGCCCACACTCATAACCTATACGGAGAGCGCTAGGTTTGCGGACCTCGAGAGTTCGAACCCCGGGCGTGCGGAAATAGTTTTGTGTCAGTAGGGTTGAAGTCATTATTCTACACTTCTACTTCATACATAAGCCGCGGCCGTGGTCCAGTGGTTAGTGCGCTGGACTTGGAACCGGGAGATCCGGGTTCGAATCCCGGTCGCGGCAGGTCATACCCTTCCATGAAAATTTGACAAAAATGTCGATTTTCCTCCATATGTGGAGAAGTTGCCGGCTCCTTGTGGAAGGGTAAGTTATTACTGGTTAGTTAGTTAACTTAAAAATTGTTGAAAAACGGCGTTAAACCCCTATACAACCAACGAACTTCATACATAGGAATAAAATTTAGGTGCATCAGTGAGGAGAGAATACGAAACAGATAGCAAAGATTTTATTGAATCATCAACACCATCTGTCACAATGAGACAAAAATGCTATCTAATATTGATGTATATCTGTCGAAAAATGACAAGTGATGTAATATAACTTGTTATTGTTTGATAGGAAATACCATTTATAGTAAAATCTCGACACTACTTGGGACCAAATAAAACGGTCTTAATATCAAGGTGGTCACAGCATAAGGAAGAAAAAATGAGGAAATTTTGAAAACAGGTCCGAAAATAGGTGTTCGTTTTATTTAGGTGATCTTAATATTGTTATTAATATTATCGTTATTATGTCAATTCCGCTTTGGTATTTTACCATTTCGCATTGAAACCGGACGTAATGTTGGAGAAGCCCCGGAGGATAAACTTTGTCGTTTGTGTAATAACAACGAGGTAGAAAGTGAAATACATTTCCTCTTAAAATGTGACTATTGCAGACAAATCAGAGCTGAGTATTTTGAAAATGTTGAATGTAATCAAGACACTGATTTGACGGACGAACATAAATTAAATACCTTAATGATAAACCATACTAGAAAAATTACCAAATTTATTACTAAGTCGTACGTATGAAGAAGACGTGTCTTATATAGTTAATATGTCTGCTTAGTATGTATAAACAGTAAATATTTGCTTTGTGAGTTTTCATATTATTATAATGTAAATATGAATTTGATTATTTATTTGAATATATTCATGTTTTCACATTTCTTTACACCGTAAATTCGTGACTATCATGTTAATGTATTATTTTAATGTCATGAAGGTGACTTATAGGCCCGCTGGGCCGGGTGAATAATATTTGCTATGTTTCATATATGTTTAAACATTGCTTGTTTCACATGTCACTATGATAAAAAATTCTCTCTCTCTCTCTCTCTATAGAGTTGAATGCATAGTAAGGTTTCGCTGTTATTTATCTATTACTGACATATTGTTGTGTATAATTTTTTAACATACGTATGCAACAAGGTTGTCAAAAATGTTTTTGTGTTAAGCGGGAATGTTGTCACTTATGTAAAGCTGTATGTAAATTCTATGTTTTCAAGTGTCGCGTAAAATGCTTTTTTGCAGCATTTTATTAGTGTTGTAGAACGACTTTATCTAACTAGTTCTCATGTGATATGAACGTGTATTAAAATGTTGATCTGTTTGATCAGCATATTACATACGTATCTGTGGTACGAATGTTGGGTTGGAGAAGGTATCAGCGGAATTCTCATGGTGACGTAATGAAAAACAATGAAAACTAACTCATGACATTGATTTTCCTTAGCATTTATTAATTATAACCTCGCCTTACAATACAAAGAATACCACAAGAAAAGTGTTCAACAATATTTCTCCATTGACAACATTTGTCAGCTGTCCCTATGTTCGGTTAGCGTACTTCGCACAGAGTGTATGATCTATTCAAAAACAAAACAAGAAAAACATATTACTAGTCGTTTGAAATCCAAAAACATTAATGAACCATGAAATATTTCAATGTACAGTGATTAATGTTTCAAGCAAAGAAATAAGACTTACTTTTTTAACTTTACCGTTTATCAACTTGTCACAATATTTGTAAGAACTTTGATAAAAAGAAAAAAAACTGCATTTTTTCATCTGAAACATATTTGACACAGTTTTTTTGGAAGGAAATGTTATTACCAATCAGGCAAATATTTTGAAACTGATTTGTTATATAGTAATGAAACTTGGCAGAATATAGTAATCATGGCCCGTCTTTTATAAAGTAGCATGGTTTTAGATTTTATCTGTTATGAATGCGATCATACTCGTATTAAACCTGTTACAGATGTGACCTATAATGAATGTGGTCACACATAGCATGATAATCACTGAACTTCATTTTGACCATGGTAACAGTAAGTAACAGGTGGCAACCCTGACCCGTATGTTATGTCGATTAGTTTTATAGTACTTTACTCGTAAAAGATTTCGGTCAATTCCGTTATTTGACTTAAAGAATAAAAGACAAAGCAGCGAATTCGACCGAGGATTGCCGAGGGATGCCGAATGGCAGTATGCATGCACGAAGAACATTGGGATTTCAAGAAATAATTGTATTTATACATATTTTAGAACTCGAATAGTTGCATGTTCTGGGGTTAAAAACTTGAGATCGGTCTCAGAGGTCAAATCTCATTTTTTATGTTCTCAATATTCTAAAGTCAATAAGGATCAGATTCATTTACAATTTAAATAAATTCTGTATGCAAATCCATTTGTAAGAAATATTTACTTTTACACATTGGTCTTCTATTGTTTGAGATCGAAAATGAGATTTTGAGGTCAAGTTTTATAACCTCAGACCCTGTGGTACGAATTTGTAATGACGCATTATTTAACATACGGAAGCTTTTTTTATTCTATTGGTTTAACAATTAAGTGAATCTTGTCTCGCAATGTGAGCTGTGGAGGTTCCAATTTGTTGACCATATGTGTCTTGACAATAACACACAGATCCGATGCAGCCGATGGAGGCATAATTGCCATTCGGATCACAGGAGAACATTTTGCCGATCAGTCCAGTTTGTATATAATCGTACTCATCACGGGCGCATTCTGAAAAGAAATTAAAGGCAATAATATAATAATAAATAAAAAAAAAACGAATACATGCATTCGTACGTATGCAATGATACAAGTATTAATAATTTTTAAAACCAGCACGTCGTGGACAAATTTACAAAAAAATAGAAGAGACCGGAAAAAGTCAAGTTTTAGGTTATAAGCTCGATCTTTCCTTTGTGGCGCTGATCATAAGGTTCCTTATGGCTAAGTTAAAGTACAAAAATATTTGGTGGATAACTTATGCCAAATTCATACCAAATATATATGTATGATAGAAATACCGTAGTTCAATAGTACGTATTTTGTTCTAATATTTGAAAGTCAACTGATGTATTTATAATTTCGCCGTGTACAAACGTACACGAAGTGACAGTCGGATGTACTCACTGCAGTGCATGTTCGGTCCTGTCTCCCATCTGTTTACCGAGTACCTCGAAATTTCTGTTCCATCCTTAGTGACACAGAAAGCCCTTTAATGAGAAATAATTACATATAAAACCACAGTGTACTAATGATTTCACAACGTATGAAATGCGACGGTATTTGAAATTCCATTAATTGGGAAAATAAATTAATATTGCGCTGAAAAAGTAGCGTTTTTAATAAAAAAAAATGATGATGGTAATAATAATAAAAAATATTAATTGCAATAATAACGAAATAATGGTAGCAATAACAATATTGATTAACTTAATTACAATAATGATGACAAAATTAATGATAGCAAATATAATAATGACAATAACGATAATAATTACAACAATAGTAATGTTTTAACTGAAACTGTAGTAACGCATTTTAACTTACATTGATCCACGATACTGCATGCCAAGATAAGTACCATCGGCACGACATCTTGGCTTTTCCAAACCTACCACTGGGCTGTTCCTCAACGTTTCCTCGACTTTGGCCAAGGCTTCGCTACAAGAATCTGCATAAAAAGAAGATAGATCAGAATGAATACATTTAAGTAAAATAATATGTAATCGTATCATAGAACATGTATTACAAATATCACCAAATTGTAAGCGATATAACATCATGGAGGCCACCATCTTGAGATGCACAAATATTGAATCATTTAGAACACTGCGCAGTGTGAAAATCATTAATAACTATTTTATAAATTGGTACTAAAATGCGTGTGCCATGAAAAAAATATTCTAATAAACTTCAAAACAATACTCATGCATAATTTCCTTTGCTATATCATATAATGTTCTTACCTTTCCTGGCAAAACACTCGAATTGCACCGCAGACAAAACTACACACAATATCGCTACTTTCCACATTGTGAAGTTTTTGGATGTAGCTGACGTAAAAGTCAAACCAATTAGTAGAGCGTTATGAACAAGTCTGTCGTAATTCCGTATTTTATACTAATGGTCAGAATTTGCCACTAATGGTTTGACCAATCACGCTGGTTACATGTGTCGCCATCTGACGGCAGATTTTATGACGAGGCTGGTGCCAAACGTCAACGACAACACCATCCGTAACATTTTGTCTGTCAAGGTTATCAATAATACTTGCACCATGATAAATATGTATGCGGAGGTATTTACATGAGTCATCATTATTCATAAAACCTAATAGACCTCTTAAAACAGTGAAAACAAGGCTTGATCGCGTTTTTATTGGTAAAAATTAGAGGTGTCATTGAAATGGATTTTTTTGTATCGATATATCGGTAGAGAATTATCGATGATACAGCGATACATCGATTAACAGGCATATGTGCAAAAAAACTCTTGCATTTACCCTCAGAATTTCAGCTTACGGGTCTTTTTTTGTTTTAAGAGGTTATTTACCAAATGCAGTTATATTTAATCATAAACAATGTAAACAATGATCAAAGATAAGGGATAAATAAACTGTCGAAACTGAATAACTTGTTTCTTATTATTAGTTGAACTGTAAATGAGTTAATGACTAGAAACTTCTCTATTAACTTTAACAGCTTAACAACTACTAGCATCACTTTCATGTGATTAGATACTCGATAGTTTAAAATTGGAATCGATATCGAATCGGATTGCAAAGATCGTTGATACATCGATATCGGCAGAATCGATCACACCCCTAGTAAAAATGACGATTTTTATAAATTCAATAAACAATAAGCATGAGTGTTAGATTCAGTTTATGACATGACAACAGTGACAGCTGATTTCTATCAAAATATCTTCTCACTCTGTATGTGTGCGATGAATGACGTACATCGTACATGTATGAAAGACCGCTCAGAACTCCCAGACCAGACCGCACAGCCCGCCCGCTGAGCTTAATTTGTTGAGAGTTAGGGAGTTTGAACACTGGGTTCGGCTCATGTTTCTTTGCTGACATTATAACACCGTACGTCTCCCACCGTTCATCATTCATGAGGACATCGTAGCATTTTCTTGCAGAAACGAATAACCTCAGATGCGATGTTTTCCACAAAATTGTCAGAGATGTGTCGCATACAAGCTCACGTACCGAGGGCCCGTGATGTAAACGTAAGATTTTTTTCTCGAGGGTCTAAAGTCCCAATGGCCACTTGGCTACTATTCCAATTTTAACGATGTAGGACCCCAGTAGTACGACTGGGTAGAACCACCGATCTTCCGTAAACGAGTTTGATAGCCTTCTCAAATGTATTTTTTCTGGTTTAGGGTGGATTCAAACTTACAGTAAGAGACTCGCGTTTACTAGTCAAAAACCAAAACCACTCGTCCACGGAGGCCTCTTGAATCGTAAGGTAACTTTATTAGTGGATATAAAATAATTTACAAAGATAGAACAACGATTCGTGTGTTTATTAATCATTACAATTGTTTTACTGAAATACTGTTGCTCAATAGAATAAAAAACAATTTGTCTTCATGTATTACGCATGCCATATCTGAAACTAAATTCAAAACTTGTATACACAAAGGTCATTGTAAACAGCATGATAAGCATATGCAATCACTTTCGTTTGAAGCAGGACAGAATAGCAGAAAGTCTTGATAGTTTTAAAAGTACTCTTTATCTTCTTCGTGCAATTTATAATCCGTTACCTTATCAAACGTTCTAACAATTTAGACAAACAAAAAAGTTAGCGAATAATACAGTGACTAATTTGACATACTTTCCGCACAATGTCAAAACCGGACCGATTTTTGATAGTATATCGTTCGTGACAACTCGGCATATTCCGCTCAATTCCGTTTATAGGTTTTAAGGAACAAAGACACGCGTGTATCGAGTCAAGCCGAGATTTTTCCAAAAGCTAGAATGATAGTATATGAGTACACTTGTAATATATTGTTTTCTAATGAAAGAATGACCAAATTATTTCTGGTCAGAACTAAAATATGTTTATAAATGATGCATTGATAAGTTAAGTGACATAGTACAACATACCTTTTTTCTTTATTTGACTGTTTTAACATTTAAGAGTGTTCACTTGTCCGATTGGTACAGATTGAGATCCGACCATGTCTCCATTCTGGTCAGTACAATAACATACTGATCCCACACAGCGGTGAGAGGCATAGTTTCCGTTTGCTTCGCAGTAGAAGAATTTACCAATCAAGCCAGACTGCATGTACTCGTATTGGTCACGTGCGCATTCTGTAATTAAATACAGACAAAGAAGGCGGCCATTAACCTATAGTAGACCTAATGTTCAACAAATTGAGTTCAGCGTGTCGGCTAAATAGCGACATGGGACATTTAATGTGAATTATAAACATAGAAAGCGAGAAAGTCACTTAACCATGGCTCCCTTTTCGGACTTAGGAATCTTGACTTTCGATATCAGTTTGAATCCATTGTATTGGATAGCTTCATATATTGAATTGATTTACCAAAACAATGAAAAGCTCATGCTTGACCAGCACAATGTCATATTAAATAGGTAGTTGTTGAAATTGTTAAAAAAACTAGAAATACTGAATGAAACAACACGTGTTTTCCTCTTTTAGCGGCCGTATAATTTCATCCATTTTGCACACTAAAACATTTAGCTGAAAAAGGTAAATAATATACTTAATCGGCCTAGTTTTTTTAAAACTGAATTTTCGTCTTTTTTCACAGGCGTTTATTTAACCTTGCCAAGCGTCCCTGGATTCCGTAGCAGTATTAACCTTGTGCTCCGTATGTAATAGCCATTTTGTTTGCAAATGATTTCAACCAATCAGATTGCAAGATTCATATTTATATTGAATAACATGGTTTTTGATTAGTAATCACTAGCCACTCAACGCTTCACCAAAATTCACACGTGAAGAAGCTGTCCAGCTGGCTTAAAGTGGATCGGTGGTTCTACACAGGCGTACACATGGGGTCTCTCTCCATCACTATAGTTATGAAGCTAGAAAAGTCCCCAATTGACCCTCGCAGTTGGTGTAACTTTAAGCCTCAGAGAAAACTGTGACATTAAATGGGAACAAATCGTTTACTTACGACAATCCATATGATCGCCAGTCTCCCATCTGTTCACCATGTATCCGTCAATCATTGTACCATTCTTGGTGACACAATAAGCCCTGTTTGAATTAATTAATGAATAATTTACCTTCACTTTTTGTTAACCTTTTCCCGAAAAATTCAACAGTATATCAGTTGAATACCAGGGCACGCTTAGCCCTATCAGTTTTACACCAGTAATAACATCGTTTTTTTTTCAACAATTTACGGCAAACTTCTTTACATGAATGGTCAGTGGTAGAGGGCGAATGGCTTTAAACACACTGTCTTCAACCACTCGTCACAGAGAACATGCATCCGAATTTTACTATAAGTTTATCTATTTTCTACACTATGCAAGTGATAGGAGTAATTCTATACTTAGATGAAATGAATCCGGTATAGTTTTCCCCTTCCTCCGCACTCTATTGAATTTTTCATATATTTGTTTCTATCATTTCAATGCATGTAATAAGATATATTGTCCTTAAAACCATAATTTTATACATGTAATTATACAATTTTGTCATTAAATAGAAGATTCTTGAAATCCAGTGTAAATCACCCGGAAAGATTGATAAGTTCTGAGGAATATCTTAGTTTTGATCATAACGTGATTATGCAACATCATGTACACCACATGTATTTTATAGCATTTTTATTCTGCTAATATTGTCTGTTTCCCGCCGAGGTAAAACAACGTGTTTGGCGGTACAAAACAAGTCACACCCATTCAGAGAACCACATGCTAAATGCGATTATCAAGTGTACAAGACATCGAAATCAAGTTTAGTGTGCTTCGCCTTATCAGTGAACATTTTTGTAATTCATCTAGAGACAACACATTATCTTCTTCAAAGTACATGAAAGTACGAAATAATTTAATTTACTGCTAGCTATAACTGCCCTCATAGGTTTATCGGACAAAGTCTGAGGAATAAAATCACCGAAATCATGACCTAGACACATCTGGTTATCATATGATCACAGAATATCATGTCATTGTCACACAGCCAAACTTATACAACTATAAATGAATTGTACGGATGGCAAACCTACTTATTTCCGCTTTTTTACGCTTGCACAAAATTTTGGTTAAACATCTCGTAACTAGAAGCTTTTTACGATTATATTTCGTCAATATCATGAAGTATACATGTATGAAAAAAAGTAATCTATATACAAATTCTAAATTTTCAAGCGTATTGCTCAGCTCGATTATTCGGCTAAAATGTTTATTATAACAGTAGAATTTGAATAATTAACTTATATAACTGCTACATGTTTTTAGCCAACAATTAAATATATCTTTGTGTATTACAAATACAGTGTATGTTATAAGACATACAGGGATGACAAGATGGTAATAATATTAGTGCAAGACAACAAATATATAAACTTGGACTTCGTAACATCAGACCAATCTTTGCTTATAACTGAATATAAACACCATGAAAAAGACATACGTGTACAAAAATCTCGGCTTTCCCAATCTGTAACATGGCCAAAAACTCACCGACTAAAAGTTTCACTCAGTACATGGAAATGTACGAAAACGATACTTAAGCATAATATTCTTACTGTGAGCCGCTAAATTGCATTCCTTTGTAGGTACCATCAGCCTCACATTTTGGTCTTTCAAGTCCTAACAAATGTGGTTCAGCAGTCAGACGTGCATCTACACTAGCCAGATGTGTAGCACATGGTCCTAAAAATAATCGAATGATTAAAATTTAGTGAACGGGCACCTTTGTAGTTCGCTCTCATTTAAGCAAAAACCATCGTTTAAATAATCGGCGATGGAGGACGAATGACCTTAGTCATAATTCGTAAACTAATTGAATCAACAGTTTTGTGCAAACATCTTTTTGCAACATTTAAATATAAGACAAAAATATTCATCGGTTAAAAGCCAGTTTAAAACTACCAAACGGAAAATTTCTCAAATTCTTATTAAAATTTGAAAAAAGACAGTATATATATGTTCTAGAAAATGGACATTTCAATTTTTAACCTATATTAAAGATAAGAGATTGTGGCTTTAAATGGACAACTGAACGGAACCCAACACCAGCTGATGGATGTAGTTTTATGTAGGTACTTACCCAATTCTCTCTTGGCAGGTTTAACCTTACACAGATGCGTTTTGGGGTCACAGAACAACCCATCAGCACATTGTTGTGTTGAGGGTATGCCAAACAGGAGTGTTTCCATACACATTTCTCCCTCACCTGCAATATTTCATGTGTATGTGTACTTATGTCAGAAGTAACCAGACTTATCAAGGACTAAATACCAGATTGACTTACGGCAAGTCTATTTTAGGTTAAACATCATCCCAAAAATGAATACAGTAAAACACGGTTACAGTGAACTCAGATTTAATGAAGAATCGGATTCGGGGAAGTACTTATTTACCCCTAAACGCGCCTTTCTTTGCTTCATCGTTATGAATACAGTGAAATATTCATGTAGATATAATAAAATAAGTATTCGGGTCCTCAGGGATTCACTGTAACAGTGTTTTACTGTATGTTGAACCCACTATTTTTTCTGATGCCAGACTTACGCTGCAGATATTTCTATATTATCTGGTAACCTCAACTCGTGTTGTAGATAATGGACGGGGTGAAATCAATGATGTACCATGCATTTCACTGCTCATAATAAAACAATCACTGACTTAAAGAGGAGGTTCTAGCTATTGGAAAATAAGTCAGGAATATTGGTGTCACGTGTCCATACTTTGCAGAAAATGAGTGATGAGTGACTGATAACCGCCTTTAATTTTTTGTGTTCTCCAGATAAAAGACGGAATGATTGTTTGGTGACTAATTTGACAAAGATAAAGCCTCTATGTCATGAAGTGGTGCTGTTTATGGCGACTGAATATATCCATATTTAGAATGAAATGGAACATAAAAAATATAGAATCTATTGTGAACATTGTACAACAAGTAAAAATTACCCAAAACAGTCAACTGAATCTGATTATCTCAATGAAGCGGACAACGAAGGGTACATAGCTAACAGCGATATCCTAAAAGAATACAACATTGCCAAGCATAACGACCATTAGTAGCGTAACAAAAGTATCATTTATAAATGTACATTCTTACCTAATTCAGTGATGCAGGCGTCACAACAGCCACAGAATCCTCCGTTAGCTTTCAACAGCCCATTGCAGTTTTCGGCAGTGACTGCCGCGCATCGTACAGTCTCACATGCGTTTGGTGGGCAAACAATCGCGTTTGCTGCAGCCACAAAGACGGCTAAACACAATAACTTAAACATTTCACTCTTTCTAAATGTGTCGTTCTTGAGCGTCGTTTCGCAAATTTGATATAAACTGGAGTGCGACTGGGTTTTATATGGAGCGAATTAAAGATAAGAGCAATTTGCGAAATAACCACGATCACTGACACTGATGACGTCATCGCATAGAAAAACAATGGAAAGTATGTAACCTTTATTCCCGTATTTTATATATGGTGTCTTTGTCTAAGGGACTGACACAAGTATTGAGGGATTACAGACTTAACAGGATTGGTGGAATTCGAAACATTTCGAATGTTTTCGTTGCGAATCTCTGTTTTTTTTCTTTGTCTTGGTAAACATTTTGCACATACGTACACATCTAAGATAATTCAATCAAGTTTAAAGCCAAATAACGTTTCTAAACAATCATTTCAGTCCCATTTCAGTCATCATATGAATAATGATAAATTATTTATGCGTTTAAATGATAAAAAATGTAATGAAAAAAAAATGTAAAGAAAATCTAAGTTCACAAATTCGCGTTTAAAATTTGAAAAAAAGTATATATGTTCTAGAAAATGGACATTTCAATTTTCAACCTATATTAAAGATAAGAGATTGTGGCCTTAAATGGACAACTGAACAAAACCCAAAGCCAGCTGACGGATGTAGTTTTATGTCATACTTACCCATTTCTCTCTTGGCAGGTTTAACCTTACACAGATGCGTTTTGGGTTCACAGAACAACCCATCAGCACATTGTTGTGTTGAGGGTATGCCAAACAGGTATCCAAACAACATTTCTAAACAATCATTTCAGTCTCATTTCAGTCATCATATGAATAATGATAAATTATTCATGCGCTTTAATGATAAAAAAAACTTTCATTCAGTAGCATCAGGTTATTCGCTCTTAACAAGATATCGTTAAACACTTACTTCGTTTTCAGTACTTCACATGATTTTGATCACGCCACTTTTTTAATTAGACCGCCGTATATAACTAAAAATGTTGAAAAGCGGCATTAAAATCCAGTGAAAAAATACTAACTTTAGTAATGTATTCTTTTTTCCCGGACACATTGTTTTCATGTAGCTGCTATTTGTATATTGATATATGAATATAATTATTTAAATAAATATTTGGGTCCCAGAAATCCGCTATATAGCCATGTACTGTATATCACTTTTTATCTTTCAGCGATTTTAAAAGTATGGTGGCATGTCAAAGAATTATTTGTCCAAAATTTATATGTCTGCCATTATACAGATATGTATATATGAACTGTTCATCGTTGTCGTTCGTTATCCCTTACATACTTCCCCGCCAACTAGTACAAAAACATATGTTGAGTCGCGTTTAGTTTCCATTTGAAACTCATATGCAAGCTTTTGTTTTTCTCTTCATGCAGTTTTGTCATATTAGTCAGGAATTCGTTCAACTTCTGCTTTTTGTTCACAATTAAGCGATTTTAGATATTTTAACCTAATTATCGAAATTAGCAAACACTTTTCGTCAAGAAAATTTGCGCTTGTTAAGGCCTGAACAAAAAAGGTTTGTGTCCGGTTATATGCCCCCCAAAAATTTGGGTCGGTAGGTAGGGATTTTTTTCTATTATGTTTTTTTTTTTACTTATATCGGCAACACTGCTGTGAAAATTACAATACAGCACTAAGATTTGGATGCCGTAAAAACTTATGAGTCAGCAGGTTAAATATTCGGTCAGTCGGGTAACCGGAAACAACCATTTTTTAGGCCTAAATAAAAGAAATCTGTGATTTTCTTGTAAATTACAATACAATTTTGTCTTTAACGTTTTGTACGAAAAATATAAAGATTTCACTCACTTGTAAAATTTGAACCTTTGAGGCGTTATTGCTTGTTACAAGAATCATGTTAAAACTGAGACATTGGCCGATATGTATGTGAGGGATAACGAACGACAACTCTTAGTACAAAATGATGAAATGCATTTTGACTACAAAACGTGTCAGGATAAGTAACTCGATCATATACCATCAACTGTCTTAATACATTTACCTCCCTTGGTTTTATATCAATCTAATGGATGGTCAATAAATTCTTCAGACTCTCTGATATCTAATCATATCGTGATATAAAAAGTTGAAATAATGTTGGGTAATCATCTAAATGTTGGTTGTCATACATACATAATATATTTTTGGCATTAGTAAATTACTTGACTGTGTATCTTGACAGCATACGTCTGTCCGTCAAAACCGTCACAACTTTTTGATTTATGTGACCGGTGGCGTTAAAATACGTCTTGATATTACAATAAAACGGTATAGTTTGGGTTAAGTCCCAGTTTATCCGGCTATAAAATTGATATTACAAATTTATTACCGACCAGAACAAAATGAACAGGACACTCGCGTGTTTTGTGCACGTGACTTGATAGACCATGTTCAATCACCTGTCAAAGGATATCTACGAAAGAGACGTTGTTATAGCGTACTCATATAACTTAGCAGTACTACAATACGTCAAATGTTACTTCCTGGCTGTCATATTTCATGATAACATATAAACTCTTGTGCATTCAGATAATTCATATATCCTACAAGCGAAATTTCCGATTTAACCATTTGCCTCATAAGCATAGTTTGGAATCTTCCATATTCAGAACTAATACATAAAACAAACTTATTTACGAACATTGGGTTATTTCTCGCTGACAGAGTCGAAAACATTGCGGCAAAAGAGGCCATTACTCATGACACGCAATGGCCTCTTTCGCCTCGTTGTTTTTAAAAAACCGTTTGCTTCAGATGCGAGGAATGTCGTATTATGAGGTAAAGGGTTGATCAATCGATGAAACACAGCTGAGCACTGTTGCATTTAATTGCTTCGGACCCGAAGTATTAGTCCATTATATTCACACATCACTATATCGAACTAAAGAAGGACTTAGAACGGGAAATGTAATCAGATAGATATTTCGCTATAACCGTGTTATACTGTATTTATTTTCGGGCTTGTGTCGCGTCGTATGTGACGAAACCTACACATGGCTACTTATGTTTTTCTTGCATTCTTTGCGTTATAACTGGCGACAGGAGATAAAAGCGAAAAGGACCTATGTGGCATTAATTTAGAATTTGTTCGGTCTTCAACTCATTTCACTGTTAAAATTTATTTTTTTTATTTAATTTTTAATTCTACATCCTATACCGGTTCTATCCGGACACAGACAGTGTGTAATAGTTAAATAATTACAAAATAAGCCGGAGATATTTCAACATTCTATTTTTTTTATTGATTGGATTTACTTCATACCTGACATTGCCATATTCTTCAGTCGCATTTTGAGACGAGCCGTCTCTTCAAGCATTGATAGATGTTAGTCTATTCATCCGTTGAAATAAATCAAATTGGGAGAGGTTGTTAGCTGGACAATTAATTTGTTTATCTATACAATTCAAATGATTGATAACGCAACGACCATTTCTTACTAATTTGGTCAAAGGTCAAATATAGTACAAACAACCAACTTATGTCTGTATTTTTATCGTACCATTAATAGCAAATTTGTCCAGTCCTAGGTCCTTAATATATACTGATTAATTTTGTACTTTTTTCCACAGATAACACAAACTTGCATGAACCGACCAATGACCGCTAAGTGAATTATGAGAAAGTACGTACAGGTAACTCATACTTCAATGGCTTGAGTATTAGGCCTGCTGACCACAGATTCATGAGATTCGAACCACGGGTGCGGCATTTGTGTTTTTTTTGGTGATAATTTAGATGAAGACATTACGCCTAAAGCCATTCAAGTTTTACCATTTATCATTACTGTGGAGAAATTAACAGTTACTTAAAGAAAACAAGGTTAGTACTTGCGCAGAATGTAGAAAAATTGAAGTGGTTAGCTGCTCGCTGGTATTAGTTGAAAAAAGTATTGAAAAGGGTAAAAAATATAAACATATATCTATTTGGATACGCCATGAATTTAGTTTTAATTGCAAACTACGTTTATGTAAAGTTAAACGGGTATCCATATTTCGAACAAATCCGTTATTCGTCATTCTCTCGTTCGTATTCATCATTCCTAGATTCAGATACAATAAATAAGTATTAATATATAAAGTAAAATGATTTGCCTGTAAAAAATCATAAATATAACTCCTTACAACAGTTTTTTCTAAAAAACTAATTTTCAAACACATCGTCCAACTCGTCTTCTTTCTCCGATAAACGACTTTCCAGTGTATTGTCCATATAAGGAATTCCAGATACCATGCTGACGCTTTTTCTAACCATACCTCCAGAATTCGGATCAAGACACACATTCTCGTATTTTACGTTTGTTGACGAAGTTCTAGTTCGGCGTCGCTCGGGTTTTTTCGGTGCCAGTTCGGACTTGGAACTGTTCGACCCTCGAGGTGTTCGGCCACAGTCATCACTGCTAACACTCATATTTACGATTTCAAACTCCGCTGTACTGTCAATCACTCCTCGTTGACTCACTGTACTGAATCCGCGAATAAATAGCTTCCTCGTGCTGTTACCACGTGACCTCCGCTGTCTACACTTCCTGTAATTTTAAATGTTCACAGTTATGAAAGTGCAACTTGAAAGTAAGTAGTTACCAGTAACTAGTGTTGTAGTTACAATTAACAACTGATATCATTTAATAACTCCATTAATGAGGTTTGTGAATAGGCTTGGCTTAAACGTATAACGTATGCCCCTACCGCCTAAGATGACGAATTTGTTTGCACTCTTAGTGCGTTTAGAATCCATGTAAACAACAACGCGTTCTTACAAAAACATTGGTTTGCAAAAAAAGTATTTTAACATATAATGGTTCAACACGTATTAAAGCGCTACTTTTTTTACAGAGGAAACGTTCTAAACCGGTTCCACTTTAAACCGATTTCCCTCTAAATCGGCCAAATGTTCTGGTCCCGAAAGCGCTACTTTTTTTACAGAGGAAACGTTCTAAACCGGTTCCACTTTAAACCGATTTCCCTCTAAATCAGCCAAATGTTCTGGTCCCGAAAGCGCTACTTTTTTTACAGAGGAAACGTTCTAAACCGGTTCCACTTTAAACCGATTTCCCTCTAAATCGGCCAAATGTTCTGGTCCCGACTCCATTACTATTAAATTCAAAAATCCCCTCTAAACTTGCATCCCCTCTAAATCGGCCGAATGACCTGGTCCTGGGCTTGACCGGTTTAGAGGGGTTCCACTGTAATAGTTTTCGGGGGTTACTGTGTAGCTAGTCACTGTTAACAGTTGCGTTGGTAATGGATTGTTTACTAGATATAGACAAGTTACATGCCTAAAATATGAAATATACTAAGCAAATATGTCAAACATGAAGGCACTTTTATTTCGGAGGAAACCTCTCATCTTCTAACATAAATTAGTTATCAACAAAACAATACTTGCTGATAATTAGTACATATGACCTGTCAGGGCATTTGTATATAAACATGCTGCATGAACTTAAGAACCACATAATTATAGTTATCTGTCTTTTTTATGTAGAAATGTATCAAACTGATCAGTTGGGGTAATAAATTATCCTGACGGTAGGTGAAAACATCCACTGTTTTATAACAACATTACACTTGCATATAAGTGCGCAGTCTATAAATAATAAATTATATTATGTACTTGGCAGGTCAACGAATGTCATCTTGGGTTTAAACACGTGCATCGGCAAGCCTAAAAGTATGTTATGAAAGAAGGTAGATTTTTTTCAAAACAAAATTATTTTAAATGTGAGGAAAATTAATGATATTAAATTTCAAAGTCGGTGAAAATATGTGGAGAGACAGAATGATACAATAAAAGCTAGTTACAATTGTAAAAACATGAAAAAAATGAGGGCATTTAAAAAAAATACGTGGACACGTGTTTCTAACCTTTTAAATATCGTTTAAAAGTCAGAAAATAGCGACGATATGGAATTGATACGCTGAATAAATTTTCTCTATGAGATAAATGTGATATTAGACATGGCGTAGTTAACACTACACGTACTGCGATAGGCTAAACATAAACGCAAAGAATCACGAAGAAATGAAATTGACTACACAATATTTATTTCGACCGACTACTACTAGATAAAATTAAATAACCGTGCTATCTTAGCAAGAAATTATTCAATATGACAGAAGCACACGGTAAAAATGAATTTCTGGGGACCTGAATAATTAATTTATGACATATATGCGCTTTACCTCTATCTAAAAAAAATATTTAAACACCTACCCGAAAGCGCAAAGGATAACTTACCCGCGCTTGTAACAATATATAACTATGATTATTGTGATACATATAAAAATGCCAGCACCAATAGCTATTCCAACATATAACGCAACTGAAATAAAACGAGAATAAAAAACATAATTTTATGGGGTGACAAAAATTTCAAGAAAAGTTGTATCGTTATTTTAAATAAGAATGGAAAAGCATGAAAATTTGACCTCCAAATCCATTAATTTTTAGTTGGACAACTAAATAATAGATTGACCGAGTTAGAAGATCAGCAAGATAAAATAAATACGTCATAATTCAGCATGATAAAATAAATACGTGAAAATTCAGCATAATATAATAAATACGTGAAATTCAGAATGATAAAATAAATACGTCACAATTCAGCATGATAAAATAGATACGTCATAATTCAGCATGATAAAATAAATACGTGAAAATTCAGCATAATATAATAAATACGTGAAATTCAGAATGATAAAATAAATACGTCACAATTCAGCATGATAAAATAGATACGTCATAATTCAGCATGATAAAATAAATACGTGAAAATTCAGCATAATATAATAAATACGTGAAATTCAGAATGATAAAATAAATACGTCACAATTCAGCATGATAAAATAGATACGTCATAATTCAGCATGATAAAATAAATACGTGAAAATTCAGCATAATATAATAAATACGTGAAATTCAGAATGATAAAATAAATACGTCACAATTCAGCATGATAAAATAGATACGTCATAATTCAGCATGATAAAATAAATACGTGAAAATTCAGCATAATATAATAAATACGTGAAATTCAGAATGATAAAATAAATACGTCACAATTCAGCATGATAAAATAGATACGTCATAATTCAGCATGATAAAATAGATACGTCATAATTCAGCATGATAAAATAAATACGTCATATTTCTGCATGATAAAATAAATACGTCATAATTCAGCATGATAAAGTAGATACGTCATAATTCAGCATGATAAAATAAATACGTCATAATTCAGCATAATAAAGTAGATACGTCATAATTCAGCATGATAAAGTAGATACCTCATAATTCTGCATGATAAAGTAGATACGTCATAATTCTGCATGGTAAAATAGATACGACATAATTTTGCATGATAAAATAAATACGTCATACTTCTGCATGATAAAATAAATACGTCATAGTTCAGCATGATAAAGTAGATACGTCATAATTCAGCATGATAAAATAGATACGTCAAAATTCAGCATGATAAAATAAATACGTCAAAATTCTACATGATAAAGTAGATACGTCATAATTCTGCATGACAAAATAAATACGTCATAATTCAGCATGATAAAATAAATACGTCATAATTCTGCACGATAAAATAGATACGTCATAATTCTGCATGATAAAGTAGATACGTTCTGAATTCAGCAAAGCGAATCTATGAAAAGCAATTTAAGTTTTTAAGTATAAATACCGGTTGACAGTTATAGTATGAAACTTCCTTAAACAAAGTATTCCTTGATTAACAATTGATATCATAAACAATTATCCGCAAAATCGTGAAATTAAACTTCCTCAATATCATTGTATGTGTCTCTTCATCTACATTGAAGTACGTGTACTTTATTCACTACTACGAGCATTTTATGATGTGTGAATATTTTTTAGAATAGCTTAGTATGCTATTCTGCTTAAAATTCAAACTGTATTCATGCCACATATATATGTGTGCCTGTAACAAGTGCACTGATGTGACTTTCAAACGGAATAGCATTGTGCGCGATTTAAAACTGTTCATATATAATTATACAATAAAACCTCATTTTGTGACCATCTTGATGTTAAGTACAGCTTGTTATAGCGGCCGCTTTTTTTACGGACTGGTTCTCTACATTTCCTTGATAACAATGGTCTTATTGTCGAGTTGAAATCTCAAATTTAGGACTATTTTTACAATCGTGGTCTTAATATTGAGGGTTAACTGTACGTATGATAGATTTCCTTGTTGATGTTACAAATGTGTCATTAACACTTGAAACAAATGTTTTCGGTTACATGACAAAAAGCAAAGTAGAGTAAAACTTTCCTTTTCAATTTTATGAACGCAAATTTCGTACTTTGGGTTGCTATTCGTGGCCAAATATTTTCGGTCTTCGGATTTTGCGGTTAAATTTTAAGGTCTGAACCAATAAAGAAGGGTCGGGCGGGTAACCGGAAACACGACTATTTTTTCTTGCCTACTTGATTTCAATAGATTTATTTTGGTCGATAACTTAAATAATTATTCATCCCTGTCGACTCTATGTCCACTATGACAGATCACTTTAAGACTGCGTACTATTCTCGCAAAGCGAAAATGGAGTACATGAACTTAAATAGCGAAGGAAACTAGTGTCAATTCAAATGAGAATTCATGTATCAATATGAATGTGGTGTATACATACGATTCTTTTCGAACGAAGTCTGTGAATTGGTATGATTTTCATTACTATCCGTATCGATGCTGCCTGCAAAAGACGAGATAGTTAGTTAAAGGGAAGTCAAATATTTGTAAAATACTAGCTCAAGTGTACGAAAAAATACAGGTGCTTTTATCAAGACCATGTTTCACTTGTGGTGATAAAATATCCCTCAAGCCACATATGATTATCATATCTATACAAAAGAGATGTCGTGGAGATGTCATTCATTTACAAAATACATGGCATATCTGTTTAGTTTTTAATTGAACACTTAATAATGATACAGGAAAGTGGGCAGGTCTCAAAATGCATTCTGTCCGGGCTGATTTTATTTCCCAATAAGTAGGGTATGGATTAGGGTTGTTCAGACTAGAGGTGTCCGGAGTAGAGGTGTCTGGACTAGAGGTGTCTGGAGTAGAGGTGTCTGGACTAGAGGTGTCTGGAGTAGAGGTGTGTGGACTAGAGGTGTATGGAGTAGAGGTGTCTGGACAAGAGGTGTCTGGAGTAGAGGTGTCTGGACTAGAGGTGTATGGAGTAGAGGTGTCTGGACTAGAGGTGTCTGGAGTAGAGGTGTCTGGACTAGAGGTGTCTGGAGTAGAGGTGTCTGGACAAGAGGTGTCTGGAGTAGAGGTGTCTGGACTAGAGGTGTATGGAGTAGAGGTGTCTGGACTAGAGGTGTCTGGAGTAGAGGTGTCTGGACTAGAGGTGTCTGGAGTAGAGGTGTGTGGACTAGAGGTGTATGGAGTAGAGGTGTCTGGACTAGAGGTGTCTGGAGTAGAGGTGTCTGGATTAAGGGTTACGTTTAAAGTAGAGAGGACGTGTAAATCATCAAGAACGCACAGCTGACCGCGATAAAACCTTTACCTTAATTCATCGTTGTTAGTGCCAGGACATTCATATCGGATGATGTATTGGGGACATGTATAGGATAGAAGCAATTAAGATAGTAAAATCATGCATTGAACTTTAGTTAATATGCGCAACGAGGCAACCGTTGGTCACGAGGTGAAACTGAGGTTTTCACGATAAACATAACAAAAAAGGATATGTACCGTAAGTACACATCAGTCACTGGTACAAATAATTTATCATCCTGAGATAGCTCTAATTTGTCTTTGTTTGGTCTCACGAGAAGGCGTATGTCTAGGTAGACTTTTCGACTTTCTGTTAACTGTCAAAACAGTTTTCTCACATGTTACATTCTTCTGGCTCATGGTGCAGCTCGAAATCACAGCGTTTATAAACACATTAAAGCAATGACAACTGCTCGCTTTTTTGAATTAATAGTTTTATATAATAAATTATTAAAATATGCCTAGTTTGTGTTGCTGCTGTTTGACAATATTTTTAATATGCATTTTCTCTTGGTACGATTGGATGTTTCGTTTTCTTTCATGTGCTGAGTAAGTACATGCATAGACTACCTTCACCATGAGTCAATACCGCGGACACGTGACCTGATATATCGTCCAGTCCGTCCTAATAACCAGACTGTCGATCAAACAATCGGAAAACTTCTTACATATCACCACCACAACATAAGGAAGACGTCATAAGATTTGTAATAACTCATTCGTCCGGGTTACAAATTTGAGATTGACCAGCCGTCCACTTGATGTCTCATTAATTTTTCGTCCTCAAGCTATTTCTGATCAATAGATTTTCATGAGCGGTTGTAAATACATGTACATGTGTCATATTCACTAATATTCGCTAATATTCAGTTACGTTTTCAAAGTAATATAATCTTGAAATTTGAACCTAGGACTCAATCTGGTGTTGTGAACTCGGCCCCTCTCATCGCCACCATGGAATCCTGTTGCAGGTCTCGCATTCGTTACGACTATTCGCAATGAACAATTTGAAATTTCCTGACTGTAAATTCTATCCTATATCAAAAGACCGTTAAATTTCATACATTGTAATGCGTTAATCTTCCGCGATATTGAAAATGATACCACAATATACAGATTTGAACATACGTGTACAAGTTTGTCTTTTGTTGACTTTTTTTTCCACGTAATAGACTTGTGGACACATTAGTACAGTTTGCCGGGTTAATTTATTAAGTGACTGACACATTAAGGACTGGTAACGCAAACAAATGCGCAGTCCCAAATAAGAAATATGAATGTTTAATTTATGTCCGTTTCAATGTTGATATGCAGTAGACACTTCTTTTGTGACATTTATTGTTAGTATTTTGTTTATTAATCTATAAACACAGTTGTTTTTTTTTTGTTTTTTTTTCCATTGAGTTTAACATCGCAACAGCAGTGGAGAAATTACACCTGGGTAGAACCACCGACTTTCTGTAAGTTAGTTAAACAGCTTTTTCACAGTGTTTATTAATCTATAAACACAGTTGGTTTTTTTTTTGTTTTTTTTTTCCATTGAGTTTAACATCGCAACAGCAGTGGAGAAATTACACCTGGGTAGAACCACCGACTTTCTGTAAGTTAGTTAAACAGCTTTTTCACAGTGTTTATTAATCTATAAACACAGTTGGTTTTTTTTTTGTTTTTTTTTCCATTGAGTTTAACATCGCAACAGCAGTGGAGAAATTACACCTGGGTAGAACCACCGACTTTCTGTAAGTTAGTTAAACAGCTTTTTCACAGTGTTTATTAATCTATAAACACAGTTGGTTTTTTTTTTGTTTTTTTTTTCCATTGAGTTTAACATCGCAACAGCAGTGGAGAAATTACACCTGGGTAGAACCACCGACTTTCTGTAAGTTAGTTAAACAGCTTTTTCACAGTGTTTATTAATCTATAAACACAGTTGGTTTTTTTTTGTTTTTTTTTTCCATTGAGTTTAACATCGCAACAGCAGTGGAGAAATTACACCTGGGTAGAACCACCGACTTTCTGTAAGTTAGTTAAACAGCTTTTTCACAGTGTTTATTAATCTATAAACACAGTTGGTTTTTTTTTGTTTTTTTTTTCCATTGAGTTTAACATCGCAACAGCAGTGGAGAAATTACACCTGGGTAGAACCACCGACTTTCTGTAAGTTAGTTAAACAGCTTTTTCACAGTGTTTATTAATCTATAAACACAGTTGGTTTTTTTTTTGTTTTTTTTTCCATTGAGTTTAACATCGCAACAGCAGTGGAGAAATTACACCTGGGTAGAACCACCGACTTTCTGTAAGTTAGTTAAACAGCTTTTTCACAATTGAAATTTAGTCTCGGGGATGATACGAACTCACAGAGGTAATGGGCCATTGATTATAAGCCAGATACAATAACCACGCGACCACAGAGGCCTTCATAAACACAAATGACTTAAAAATTAACACAAATACCATCACGCTAAATCTTCAACGGTTTTCATATCGTGAACAACAAGAATACAACTCATCGGGTTATTTCAACAAACCTGTACGTCATTTTTTCCCATTTTGAGAAAATTGCATTTGAAGTTTTGAACTGTAATAACTTTAAGCGAGTCACGGGTTTGTAGAATTGGGATTAACCCTATTTAGGATAGATCTACAAGCAGGTAAGTGTGATCATTGTAAATAGCTCATCGAGAAGGAATAAATGGTACTAAAACATTATGCTTACACATTCAGTCAATTATTTATAATACTTTTTTATATTATTATTATATGTGACATACTTTGTCAGTAAAAAAACAGACCAGCCTCTCTCTAATTGCTTGTCTTGAATAAGCATGCACATCCCCATCACCGGGTAGCCCCCCCCCCTACGCGAGTGTTCCCCCTTCCTCCCCGGGTCCTCCTTGCCCCCCCCCCCCCCGCTCGGAGGTGCCTTCCCCTAGGTACCATCTCCCAGGGTACCCTTCCATCCCACGGTACGCTCCACATAGTACCCTCCTGCGTTTCCAAGGGTATCCTACCCCAGGGAAGCACCCGGGTGGCCCCTATCTAGCCCTTCTAATACATATTTTGCTAGTCATCTCCCTGTTTCTGACTTAAATTTCTTGGCGCAAACAGACAGAGATCAGAGAGCGGGAAGTTTTCGGAGCCAACGAATAAAAATCAATGGACAATTACTTATAGTTGAAAACAACAAATTCTGAGGGTTGACATTTAAAGATTACGGATTAATATATGAATATAAGGTTAAATAGTTGAATATATAAAACATTTAATGGAATAGCCAATTTAGACAACCGGTCATAATTTACTTCCGGTTTTCTTCAGACTAAATTGTGATATCTAAAAGGGGCAAACAGACAATAATTCTAAGGGAGATGACTTACAGGATCAAACAGGGAGGGAATTTTTGCAAGACCGTGCGACCACATACACGCATCATACGGGTGTTCGTCCCTCGACACCGAGAGACGATAGAAACGTAGACGCAATGCGTCTTATAACGAAGGCCTGTAGATACCAACTTGAGCCCCCATTACATTTTTTTTTGCCTTTTATACGACCGAGTCAACAATAGAAAAATCTTTACGAAATTTGAATAACAATATGCTTCAGGTGTAATATCAAGTGTAGTAATATCCCTGTAGCACCAAATCAATTCAAACATTCATCGGCTCTTCACATTGTAATAAACAATCTGTTGGCAAAGTTTGGTAATAATTGAACCGTCATTTTAATTAATAATAATGAAAATGTGCAATCTTAGGTGTTGTTTAACCACCCCGTAGTCAATACATGTAATATATACACTCCGTACAAATCCATGTCCGTTATTAACGTGTTTCACACCTTGCAGCAGTCATGATGAGCATCGTTTAATCTAACTATACACAACATAGCATAAATAACATTGAATTTAAAGTAAATACCTGCATTTACTTCTTCCATTTCTATCATACTTTCAAAAATAAATACATTTGAAACATATCTAATTCAATAGCACAGCCACCGATCTTTTTCAGGAATATATTTAGTATTGTCATACCAACAATCGAATTACCTGGCACGTGGATCATTTAATCTGGACATAATTCGTTCAAATCATTCAACTAAATGTTTAAAAAGCTCTATTTTGATACACCAATATCACTGAAGGAAAAGTCATTCTATACACCGAGAAGCACACATGTTTTACCAAACATACATGCAATATTACTTAAGATAGAATAGTTACCTCCTATAGATTTACGAAACTTTCTTAATATAAAACAAGTAAACTATTTGATAAGCAATCGTGGCCGTGAGCTTTCTGCTTCAATCGTCAAATTATTGCTGTAAAACTTTTTCGCCGGTGCAGCTATGACAATGTCCTCGAGTGAATCATCCGTCGTACTTGTAATTATGTTTTCTGATTTCAGTTGTGTAAGATATATCAAATAGGTTGGACATTGGAATTATCATTCAACTAACTGGTAATCTCATAAACCTTTGAACTTAACTGAACAACTAAATATCACGGTACATATCAAGGGATTAAACGGATCAGACGATTTATTTTTAGAAATTACGAAATTTGAATCGTTGTACAAGATTCGGTCATCAAAGACAACTGCTGTAAACCCTCGATATGAAAGCCGCTTTTAGAGCTTTTAGAGCCAAATAAATCAGTCTCATTATTAAAATGATCGAGTGGTCAAGTTTGAATATAAAATAAATATTGAAAACCTGACCGAAAAGAGGTCGTTGTAATGAGGTGGTCTTAACACTGAGGTGGGTGCAATGTGAGGTTTCACTGTAACGCTTAGAAATACCCCGTAATTGTGCTAATACCATCATATAATTGTAATATATTTAAAAGTATTCTGTATAAATGACGCAATGCTTATACGTATTGTCCCTTAAATAGTGAAAGCATAATCATATTAAAGGGTCACGGGGCCTCCATGGTCGACTGGCTATTATCTCTGCCCGGTAATCACCAGCCACTCCCCGGTGTGAGTTCGAATACGCCCCAGGACCAAAGGTCACATGTGAGGAAGCCTACCCTAGATGTTTGTGCGACGTTAAACCCCAAACAAAAAACAACAAAAGATTAAAGGGCTACAAAAGGGCCAAAAATCTGAATCGTCAGAAAACTTATTTCAATGTTACATCTAGTTTCTTTTACCTCAAAATGATGTAATAAAAGAATTAACACCAGCGCGTATCTGACGTGAAATGCATTTTTATTTGAATCCTAAATTTACAATACAATTCCAGCAGTATCGTCATGTTAGAAAATACGGTAAACAATTTAATATAGTATGATGTAAAACGTATATTACTTACTAGTGCTCGACATATTGATCTGCCAAATGATAAAAATCCGAAATGAATGACTGAATCTATTTCTACAATTCTAATTCCAAGAAATGTTTAGAATTCAATGTATATAACATCATATGTCATATGATTACTTCAAATAGAAGCATATTATATATGATGTTTTATTGTTATGTGTAATTCATAAGTTGAGGAAACTTGACTATCACGGGAAGTACTTCAGTAGGACAGTACAGGATACTTCTCTATGGCTGAGAGCCGGTTTCCTTAATTCTAGTGAATATTTCCGGTGTAAACACCGAAAAATAGTAAGTTTAATACACTATTTTTAAACCGTGCGCAGTATGTAATAGCTATGCTAGTTAGTTAATATCCATTAGTTTGAGATTCGAGATCAAAGATTAATCCTATCAAATTATGCTATTTTAAGACCAAGATGACACGTAAATATGTAATATATGACACTTATTATGACAGCTTCCTTGTAAACGCCATTTGTTCTATATTTTCCATATTTCAACTCAATAATGAGACCACCTCATTATATAATTATTTTGTTTTGTTTTTGTGGGACTTATTGTCACTAGGGTTTAACGCCGTTTTTCAACATTTTTTCAGTTATAAACGGCGGCCAGTTCACCTAACCAGTTTTCCTGGACTGTATACTAACCAGTACTTACTTACCCTTTCACAAGGAGCCGACTTCTCCACATATGGAGGAAAATCGACATTCTTGTCAAATTTTCATAGAAGGGTATGACCTGCCGCGAATGGGATCCGAACCCGGAGATTTGAGTTCAAATCCTAGTCGTGTCAGGTTATACTTTTCTATGAAAATTTGACAAAAATGTCGATATTACTCAATATGTTGAGAAGTTGCCGGCTCCTTGTGGAAGGGTAAGTTAGTACCGGTTAGTGTAATAGTACAAATCCAGGAAAACTGGTGACGTGAACGAATCTTGAAACAAAACGACGTTTAACTCAGGGACACTGTCATATAAACACAAACAAAACATTTCGCACTTGTCCTCTTTTGCTTTTATAATGTAAGTCAGTTTTGATATAGGTTTGTCATTATATGTCATGAATGTTTTCAATCATTTTACAAGAATATCGTCGACGCACTGCACCAAATAATGGATAAATTGAATATACGTGTGGCAAAAGACAAAGTTCCTGACCGCCGAGACCGTAAGAATACTTTTTTTTGTAAGTGTTGAAATAAATCATACCTTGACAGTGTAATATACAATGCAGTGTAAATCAAGCAGCGCCAAAGTGGGCTTTTTAGTGTGATGTATCACATTAATAGCTCGTTACAAGCGGGATGACACGGATATCAATACGGGACAAGTGCACAAAGGTATCAAGCACCTATAGAAGTCGTGTAAAGTACAGTGGGATAATGAGATCACCTCATTATTACGACGGATTTTTCTGGGCCAAAAGACGATCTCGTAATGGAGGTTTTACCGTAAATACTATGTTAAGTACATGATACTGAACTTGCAAAACTATCATTATAATCTTCACAAATGAAGCTCGTAATATTCAATGATATTCTGTCCCGTATTTTATGACCAGGTTCACATTTGAAACTTTAAATTTGTATTTCACTGAAAGTAAAAAAAAGAAAAAACAGTAGATGAAGCAAATCACATCTAAGGCGACGTTAGATCGTAAACGCAAACTTGAAATGTGGTGAAATTCAACTTCGTTCTATTTGTAGGTCTACTTTGTAAAATGCATGTGAGTGAGGAGATTCAATTGTTTTCTTCTGACGTCAGTATAACGGAAGCGCTGTGCCAATTAGGGCGGAGATATAATGGACTTAATTCCAACCAACCGAGGGAGCCTCAGTTGGGCTTCAATAAAAACCTTTTCTGCGCCCAATTGTATAAACATTGGTTAACTTTAACCAAATGGTTAATTTAACCCAAGGTTAAATTTAACCATTTTGGTTTGCTAACCATTAAAAAATCATTTAAACATTTAAAAAGGGCTGCCATTTTGGTACTGGTTACCGTTTATGTTAAGATTTAACCAGCATCTTAGACTTGGGTTAGATTTATTTGAGCTTTAATAAAAAACAAAATTTGGTTAAATTTAAACAAAATTTTCTACAACAGCTAGCCGACAATTTAACCAAAATTTTAACCAAAACTCTGATTTAACCCTGTGGTTAAAGTTAACCAATGTTTATACAATTGGCTGCTGGTGTGATAGTGTTTTTTGCTTAATGCTAACAAACAGAATCGCATATTGATTCAGATAATAATTATTTAGTTAAAATTAACTTAAAACATATGATATTTGAGCTTTCAGACCGATCTGAAGTTAATAACTTTGCACTCAGATACAGTAATTGCACTACAGCTAAAAAAATAAAATAATAATTTAAGTCAAAATTGCGCGCTACATCAGCTGACTGAAGTCCCGTTCTAAATTTGTCTACAATGCGTGAAACTGATAAACTAAAACTAGTTAAGGGAGAAACAACTCTAAAATGTCTGCGTTGCGTAGGTCAAACGTCACTTAATTGAAGTGAACACTGAGTATGGTTTTAGAATGATAGCGATGTGTTTGTGTATGTCTTGTTGAGATAAATATGATTTAAAACAAAATATTTTTTCACGTTTATTTCCTTCCATGTAAGTTGTTATAGTAACAAAATGTGTATTTATTTTAATATTCCTATGCATGTGTATAGTATTTCAATAGTATATTGCTTAAGAGTGAAAAAAAAACAAAATACAACGTCTATCGGTACAACCAATGCTTTAATATCAAATTCTGATTTTCCTTTAAAATATACTTGTATGACTGACAATGAAAATTCGTGCATAATTCGAACACAGTATGAAATAAAATAACAAATTACACTATAAAAGATTTCAGTTACAGACACATACACACACAAACAGTGCACTAACATACCTTATATTTAACGTACAATGTATTATACAAAACAACAACATCAACAACAACAGCAAAACTATTCATCTGCAGCAAGCTTGATGCTGGTAAATATGTGTAATAAAAACACTCTGTACAATAGGAAAATAAAGCGGGTTTGACTCGCTAATTGTAACATATAACAACAAAGAAAATTTCAACATGGTTGTTTGCAACTACATTCAGTAAAGTTTTGTACGTAAAACACGCCGTCAGTAGAAAGACTTATTTGATAAATATACGAGTACGTGAGTTTTATTAACTTGTCTTAGCTGAGATGGCACTCTCAAACTTGAAAATGACACCGCACATTGTTTGTAGACGAATAATTCATAATTATTTTATATCTAGCTTTTTTCACACTGTTAATAGTGAATGTTCCATTGATTAGTACAGATGTATCTGTGAACTATCCACGTCTACGTGTTCAAAGAGAGATCAAAGGTTTACTGAAAAATGTTAATGGCTATATTTTAGGTAAGGAAGTGGGAAACAAGTGCTTTACAAAGCTAAAGACCTACATTGTCAAACGAATATTAAGACAGACCAAAGCTTACCAGCGAAATATTATGACTTTATCATTACTCTCTATATATTGTTCGCAAATGCAAGATTTGTGTGTCCGTTGCTTCTGTTCTGATGACCGTTACGACTTGGAGGAGCGATAGAGGACAGTTCTATCTTATAGGAATCTATTGAATCACTCGGGATGTTTTCGTCGCCAGGACCAAAGAATGCCAAAATGGTTGGTAACCATAATATTGCATAAACAACACAAGTAGCAGTGGTTATAAGAGTAAGTTTGCATACAGTCACAAACACGTAGGATTCGTCAACGATCATTACAAGAAGGCCAAGAAATTGCCCGAAAATCGTATGAAATATACCCTGAGATATAGTACTGAGGACGTAGTTTACCCTTGAAGCCCTATTAATACCGGTTGCTTCCATGTAAAAATAATATGTGTGAGCAATCACTTCTAGGCAGTACGAGGCAGCGATCATGTACACAATCATTGGGACTGGGGTGAGATATACACCAAAAAAATGCGAAAGCCCAAAAATTCCAGCGACCATGGAAAAGTAACATATCGGTACGTGTATTGCTAAGCATAAACTCGGTTTAAGAATTAGCAGTAATGAAAACAAGATAATAACTTGAATGCCAGTGATCTTCAAAATTTCCCACAAAGGCAGCATGTACCAATCTGTCGCTAGAAAATCTGGAGCGTGGACAACAAAATATTTATCATCATCAACTTTCCAAGTGAAAGGATAACTATTAGACTCGTCATCATCAGTGCTTCCAATTTTATCTTCGATGTAAGAGTTAATATCATCAACCATATCATTCAATTCTTTCTTAATTTTCATCATGCTTTTTGTTGAAGCAGTGTGTTTTGTTTTCATATAAAACCGGGACGCGATAACCTTAGGACGGATTTTATCTACAACCAAGTCATGTTGAAAAATTGGATTTTCCGGAACGAATTCTTCTTTCACGGAATCCAAAAATGACTGTTCGGACGTGAAATTTTTATATTTCCCGGATGAGTACGTTTCAAACCAAGAATGGAAGGAAGTTGATTGCATGAACGGTTTCGACTTAATACTTTTTTCAAAGTCGGAGATGATCGTTTGGTTCTGCAAGTAACCATGGGGATGGATAGCAACAAACTGCACAATCGATTCGTTCTTAAATTCTCTCGCCCAATACTTATCCCAGTTTGAGTAATAACTTTTTGGGAGAACCTTATTAACTTGGACTGAATCTATATCGTAAAGTGTCAGACCCCATACGAAAAATATGAAATATATTAGATAAGTCAAAAATGCAATGAATTTCATTGGGGTGGTTAGGAAATATCTGGACATAAATTTTCTAGTCAAGCGTTCCGTTGAACTTTCTGTATCTTCCCGGTTTTCTGGACGCTTGCCAGAACAACAACAGATGACACAGCAGTTCCTTCCTTCTTCCTGAAGTTGTTCACGTGGTGTTAATTTGTTCCAGCAACAGAAATGTAGTTCAGCATCAATACGGTGCTCGTGGAGTGACAGACATGCCGTGAAGAACACGAAGTGGTTGAAGTAGTTGAACAACATTGTTACAACTGAAATTGAAAATAAGACAATAATATATATATATAAACGGATACAATTTCGTTAGTGTTTGATATTCAATGTGACCTAGTTGAAGATTGTCCTAACAACATAACATATGCATTCGGTGCACTATGAACATCTCAAGGACACCATTCTGAAACATTTCAATACTTGTTCATACGTTTTGTGAACGCACTATAATGGTAGCTAGTTCTACTTCTGTCTCATTGTAAACCAAAATTCTCTGTAGATCCTGCTAGCAAATATCGTTCCTAATGTTGAGGTCGTCTCATTATCAAGTTAAAATGCGCAAGGCATTTCGGAAACCGGTCCGGAAATAAGTGATCGTTGAAATAAAATCTTTATACTGAAATGGTAGCTAAGTGAGGTTTTGCTGTATGATTGCTTTTCAGGAAAGAATATAGAAACCGGAGAATAATTGGTTTAAAACATTAGAAATATGCTGACCGAAGTATATGCAGACTAGCTTCGTCACGTAGTAATACGAAATAATGCCAAAAGCGAACGGGATCACGTGACATAATGTTGTCATGGTGATAGGTAATGCTGACATCTTGACTGCGTATGCTATACGTTTGTGCGCGTCCTTCACGTGGTTGTAATCACTGAGATGCGACAACGTTATCATAGCGTTAATTATTTGATGACCTGAAATTAAAAAAAAACTATTGAATGTATTCATAGCATATGCTTTAGTTTTAAAAACATTATTTTCGCACAACTCTTTGGTGGTAATTCTGGCTCACTGTCCTTCTGTATGATTTTTACTTCTGAATGCCTTTGATATACCGCCTGTCTTTTTTCGCGTGTATCTAATTTCCGCTATATGTGCAAGTACAAACATATTTATATATAATTGTGAAAATTTAATGATTAATGAAAATAAATATATCCTTTGGTCAATTCCCGGGAGTTACATAGCGGAAATAAATAATAAAATTTGCATTAAATCAAGAAATTTACTTTACATGAAAATGAAAGGATAAAATTTAGAAAAAAATAACATGAGTACTTACACTGAATAAATAAAGGTATAACACCAACTGTGTTTGTGAATTCCAGCCCACATCCCATTAGCAGACCCCAAGCCCCTAAAACGCTTACAGGGGTCACAATGATCCCTATTCGTCCGATGTTGACCCTCTTGGAGATTATGTTTCCACCAGACATAACGATGCCAAGGTAGGTAAGAAAAACTGTGAAGACGAAGGAGAAATAAGGAATGTCCATGAACGTATCATTGCCAAGTTCCTCGTAGAAAGACCCCGAATGAGAAAATGTTATATGTAAGTTTTCCGGATATTGTTTACGGATGAATTTCTTCATGTATGTGATGAAATGATCCCTCCAAAGTTTTGCATTTTTAAGCATGGTTGGTGTTTCTTGTCTGAGATGGAAACGAACTTTGAGGTACGTTGCGTTGACCAGATAACCATCTTTCAGACTGAAGTCTGCTAAATTAACGAGCGAATGTTCAAAGTGTTGTCCATCTTTCGAGTAAAGATTTTGCAGAGGAATTTTTCCGTTCGTAGTATTTTTGATATTAGCTATAATCTCCTCACCTTGGATCACACACTTCCGGTTCCTGCGCGCGCATAAATCTGGATATTTTGCATAGCCTCCATCAATCTTAAATGTTGAAATATTTTTGACATATTTCATAATGTGATCGATTTCGCTATAAATTGTTTCATTTATAATATTCTGTTTGTCGTGTTTCCATATCATGATTTCAGCAAAAACAGGTTGTTTCAAGTTCTGGTGTGGATAAAAACTATCGGCGCTTCGGTCCGGAAATAATTTCAGGAGATAATCAGCCATCTGTGAAGTAGGACTTCCCTTTGGAACATAAAGGTCTTCTATATCATTGTTTAGAAGATTGCTCGCCGGTAGATTGAGCATTCCAAGTCCTAGCAAACCATTGAACAAGAAGCTGATGATACATACTTTCCATGGATGAGTCGCAATGTTCACTGCCAGAAGAGCGAAAAGGTCTTTAATTGTTTCCCTCCAGTCAACTTTGTTTAGCCTTTTCTTCTCTTTGCGGTCTCTTTTCGCCTGTTTCTTTGCTTCCTTTTCTGATAAACCCGTCTTAAAAAGACATCGTAACAAATATAAGCCTTTATTAATCAGAACATTAAAATGTAATTTAATGCATATGAATGAATATAAGTATTCATTGAAGCACTTGGGCAGCTTTGTTTTCATCGATACTATTATACAAATAAAACTCACATAATCTGCATAGTAAAATGTAAAAATGGTCGCCACGACGCCTCTGGTAGAGAACCTGCTCAACGAATTTACCGAAGACAATACATGAAATGGGAATATGAGAATTAATAAAATAACTCGAATTGGAATGAAATAAAATTCACAAACCATAGTGAGCGTGTGCGCTCGCTGCTATCCAACGTTCATGTAGCCTTTTGTCTACAATGTTTGATCAATGTCCAGTGTCGTGGTGGGCGGGGACCTAGGGTGACAGACTTTGTCTATGATTGACGTATATGCTAATTGAACTTAAGTTTTTTGCGTAAAGTACACCGCGGCCTGTATGATTACTTTATGTTTGTACTCTTAGTCATTAAATTGACATTGGTCAAATTTTAACATTCACTATTTGTGTCTTAATGCTTTTATAACAGAACCTTACAGTCATTGGAGTATCATAAATATAAGGCTTGTTTCAAAAGATGGGTCGCCTATAGTTCAAACAAGATCATCATCATTTCGAGGAACGTAGGGCATTGCCTGGTCTCCGGGTTACATAGACCATTAAATATCACACAATCGTAAATGCATTCGCTTAGAAGATATTAATTTTGACTTCGGCATCGTTTATTTTTACCATTATCATAATAGTAAGAGTTCAGCTGTAACCAGTTATGAAAGAAAACAATCACGTGGCCCCTAGCTGTTGTATAATTTTGAATATGAATATTCATTAGGTAGGCGGAGTTAAGCAAGCAATATATTCCCAGACTATGTTAACATGTTTGTCATTAGAGGGACGCCAAACATGCTGTAATGTCGGAGATCCGAATTAAGGTAAGTTGTTCGTCATACATATGATAATAATTATAATTATAATTATCTTAAAGTCCCTTACCGTTGTGTATGTTTTCATTGGAACTGAATGCTTATATCACGTGCAGTGTTCATCATGCACGTGTTTTGTGTCCTAGCGGTTTGAAATATACCATATTGTTCTTATAGTTTAAATAATAGGGACAAAAATTCCTTTGGGAAACCACCAACTCCTAATATATAAAAAGAATAATGCATGGTTTAAAAACAATTCTGTCACACAATTGGATAAACTAATGATAAACTGGTTAAACAGTTACCTTTTGCCAATATATATATATTTTAATCTACGAGTATTATTGATTTATTTTATTCGTGTATTTGTTAGTGGTAAGCTTGAAAAATTAATGTCTCTGTGTGCTGGGGGGGGGGGGTCCCGCAAGTTTGCACGTGTGCATGTGGTATTTTTATTTCTGTAATATTTGTTTCGTCATGTTCATGTTCTAATCATTTTTATATAAATTCTACGGAACCCATAAAGTGACATTCTACACTTTTCTATTTTAAATTGTAGCATTCTTTTTTATTTCGTTTTTACGAAATAACATCTCGTATTTACGAATTAGTATTTCGAATTTATGAAATAGTATTTCGTATTTACGAATTAAAAATATTTCGTAAATACGAAATACAATTTCGTAAATACGAAATGATATTTCGAAAATACAAAATAGTATTTCGTAAAAACGAATTAAAAAAAAAATGCTACAGCCAAAGTGAAAGTGTAGAATGTCACTTTAAGGGCTCCGTAAAATTCTACATAAAATATGTAGAGTGATTATTTACGTTCGCGGGTATTTATGTGCGTCAGGATTATTCAAGTTTAAATTTATCGCCTTTTCTCGGATGGTCTTTAATTTGGAAGATCATATTGCAAACATGACTATTGAATATTTAATTTATATGTTAATACGAAACATTCCTGAAATAAAGGGAATTTTAATATCGGAGCTCAATATATCATTAAACGTATCTTTACATTTTCGTATTTACCGTACATTTTTTAAAATAAATATCACAAAAGTATGATGGTCATAACTTAATAGTTGAAATGTCCCTTAAAACCGGAACAAGCTTTTTCGTGTCCGTCTTTTTTTCTTCACGAGGGCTTAAGAAAACGAAAGCTTCATGCATAATTAGTCAAAACCATAAAATTATGATAAACGTGTCCGCTCAGACGCATTTAATTTACTTGTTCTGTGTGCGACACAAGTTGGGAAGTCCATGATTAGAATATATTTTTTCTCAAGGTGTTGACTTCGTACCAACATTCAGAGTCATTGACGATTTATGCAGCTTTAACGCTAGCTTTAAAATACTATTTGCAAAGACGCGAACAAAACTTATTCAAGGAACGCCAGTTCCGAATGTTATGACTTGTAATAGTGGATTTGTACAGTCAGGTAGGATCTTGCATATAGTGATAATTACTGCTTATATAACACTAAGACGTAACAAAAAAAAACAAAACGACATCAATATATTATAATTCAACATATTTATTGCAGTCTCATGACAGCAATGACAGCGAAGCTAGTTACCCAATCACACGAAACTACATAAAGAATTAATTTTACGCAGCGCCGTGACATATTAACATGTTATTCAATAGCAATAGTAGGAGATAACAATATCATTTGTCTTGCGTTCTTTATGGGCAAATTAAGTCATGACAGTTCGGTGTCAATAATTTGACTTATGTCATGTATTATACTGCATTTAGAATAAAATATATTACCTGCGTTCATGTTGTTGCGTATGTTAACTGTCACTTAAGATCGCAGTCAGTTGTCATGGAATTCCACACAGGATGACTCACTGAAAATACACGATAATAGCAAACACCTATATACACACACATATATGTTTAGTATGGGTCTTTGTTAATCTTAGTTAAACTGCGTATGTTTTGTTGTAGACAATGGCAGACGATATAGCCATTGTTGGTATAGGATGCCGATTTCCCGGGGCAGACAACATTGATGAATACTGGAGAGTTCTAGTAAACGGAGAAAATCACTTGATTGACATACCACCAGAGAGATGGAATAATGATGCGTTCTATAGTGAGGATAAGGATGAGCAGGGGAAACATTATGTTAAGAAAGCAGCTTTCATCAGCAAGTAAGTACATCCGAGGAGAGAAAATAGACAAATTTACGGCCACTTGCCCCAAAATTAGGGTTAGTAGGTCGCTTAACTTATTGTGTGTATTTTTATTCCAAACTTGACTTTCGTACTTTGGAGGCACTATTTGTCCCGAAATATTTTTATATATAGTTGGCATTTTGCTATTAAAAACTTAGACCTTATTAATGTTTAAACTTGTCAAATGATAAAGTAAAATTTGATCAACCTGATGTACGCTTAAATGAAACGTCTCATTTGTCAAGCGCGCAGAGTATCGTCCAATGAAATTTCAGAATTCAAGCTTTTATGTTAATTGTTGCGTATTGAGGAGTTGCGTCCCCTTGCCGCTTCCTTTGAGCTACTGGACATCACATACATTTCCAAGAGACAAAAAATCTTATATCACAATTAAATCTGTTATTCCTTTTTTTCTTAGCAACACTATCATTAATAATGTATATTAATACGCTGATCTATGCATGAAACACTATTTGTAACGAAGTTAGAAAAAATTCTGTACAATTACTCATGCGTGTATGAAAAACATTTTAGTGCGCATGCGCTAAATGACCGAAACAATGTCACATTTAATACCTAAATGGTTTTATCAAAACAATGGCGGTGAATTTATTTAAGGCATGATGAATGGGATAACAAATTGTTTCAAGTAAGTGAAAACGAGGCCGTGAGAATAGATCCACAACAGAGGTATATACTTGAATGTACGCACATGGCGATGGAAGATGGTGGATTCACAAGGAAACAAATGAACGGGTCACAAACTGGAGTCTATGTTGGTAAGATAGTACCACGTGATAATGATTGAATATGATGAAATCTGTGAACAGAGACCGCCATTTTGATTGAAAATAATTTTATAATACAGTTTCAACCCGATCGCTAACATTTACATCTTGCCTCTTCGGTGGAAATAAACGCAATTAACAGAATACTAAGTGAATCCAGCCATGAATACCTTTATTTTTGACATATTTAGATAATAAAATATTAGTAAGAACTGGGTGTAACATACAGACCCATATATATATCGTCGGGTTATTTCTACAAACCCATATATCATTTTTTCCCATTTTGAGAAAATCGCATTTGAAATTTTGAACCGCGATAACTTTAGGCGAGTTACAGGTATGTGGAACGGGGATTAACCCTATTTATGATAGATCTACAAGCAGGTAAGTGTGATCATTGTAAAGAGCTCAACGGGATGAAAAAGATACCAAAATCTCAATATTGCCAAAAATCGAGTTACAGGCTATCTAAATAAGCCGACGAAATATTGATCTGAAATCGATGATAATCGATAGTGCTGTACCACACGCTGTAAGTTACCGCGGTTTTATCCACACTGATCAAAATCGACGATATCGATAAATCTGTATCGTACACTACTGGGTATTGTTGTTGAATCGAGCTCTGAGCGGAAAATGTGAGGTGCACACGGCTTGCAAAATCCAAATATTCGAAATTGTTCAAAAAATAAAGAAAGTCTGTCATATGGGCTTTACAATAATCGCAATTAGTCTCAATTTTGAGTTTAAAACTTAATGGGATATCTTAGAGATGTATATAAGCCTTTTCTCATTATAGGCGTAATGAATGATGATTATAAAGTGTTAGCTAGTTCCGACCACAACGACGATAGTAACTATTCAGCAACAGGAATGAGTACAACAATCATCGCATCTCGTGTGTCATTTGTTTACAATCTACAAGGTCCCTGTATGGTCATAGATACTGCATGTTCATCCTCAATGATCGCCATTCATCTCGGATGCCAAGCTATAAAAACAGGTACTTTATTTTAATATTCAACAATGGTTTACGAATTTACAGATAGATCAGGATATACGCGTAGGTACGGAGTCCCTAAAGTGACATTCTACCCTTATATTTTGACTTGTAGCATTCTTTTTATTCTTAATTACGAAATACTAATTCGTAATTATGAAATACGAATTCGTAATTACGAAATGCTAATTCGTAATAATCAAATGTTATTTCGTAAATGCGAAATAAAAGAGTGTTACAAATTAAAATATAAGTGTAGCATGTCACTGTAGGGGCTTCGTACATAGGGACTTGCACGTTGATGGGATTGTATATAATTAAGCGGAAACTGTCATTTTGGAAGCCGTAATCCCTTGTATACATATATGTATATATATATATGTATACAAGGGATTACGGCTTCCAAAATGACATATATGTGATAAGTATTTTTTTTTCAGCCCGCGTGGCCATTTATACCTTAATTCGCCATTAAACACCCTCCTTTCAACGTCCCAGCCCCTGTGGATATATGCACAAATTTATGAAAGCTCCAAACATCTTACATTTCACCCATTATCAGCGTTAGTTAGGGATTGGCAGAAGCTCTCGCCGCAGAGTAATAAGTTTGAACCTACAACTCCTTCGTCCAGAGACAATCTCTCAAGAAGAAGCGTCAAGAAGAGAGGCCACTGCAATTGTAAAACCAATTCACTATAACGACAAATTATTTCCGTTTTTTTTTTCAACATTTCCTCGATTACTTCTCAACTTGTGACGAAACCAGACCACCTGCTTATTAAAACCGTTTTTAGCCCCGAAAGTACATGTAGTTATAATATCCAGTGAAATCTAATTTTTTCTCTCTCATTGAAAGCTTTCATTCTGAGTTGACATTTGTTTCGTACATTATTTTTACAGGTGACTGCGAAATGGCTGTTTGTGGCGGTGTAAGCAGTATCATCTCCCCCGATACATTTATAGCCCTGTGTAAAGCCAGAATGATGTCACCCACGGGTCAATGTCAGACATTTTGTGACACAGCCGATGGATACGCACGTGGCGAAGGGTGCGGGGTTGTCATTCTAAAATCGTATAAGAAGGTAGGAATCAAACACTTATGTCAAATGTTTGTTATTCTTTTAATTTACGTCATTTTATTATTGTTAACGATATTCATTATCTTAGATTAGTATACATGAAAATTTTACGGCACTGTTAAAATTATAATTCATTCTATTGATTTGCATCTTAATGAAATTGTGTAGGGCGATTTCATTTGCTGTATTTATTATTTAATATAAAAAATCATTTCATTCGTTTTGGCATCATAATGACCATAGTATTCATAAATCAATATCTACAAATTCTAAAATCATAATTTGATTTCGGAATAGAATTACTGTATTTCTATATTCAATTGAGATTTTTCCCAATTTAGTGTCAACAATAACGATTACAACAAATATATACGTACATTATGCTAAACACTATAAATGTCACGAGTTACTTTTCAATGACAATTCTACAGGCACTGGAAGATGGAAATAAGATTTGGGGAATACTGAAAACCGGCTCTAACCAAGATGGCCGTGTTTCTCAACCGATTACTGCGCCATCTGGCGAACAACAGGAAGAATTATTGAGGAAAGTGTACTCAAAATACAACGTGAACCCCACAACCCTACAGTACATAGAAACACACGGTATAACGTTTAATCAATTGTGACGTTCAAAACACGTGACTTTACTTTGAGCGTCGTTCCATTTTGTCTAAAAAGCAAATATACATGATGCTATAGGTCCACCTTTGGGGCCAAAAAAAACGACCTCGATAATTCCTCAGTATTTCAACTTGGCAATAAGACTACAGTTGTCTAGTTAATATAGAAAGGAAATATGAAAAAAACGGATCGGAAAAAGTGGAAATTATAATGCGGTGGCCGTATTTATTAGATGGTCGCTCAGTAAGTTTTTGGGTTAAAACAGCAATGCTACAGTATAACCCCTGAAAACCGGACTCCTTCCGGACAGGGCCAAAAACGAGTTTTCTGAGAATTCCATTCAAATGAGCAATTGTTTACAGTAGAAAAAAAACTGGGACTGAAAGAATAGTCCTATTTTCAGTGAATTGCGGTTTTGAGGGGGTTATACTGTATTTGTTTATTTAAAGTATTAATAATATGATTCACGAAGAAATTGTACGTATTGTAGGAACGGGGACTCCTATCGGCGATCCTACAGAAACAAACGCATTGGGAAGGTTTATACACGCGGCAAGAAAAGGATTCAAGTCAGACATAGCTCTTAAACGCCTTGATTCTGGCATCGACAGAGGAGTTGGATCTGAAGGAGAATCCTCAGAATTTGAGAGGACTGATAGCTCAGACTCTGAAACTGATCCACCAAGAATAGAAGAAAAAAATATACCTATAGGATCAGTCAAGACAAATATCGGGCACACAGAGTCTGCTGCCGGTGTCGCAGCATTAATCAAGGTTTTATTAATGATGAAAAATGGGAAAATCGTACCCAGTTTACATGTGAAGAAAGATAAATCCAATCTAAACAAGAGGATTAAACTTGATGAGTATGGATTAGATATCGCCCTCGATGTAGTTGACTGGATGCCAGACGATAAGGGAAACAGAATATGCTGTGTGAATTCATTCGGATTTGGTGGATCGAATAGTCATGCCATTGTTATACAAAATAAAAGAATGCTGCAACAGAAGAAGTTCAAACCGAACTCAAATGAGAACGAGAAATACCCAGTCGTTTGTGTCTCGGCGGTAGACAAAGTATCCCTACAAACTACGCTGGAACAACTTCAGAACGATCTTACAACATCTGATGTAAGCTTGCAGAATGTTTCGTATACATCAGCATTCCACAGGGAACATTTCTCTTGCAGAACACTTTTGTTTGGAAATGATAATGAAGAAATACTGCAACACATCAAATTAAAATTACAGAATATTGACAAGATAGAAACAAACCAAGCATCACGGATTATTTTTGTTTTCTGTGGTGTTGGGACCACATGGCAGGGTATGTGTCGTGAAATGATAAACACAGTGACTGAATTTAGAAATTCAGTCATGGAAATCGACGAGTATTTAGTGCCTTTAACAGGCTGGAGAATGTTGGATAAATTTTCTGAGGACACTGACTACAGCGATCCTTTCTTGAATCACGTTGCAATATTCTGCGTTCAAGTAGCACTGTTTAATGTCTGGCGTAGTTGTGGTGTTTCACCGCGGGTAATTATTGGCCAGTCGGTTGGAGAAGTAGCAGCCGCTTACGCTTCAGGGGCACTATCACTGAAAGACGCTGTTCATGTGATATATTACAGGTCAAAAATATTAGCTGAAATGACGGGTGGAAAGATGATGGTTGCTGGAAATATTCCCGTAGAAGAAATAGAAAACATATGCAGAAAACATAACGACAAAGTGACAATAGCCGTTTACAACAGTCCTACCTCTTGTACTCTATCAGGAGACGCAGACGTAATGGATGAAATAAAGAAAGATCTAGAAGTTATGAATGAACTGGAAAAAAGAGACATCATGATAAGACCACTCTCCGTCCAATGTGCCTATCACAGTCATCACGTAGAATCGTGCATGCCAATTATAGAGGAACAACTCAGTCAAATTCGGGGCACCCAAAGGATGATCAAGCACATTTCAACTGTCACTGGTGAAGAAGCTGTAGATAACAACTTTCAAACCGGCCGTTACTGGGCAGAAAATATAAGACAACCAGTAAAATTTATGCATGCAATAACGAAAGCATCGAAAGAAAATGTCACTAATATTTTTGTTGAAATAGGACCTCGGCAGGTACTGAGAGCTCACTTGAACAATATAATGGGAGACAAGTTAAAAGGCTTTTGTGTTCCGTCAATGAACGCTAAGAAGGAACGAATTAGCCTTTATTCGTCACTAAGCAGTTTGTATGAAGCGGGTATAGATTTGCAATGGTACAACCTCGTCAACAATTATGGTCAGCTGATACACGTTCCGCGATATGGATTTAACAAATCCAAGATTCTGTACATTCCGGAAACATCACAGCAATTGCTAAAAGGTATACAAAGAAGCTCAGACGCACACATGTACATTCGTTCAAATGGAAGTGATACAGCTGAGTTCCAGTTAATCATAGAGAAAGAGACGACGCCATTCGTGTATGATCATTATTTTCTGGACGCAATTTTAGTACCTGGGGCTACATACGTTGAAGCTGCCTTTGAGGTAGGCCAGCGAAAGTCGGACTTTACGGCTCAAGAGTTATCAGTATCGGCTGAATTTGTCAATCCGTTTACTCCTGCTGATGATAAAAAATATGCTCTCGATATAGTGGTTACTGAGGATGATGAAACAGGTGGACACCATTATGCTGTAAAAAAGGATGCCAGAGTGCTGTGTAAAGGTACTATTGTTGGCAGATCCGAACAGGAAAGAAGCAAAGTTGACATAGCGCCAATTCAGTCAAGATGTAAAACGTACAAAGACAAAGAACAGAGTTATGAATGTTTAGATAGAATCGACTTTAAGTATGGAGAGTTACTCAGTCTCATCGAACAGTCTTGGTCATCTACAACGGAATGTCTCGTTGAATTTGTTGTCCCAGAAGCAGTGAAATTACAAAGTAAATCAACACATTTGCATCCATCAATCATAGATGCAATGTTTCAAACATTTGCCATTCTAAGTTCAATTGGTGCAGATGGTCCAACACTTCCTAAAGGTCTAAGTTCTATAGTAATAAATAAACAGCCGCAGAGAAGAATGTATGGTTATTCGCAAATGGTCAAAGCCACACCCATCGGAAACCATTACAATTCCCTCCTTCTGTCTCCTGATGGTCACGTAATCGCCGAAATTCAGAACTTTTACACGAAGACAATAAGAATTGCTGATGCACCAAACCAAAGTATTGTCTATGATATTGCCTGGCGAGAACTAGATGATGAAGAAAGTAATGAAGAAAGTGCGAACGAAAATATCGGGAAGCTGTTGGTTTTGAGTACAAAGCGATTTGCAAACTGTTTCGTTTACTCCCAGCACAGCGACAGTATTGTGTATGAGCTTCCAGAAAATCTTGATAAAACAGAACATGTTATCAGAATGGCTATGGAGGAATATGAGAACATACGAGGTGTTTTATTTGCTCCATGTTATCACATACAAAGCGTTCAAAACGCTAAAGGTTCGGTTTATGAATGCTCAAAAATGGTATTCATGTATCTTGCACTACTCATAAAGGTTTTGCGGGAAATCCATTCAATGATTCCCGTCTTCGTCATAACGGAAAATGTAAAAGCTGCACCGTCCATGAACATAAATGCTTCTAATGTAAGTGGTAGCGAATTATGGGGAATGGTTCGATCGGCAATGGGAGAAACGGCTTACAATGATCTTCGACTTGTGGATATGTCATTGAACGATGAAAATATGTGCGCTTTGGACAAAATTATCCGACACGACGCATTAAACCGTAACGAGTACTTGATAGACAGCGGCATTGTGTATTATTGTGAAATGGTTGAAGCAAAAGACCAAGACACTGAACCTAACAAACGTGAGATTGATTATGAACCATCACAAAATCTAGTCCTTAAATCTACCAATCCTGCATTGGTTATAGATCCACACTTTCAATTTCTAGATGCACGAGTGAAGAAACCAAACCCTCCAAACTCGCACAAAATTCGCCTTCACTCTATTTGCTTGCACGATTCTGGATTTTACCCGACGTCAACGGTCTCGGACGATGCTGAAAATACAGTTTGGCCAGAGATTGACGATCATGGATTTGACGTTATTTGTCTCGAAGGCATGGGATGGATTGAGGACAAGAATAAATCAGTAAACACAATGATAGAAACGAAACCGAATCTTGCTTTCTGTTATCCAGTTGATGTAGTTACTGTAGTAACAGTGCCTACGAAATGTACGTTCGACACAGGATGTCTTAACCACTACGTTCCTGGCATGATGACTGTTGGCATCGTTCTTTGGAATATTACAGAGATGTGCAAGAATGCCACAAACGCATACGTCATAGTGGATGAAAAATCAAGTCTGACGGCGAAACTCTTGGAAAACATGCTTTCAAAGAATAAGAGAATGATAGTCAATATTGAATCTAAGGAGGAGATCTCTGAAAACTCGTTTGATGTTAACCCTGCTCAGGTAGTTATAATATTGTCTACTATCACACATCGTCACGTAGAACTCATCCGCTCGAAGTGTCCTGAACTGCAAAAGATAGTAAGCATAGACGAATTCTTTCCAAGATATATGCAGCGTTGGATTCACCATAACGTACATGGTCTAAAGCTCAATATTCTAAACATGGACACATTGTTTACCCACAATGAACTCACTGAAAAAGTGCCTAAAGTGTATAGCTGGATAAAAGCGTTTGACAAAAACAACAAAGAACTTCTTGAACGAGCGCTTGATACGTTTGATGATGGAACAGAAAGTTTTGACAACTCAATGTTCAATTTGCCATTTCCTATAAGACCTTTACTCGCCGGTAAAAACAGCGAAGAATACATACCGTTGCATGTTTTCAGAAATGAAGTATTTAGACAAAACGGATGTTATATTCTGGTTGGTGGTTTAACCGGCTTGGGTTGGGAGTTGTTGCAAATCATTGCTGAACTTGGCGGTGGATACATTGCAACAATTTCTAGAAGGCCACCGACGGAAGAAAAACAAGTTGAAATAAAAAATATTCAAAACTTGTATGACTGTAAGATTATACCACTCCAAGCAGATATAACTGATTTGAAGAAGCTAAAGGTCTCGTTTCAAACATTACAAAACGAAATCGGTGAAGCATCTATCCGAGGCGTATTCCACGGGGGCGGCGTAGTCCATGATATGCTGCTTAGTAACATGACCGAAGAAGAAATGGTTCGACCTCTTCAACCTAAGATTTTGGGGACGTGGAATTTGCATGTAGCAACATTGGATATGCCACTTGACTTCTTTGTCTTGCATTCGTCAATCGTTGCTCTGATGGGAAACCCGGGACAATGCAACTATGCAGCCGGAAATTCATTCCAGGATTCATTTGCTCATTATAGAAGAAGTCTTGGCTTATGTGCTCAGAGTATAAATTGGAGCACACTGTCCCTTGGAATGGCAACAGAAAACAAAGAGTTAGAGAACAACTTTAGAAGTCAAGGATTTTACTTCCTCAGTGCTGATGATGTCAGGGCTTGTTTCTTACGAGCAGTCATGACAAATCCACCACAAGTAACGTATGGAATTTTCGACTGGAATAGACTGGAATTCCATCCAACTGTTAAAATGTATCCGTATAAATTTACGGGATTGATCGATAAATACGGTTCAAAGAATAATGGTTTTAAGAAAACGGACTCTAAGTACCACTTTGATATCACAGAATACGATGCTCTGGACGAGGAAGGAAAGAAAAGTATGATTGTCGATCTTTTGAAAACTATGATAGCAGACACGTTTGTGGTTGATGCTGTCAGTATGAATGAAGATTCCAAATTTGTCGAACTTGGAATTGATTCAATGGCCGCAATGAGTTTCACAAATTCAATATTTGAAACTATTCAAGTAAGGATTCCTGTTGTCACTCTCTTGTCCGATACAACAACTATAGGCTCACTCACGAAGTACATTGTTGAGAACATACAAAATGGCGGTGGTGCTGACTCGTCTCTTGAATATCCAAAGCGAGACAACAAAAAACTACTGGAATATCTGCAAGGATCTGTCACATTCATGCAGCGAAGCTTATTGGATGATTTTGTGAAAAACCCACGTAGTCGGAATTTTATGAGACAAGCTGATTATGAAGTGATAGGCCTGAAGCTAAAACCGTCTGACTGGCGAGTTATGTTGAACCATTTGTTGAAAATGAACCCGGAACTGCGTCGTGTCTACAAAATCAACGCAGAAGAAGGTAAATACGAATCGATGCTACTTCCGTCTAACAAATGTGATGTGGATATCGAGCAAGTACCATTTGATAGTATTTGCAACAGAAATACGACAGATGATCGTGATAAAGTCTTCTTTGATCTTACGAAAGAATTGCCAATACGATTTAAAATTGCGTGTAAGAAAAGTGTGACTAGAATGAGAATGTATATCCACTCAGTTGTGTCTGATCTCTCCGGTATGGCAATGTTATTCCGAGATATTGGTACTTACATGAAACCTTACATATGTAACGAACAACTGCCCGAAAAAGAAACAAATATCGTTCCTGCTGATGCTGTAAGAACAGCACTGGGGCCTCGAATGGGAGATATGAGAACTTATTGGAATATTCAACTGTCTCAAGATGTTCAGCCCTTTACTTTCGGTGACGATATCGACAAAGATCTGAATGAGGCAAATTGGTATCAGATTTCTGAAGAATTGCCATATGAAGTAGTTGTTAAAGTGTTGAGTTACACCCAAAGTAGTGGAATATCACTATATCATTTAGTCATGTCGGTATACTTAGCACTGCTGCATTTCAAAACCAAAAAAGATTTAATACCACTTGTCACAAATGTTGACATGAGAGGACACGTGCCGCAACTAAAATCTTTCATTACGCGCTGTATAAATGCTATACCTGTCATTGGAGATCTTACCAATATGGGGAACGCCCGTGAATACATTAAAAAGAGCTCTGAGCGACTGCATCTTATGACGCAACAAAGCGGCTATCCTTATGAACTAATCAAACAAGAAATGCAAGATGAACAACTAAGGAAACACATAGGAAGACATCGACTTGTAATGGACAATATGGCGCACATGAATCAGACGTTTAAACATAAGAGGGTAACAATCAAACTGTCCAACGTGTTCCATACCAGGCACGTATATGAATCGACATTATATGTCACCTATGATCTGCAAGAGAATAAAATTGCCTTTGAGTATGGATACAACACTGCAGCCATTTCCCACGAAGATGGATCCACAGTTCCTGCGCACCTAATTCATCTTGTACGTGCTTTCATTGAATGCCCAGATACTCCCGTCGCTGATATTCTAGAAGGCAAAGTAACCCTACCAAGCTTGACACTTGATTCAAATAAAATATCCGATCAAGTTGGCACACATACAAAGAGCGATAACAATAAGCCTCAGAAAACATCTAAATTGGCCAAATTGCAAAACGATATAACCAAACATATTCCGAATAAGGTACATCGGGCTGACGGAATGCCGGGCAAAAACCTAGCCATTTTACGAGAAGGTTTGTGTCATTTTTCGCAAAATATTTTCTTATGCGTTTGATATCATTTGATATACTAAGTTTCTTAACTGTAATAAATCAGCTTCAGTTTTAGGATTAAATCTCTCTATTATTTAGAATCACGCCCTGAGTGTATGATATCTTAATACAAACTGTGCAAACATACAGTTCAGTAAAACTTCGTTATTACAAGCATCGATATTACGAGCATCCGACTTATCTCGAGGTGTTTGTAATGTTCCGTCAATTTTTGTCCTTAGTTATATGAAAATGTCAATGTCTATCACAAGCATCGTTTTCTCGATATCTAGGGCACGAATGATGGCCCCTTGACTTAGTTGTAAGAGTTATTCTGCATTAATCATCTCGAGGAATGTCATATTGTGTAATGTTTGGACGTAATACAATTATATTTACGTGCTTAATGTTTTTCCGATTTGTCGCTTAAGTTACACAATAAATGAACGAAATTGTGCAACCTAAAATGAATGATAGTTTAAAACAATGCATCTTACATTCCGTTACAGATTGCTTTCTTAAACAAACTAGCCAGGGATGGGACCACCCTGTACATGTGGTTATTGCCTCTGATACATCCGTCAATGCTGTTGGTGATCTAATATTACAATGGGGAGACAACAAAGATGGCTATAAAAGACATTTACCCGTGAATTCTGTTTCAGAAATCTCTGTCAAAAAACTCAACGGTACATTTTCTTCTTCTTTCTTCACGTCCTTTAAAATATCAATTAAAAGTGTTTATTAATTTTTGTGGTAAGATTTAAAGTTTCCACACAGGAAGACAATGAACATGACTGAATTATGGAAAATAGAAGCTGAATCATTCAAGCTGCAAATGTCCTTTCAAAATTTGGTCTCGAAAATAATTGTGATCAATGCGTATTATTAATTTATTGTGCATTCGAGAAAGGATATTGAAGAAAGATGTACCATATTTTTGGTTATTTATATATTTCTGTGTAGTTATATATAAATGTATAGTTATATGCCATTTGATGTAATTGTTTATTGATATGATATTTTGCTATTTTTTCAGGTAAGATGAACATCTTTCTGAAAACGTCAAGCAAATGGTTCGTTTTGAAAACTGCGTCAGAAAGCCTCGCTTCTGATTGGTTAACGACTCTGAAGAATGCGATTGAACAAAGGCGAACAAATCCTGGCAATTATGTTGTACAAGCGGATCATTTGTGAAACTATTGTTTATGACTGTTGTGTAAGATTAATAGTGATGCTGTAAAAACTGATTGCGTCAAATGTTGAATTTGTGTCAAATGAATGAATTTGAATTTAAACGTATGTTCAATATTACTCACAATAATGGTTTGTTTATCATTGGATGATAATATTTTATCAACCGATGTTTTTGTATTCCATTATCCCTGATTAATGTTATTTTAACTACATTAATTATGTATACATGCATATATAATTATTGTTGAGAAAATGAGGGAGTTATTATTTTAAATGCTTGAAATGTACATACGTATGTTATGATGTAATCAAGATATTTTTCTAGAATAAAATATTTTTTAAAAAAACACCAGGTCGATGAATGTAAATGTATTTCCGTCCGTCCGTCCGTTCTTTCGTTCGTTCGATCGTCTGGCTGACATTAACATAAAGGCTTCACTACTATTTGCTGCAATTTATGATACATTATCTTCTTAAAGTTGGTCTTAAACAACTGCTATAATTTCTTGTAAATTTGGCAATGATCCTAGACACAGGGTAGTCAGTTTTGTAGAACAAAGCAAGGGAACTTCTAACAAAATGAAGAATGATTCAACCTTAGTTCTTATAACATTTTTAACTGTCTCTACGAAAACTGTTTGAGATAGATCATGAAAATATGATGTTTATTTTCAACGAACAGTTAAAGGGTAATTAATTGACTCCATAAGTTTTTCAGAACAAATAACCAGACTTCGCCCAGTTGCTATGGTTTTTAATCTTACACGTTTCTATACTTCAAACCAACCACATGTCGGCTGTATTCACAGAGCAAACCTATAAACAATAAATAACTATTCCTCAGATGCAGCATCTTATATAAAGCCATCGAAAACAGAGAGGCTGTAGGGTAAATTCATTAATAGCTCTACATACAGATGTATGTTTAAATTACCAGGGGCGGACTTTTAACCAGCCATGTCCAGAGTGTATTGTGAATAAATTAATCATTGTAAGACTGCATACACTTTTATATAACCTGGGGCGGAAAAAACTATCATCGCCGCAGCTAGACGGAATATTAATTAGAAGAATATTTCCACTGTCGTATGAATTCAATCAATACACTTTTATTTAGTTTACGACTCAGAATGACGTCTCACTGTATGGCGTATATATATAAAAAAGGACTGATTTTTTCAAGATAATTTAAAACAATCAATGGATTTGTAATGAATTGGGTTTTTTACCGCAAACAACACGTATGATTATTTGATAAGAACATAAACATTTGCGAAGTCAGTTTGCTAACAATCTTGTAATGTTTATATATTACAAACTCTACGGCTGACTCTGGTTTAACATGCGTTGCCTTTCAAGTGATGGTTTATTTCTCAATTAATGTTCAATAAAGCTACTCCAACCCAAACCATGGTATGAAAAGCTGATATATATTGTACATAGCATTATAATAATAATAAATGAATGTACATGTATTTTAGAAAGCTGATGTCGTCATTAGTACGTGTCTCTGTCATCGGGATGCCTTGTCTCAGTGACTCAATAAACCCATAAGCTAGACATACCATGAGGTCAGATGCTATCCCAGAAATTTTGGGCAATGTGTTTCGATATTTTGAATGTTAAATATACCGTTCGTATTATGAATACATGATTGTTTATACCGTATTTTGCCAGAAATATGATAAGGTCAGGGGTGGTTCTAGAACTTTTGGGCGATGAATTACAATATCTTAAGGTTTCGTGCAACTTTTTTGGTAAAGATATATTGATGCTAAATACTATGTTTAGAATATTATCTGAGTCGGTGCTTTACATCGGGCAAAATACCGGATCAGCACGTATAATAAAAAAGAGTAGGGATATAATTTATTATATGTGTGCCCGGTTCTCCTGTATCATCTCCTCTCTCTGTGCGGCTCTGAAATTACCATAGTAGTCGAATAGACCGTTAAACAATAAATAAATAAATAAAGAAAGAAAGAAAGAAAGAAAGAAAGATGGAAAGAAAGAAAGAAGCAAAGAAAGAAAGAAAGAAAGAAGGAAGGAAAGAAAGAAAGAAAGAAACCAGCCAGCCAGCCAACAAACAAACGAACAAACAAACAAACAAACAAACAAACAAAATTATTATATACTGTTGTCTATAGTTTCAATTTTTCCATTAGCGATATCTTGGAAGAAAATATTTTACGCTCGAAACCTGCAAGATACAAACACTATTTCCGGCTCGAAAGCGTACAATATTTAATATAGATGCATGGATTGAACGAATATAAATAATTCCTTCCTTATACAGTTTTCATAACCTTTTAATTTTCTGTATTTGTATGTTACTGTGCAACTTCTCCAAAATGATAGTTAAACATTGGGGAAAATCATGCAGTTGAAGGGAGGTAGTTGCTCAAGAGAGGGCCGCTCTAGAAAGGTTGTACTGTATACATACAATGTATACGATGAAACATTTGGCTGTGTGTTTTCGTTCTTATTTTTATTAAAAAGTTGTTTTTTTTGTTAGCGTTGCAGAACCAACATAATAAAAAGATCATAAAGTTGTTTTCAAATTCATTATACTGAAATAAATTCCACTGCCAAGAACGTTTCGCTTTAATCATTGCATGCATAGAGTGTTGCGAACAGGAAAATTTCAAATTGGACAACCCTGCTGATATTTCCTGTCAGTACATAGTTTATGCTTAATTACAATTGTAGATTAAATTCAGATTAGGTAAACTATTCTGTGATTGATTTCAATTAAAAAAACTGATTGACATAAAAATCATGAACAGAGGATACTGAGGCTTTATATTACTATGGTAAATGATAGCTTACCTTTTAATGCGTATAATGATTGACTTACTGTCGAGAGAAAGTAACCATCATAGAAATTCTTCTATTTTGGCCTAATATACTGACCTTGAAATTTTAATGGTATACAGCAATTTATGGTCAATAATGGATGACAATATGGATACACATAATTGTAGTAATGGTTGGTTGGCTTACTTGTGGCGCGCATGCAAAATTGTTCTTTTTAAGAATATTTTTATGAAATAAAATTTTACACCAACTTCACTTACTGCAGAGTCCATAACCGCTCGACCTGGGAGTCCCCCGCATTTTCGTGTGTGGTGTCATCTAGCTGTGAAAAAAATTGCCACTGCTATGAAAAATGTTATTTAATGGTATACTTAGTGTTTGCAAGGCACAGAAAGTGTCTTCTAACCGAATAGCAAGATAACGACATTATCATTAAAAGCACGGAGCAACAAAGAGATATTGAACGCCTTAAATGTGATAAACTCGGTATTGATAACGCTATTACTTTTTATCAAATCCGCCAGGGTGATATGTATAGACAGAATTGTTGCTAGGGTAAGCAATATTTCCAATATTGAAAGTGCCTGCCTTTGTTCATATAATTTCTCGGGGCTCGTAAATTTTATCAAATGCTTACAGCGATTAATGCTTTTAATCAATTGACTCAATCAATGTTCGTACCAGTATTAGCTAATCAACTTTAGATATTAAACAACAAAGTTATCATTCGACAATTAAGCTGAATATAAGATCGTTAATGGACGAGACGAGTAATTAAGTATACATATTTTTTATTACAGTTACTTAAAACCTAAAATAATGGTTGCTAGGTTACGTATTGACGTAATTATTGCATGTGCGACAGAACTTTAAGAGTAATCAATGTAAATTTTCTTTTTCTTTCTGAACACCAGCTATTTTCTGCACAGAGCTTCCTTCTTTGACAAATTGGAATGGATTGGAGGAAACAGTTCCACTTGGCTATTGGAGACATACGAGTATGTTAGACAGATGTGTGCTTACGGCGATTGCCCTTAGTGAATGTGACCATTATACAAATGTACAGCTTGGGCCGTGGTCCAGTAGTTAGTGCACCGGGTTCGAATCCAGGTCGCGGCAGGTCATACCCTTCTATGAAAATTTGACAAAAATATTGATTTTCATCTATAAGTGGAGAAGTTGCTGGCTCCTTGTGGAAGGGTAAGTTAGTACTTGTTGTTAGTATAAAGTCCAAGAAAGCTGGTACGATGAACCGGCCGAAGTATATATCTGAAAAAAATGTTGAAAACGGCATTAAACGCAGTGAAAAGTTCTTTCTGGATTACGTACCAGCTCCAACCTTGTTCCCCGCAAGTTGCGGTCAATTTATCTATATAAATCACTACAATCAACAGTACAGGACGAATGGCTGGATGCATAATATGCACGACCAAACCACCAAGAAGAACATGTGCCGCGCCCAGGGTTCAAACCAACAAACCGGAGATTCATACACCTGGCGCTGAACCAACTTCTTTTTTTAAAACTGGGGTTTAGCGTCGCACCAATAGACAGGGTCATGTGGGGACTTTTCCAGCTTCAACGGTTGAGGGACCCCAGGCGTACGCCTGGATAGAACCACCGACCTGTAGCTAGCTGGACAACACATGTGGGATTTGTCGCGTCTCAATTAGGAGTCGAACTCATCGCTATAAGGTGCTAGTGATTTATAGTCAGAGACCATAACCGTTCGAACCGAGGGGGCCTTCCCAATGGAGCTAAGAGTGCGGGCTAGACTATGGATCAACAAATTGTAATTTAGATTATCACCTATCCATTACAATAAAAATCGAATTTTCAATTAAAATTTCTTCATTAATGTTCCCACTATCCTGGTTTTGATTCATGTTAAATTGCAATTAGGATTTTTTCTTTACATTTTCTGTTAAATATGAATTACCGTTTATCAAAGGGAAGAAATGTTATTACGCTTCTTTATTGGGATGATAGCTCTATCAACTTAATTGAAGCGTTATCGACTTTTCTTAATGTTTTCTCAGACACCTCATATTAAAACCGTTTCTCCCCCAAACACTTGAAATATTTCTTTTACATAAAATTTGCTGAATAAAGAGTTAAGTGCGCGCTTTCCGTTAGAGTTAAATTGTATGTATTCGGGCAGCGAAATGGGGCCGGATGTATTGTAGATATGGTACCCCGTTCAACCTGGGACTATAAGTGCAAGCCCCATAAAGGTAGCATATACATCCATACCCCACCCACCTAAATAACACACAAAAACACGATAAGTGTTTTGGCCTAGTCTATAGACTCGATATTGATGCCAAAGAGTGCATTTCTATCATAAGTCGCGGCAAACATATATTATACATTATAAAAGATATCATTACAACAAACATGTGTTGATAGCATGGTCCTGATTGCACGTATTTAGTGTTGTTTCGTCTACTGGTCCATAAACCACTGATAGATCCTTATGATTAGGCATTTTTCATTATAGGAAGTAAACGTTGATAAAATACAGTTACAAGGCCACCAAACAGTCATATTTTCTCAAGGTCACTAAAATTTGCTTCAGACTGGACTGTGTTAGCAATAAGAATGGTGCAAAAATATTGCGTTTGACGTCAGAGGAATAATCCACGGTAATGTTCATTTAGCGCAGAGTTAATTGCAACGCATAAATGAATATAATTAGGCATGTTTTGTCCAAAACATTGGCGAATTTAACCTAGTGTAAGAAAGACTGACATATTTTGAACGTATGTTTTTATAACCAAAACTATTTTACGATACACAAAAGACAGAAAAAAAATGCATTTACTTCAGTATATAATACAATGATCAGACTCAATCTGATAAAATATGGATTTACTTGCGTCATGCATTTTACGATGCCTAGAGAATTGGATTACAAGCAGGTTTTGTTTCAAAATCGAATTCATGCTAGACGTATTTGCGTCATAGCTATGTTTTAGCGCTGTGAGTTAAATATGAACACTGCCGGGAAGTTTTTTCTGTTCAGAAATTTCTGTTTTATTAGCATACTGAGTATGAATTCTGTTATAGTCTGTCCATTAACAAATCGTTCAAAATACACACGAAAAAAACAAAACCCATTTTTAAGACTTACGATGAAAGGACTTCAATATTCTTAGTGAGAACAGGTTGAATAGAATTAAGTAAAACCTCATTCGACGACCATTTTATTATAATGACCACTTTTTTCTGGACCGGTTAATTATATTTTCTCTATACTAGTATTATAACGTGATATAGTGACCACCTTAGTATTATGACCGTTTTGGGGGGGCTTCTCGAGTGTTTACTGTATTTTTATATATTACTTTAGGATTTTACTGAAATATCCTATCCGGTTCACAATGACTATTGCGAGCTACGTGTACGGCTAGAAAATGAAATAGTTGTGTTTACGGATGCCCGTACGACCCTTTCTACGAACACACTAAAGATTTCAACAGCTAAACCCAAAGTACAAAAAAGATAGTATGTTTAGAAAAAAAAAACAGAAAATCATTAAGTCATAGTTGCCTTCCCTATTTCTTTTGTCAAATAAGCTTATTTTTTTCCTAGGCAAACTGACGTATCGTGTATTTGCTAAAGAAGGTTTGTTGAAAAAAACACATATACAGCTTGTGTCTATTCTTTAATCCGTGTTAAACTACCATCGTGATCCAAGCAGGTTCCCAAATGGGAAACAAACAAACAAAAAACAGACAATTACCGCAAGATCATCTTACTATCAACAGAAACGTGCAGGAATTAATTATTATTTTATGATATCATGGGTCTACTGTAAAGATTGCTGGAAGCATGGAACATAAAATTCTATCATTATTTTGAAATATATTTTGCTGCCAGTAAAGTTTGGCTTTGATTACTACATGCAAGGCGTTCTACAGTCAACATTTTACAAATGAACAAAAATATGAAAATTTCTCGGTTAATGTACGGTGAACATTCATTATTAGGTCTCCATTGTTGGATGGTTATAGCCTCTGACTAGTAATCACTAGCCCCTCACCGCTGATAGTTCGATTTTCCTCCATATGTGCAGAAGTTACCGGCTCCTTGTGGAAGGGTAAGTTAGTACTGGTTAGTATACAGTCCAGGAAAACTTGTTAGGAGAACCGGTCGCCGTATATAACTGAAAAATTGTTGATACTCGGCGTTAAACCCCAGTGACAATATGTCACATAAAAAACAAAACATCATTATTTTTGGACCGATTTTCATCCTTCAACTGGATAATGAGACCACTTTAGTATTAAAACACGTTTGGTCCCAAATGTGGTCTTAATATTTGAGTTTTTCTGTCCTGTGAAACCTCTCTTGTTCATATTTGTTCGGATTAGAGTCGTTTTCAGATTTTTTAGGGATTTCTGCAAGTTGGCTCACGACCCGTGTTTTTATTTTCACAATTCAACTCAACACTAAAGGTTTTCTGATAATAGAGGTTTTGATTTAAGAGGTATTAAATAGACAGGTTTCTGTGTTTTATACATCAAAGACGTTGAACGTTAGTGATGAGAGTGTTGTAATTGATGCATACACCGAATGTCTCATTATGGAAAACGAGGAATGTATTACAACGATAATAAAGAGAATTCTGACTGAATAAATACCTTGTTACATTGGCCATTAATTAATTATTGAGATATGTTCATTGCTGAAGGGATTTTCCGCTGAAGTTTAGATATTTGTGAGCATTTTTAGAATGACTTTATTGGAAAGTATGCACACATTTTATCAAACGTAATTTATACAAATATAGAAATCATTGTATTTACGATCTTGTCACAATTTGGTTTACGATTAATGCTTATTTATTGCATAACGACAATAAATATAAACTAAAATAGATCCTGAAATGGTTGATATCTTACATCCATTTTGAAACATTTTCTCCTGAAATCTTCAATTTCAGAGAAAGTTGGATTAATGGCATGTGGCGTTTGCGGTGTTTCTTGGGAATTATTTTTTGTCGTAAACCGTATGCTGGCGTTTAAGACTGATATGATTTGCTTTAAACCGGTAACAAGTAGGTCACACGATTATCTAAGCAGTAATTAATGGCAATTTTAATCCCTTAATGGACGAAGGGAGAATGTAATTAAGTAAATATGACTCGTTCATGACATAAATCAGAAATACAATCTTTGTAGCTAGGTTACTAAAATTAGTACGTGTTATCTTTTATGTACGGCCGTCTGGTCATGTTATGAAACTGTGGTCAGTCGCTCCTAAAATTTACATCTAAAGTCAGTTAGCACACTGCATTATATTAAGCGGAATATCCTAACCAGCTTGATTTTTTAATGACTGTTTTAGCCAAAAGTAATACAGTTACAGACAGCAGCTACATTGATTTGACAGTCGGCCACATCATACACAATTTTTAAAATCAGTACTTAATAAATTAAAGAAATTATTCAATGATATTTTGTATTGGTTAATTACTGACAGCTAAATTTGTGCAAACATGAACTTCATAGGGATATCGCGACATTCTCCGTAACTTTATGACTTAAAATATTGCATCAAATATCACTTGTTCCCTTTTTATTAGTCCTGAATCATATAGACAGACATTTTCTGAAGGTATGGGGACAGTTTGTTGATATTAGCAAGTAACTCAAGAACAAATGTTAGGTTTGGTAAACTCGTCATTTACCAGACTACTAATGACAAAATGGTATAAAATGAAACTTCGAATGTACGATGCCCAATATCTACCAGCCAGACATCAGCACCCAATTGTATGAACATTGGTTAAATTTAAACAATGGGTTGAATTAGATTAAAATTTGGGATAGCTTTGGGTAAAGTGATTGTATTTTTTTGTTTAAGCCCGAGTGTCTGATTGTTCGTAAAGAAATCCGGGTCCTCTATTCGTCGGCTTCTTTGTCTGAATTACAAAGGTCCACTGACATTTGGTACAAGAAAGGCAGCCATTTTGTTCCTGGTAAACATTTGGTTAACCCTTAAACATTACTTCAAATTTAATCCAGTCGTTACCTTAACCAGGGATTATACAATTGGGTCAAGATATTTTTGAATGTCCGGTGTAAAATTGTTTGCTAACATCAGGCAAATTATAACTGAACTAATTTCACTAGAATTTCCGATAAGCCCTTTTAATTGAATGACAGTATACTACTGGTTATTCTGCGAATTATGCTACACAAATGGTGATTTGAATACAAGATAAATTTTCATGACGATTTTGTCCCATTCGTTAAGATATCCTAGTTGAAGTAATGGTTAAAGAAAGAAACTTTGAGGAAATCAAAATCTGACATGAAGCACCATGACACATGGTTACTTTAGATTATTAGTATCACCGTCCTGTTTATTTCACATATTCGTGTGCTTTGTTTTCAAGTAATCAGGCACTGTGCGTTGATCTTTTCCCTGTCAAACACCGGAAACATGCCACTTTCACTTTTTGTGTGGTCCATTAAGAACGGAAGTGGGGTTGTCATATGTAAATGAAGGCATATCATCATAGTTATGGTATACAGAATATCATTTGACTCTATCATCACATTTTCGGTTACTGGCAGTAAATTGTGTCCGAAGACTATGGCATAATACAATCCTTATGCAATAAGTATCAAGCTAATTATTCGCATCTAATTCCCATTCAATTATAAGGCAACAAACATATACTTTACACGTCTCATTATACGGAATTTCTCATCTTGTCCATTTTTTATATTTCCAATGATGCTGATGGATCATATGAAAAAAGCCAAGATATGATATGACGCAATGGGCGTGGTAACAAAACATTTGACCTTCAGAAGCACATGCTAAATTCACTTCTGACACATTTTATTACTTAAATATAGTGATACTGCATACAACATACACGTACAAATATTCATGGAACATCCCGATTAAAGTTACTAAAATCTTACTTTATTGTTTTTGCTATACAATTATGTACTGAATGCGTAAGTGCAGGGCTTCCTAACATTTAATTCACAATGGGAAATTATTACTGAAAATTATGTTGTACGTGAACTATTCTATATTTTACTGTGTTTATGTCATGTTTAGTGTTCTAATTTGATGTATTGGTAGAACAATTCCTCATTTCTGGTCAATTTCGTCTATCAGCTGTGACTTATTTCCTGTCAGATTGATTTATATATCTTCCGACTGATTTGCGAAGTCGGTGCGTTTATGTCAGCAACGGATATGGGAAGAAACAATTGGAAATATTCCTGTACAGTTTATATATTACTGAGATTCAACAATCGTCTACGGACGAAATGACATCCATACGTTGATTGTTACCCTTTGACAGAATTAACTAATTCAAGATTAATACAGTAAAGGATAATGTCTATGATACTCAAGTCGATATCTGTTAGTGATCTCCGGTTATCATTGATTGATTGCTGAAAAGTCCTAACATAAGGATGAGCTTTTTGATACATTCATTCAGGCAGAGGACTAACCTGTCTTAATTACATTTTTTTCGCATAGCTGCGCTTATGATTTCGCGGCGATCTGTCCAAAAAAAACGACTAACAGAATGAAATCGTCCAATGAGAATTCTAGCAATGATGAAAGCAATGATGAGGTTTTGTCTTTCATTGATGACAAATTCGTTAAATTTAACACATAAATAAAGAAGTTAAACAGTATGTCACGTAAAAATTCGAAACGTTTGAATTCATCAAAATTTTCATTTAGATCAATCAACTGAATTCAAATAAGAGTAAGGTGTTTAACCATTCAGTTGAATTCAATATTGAAGTATGCAATGCAGAGTTATTTCTAACCCAACGTAACTACATTGTATCTTAAGCTTGCATTAACTTATTAAATGACTTATTATCGTTATCTTTATCATTTTGATGCGCGCTACATGACCACAGATGTCAATGCACCATAAAACACCAAAAAATGAATGAATGAATGAATGAATGAATGAATGAATGAATGAATGAATGAATGAATGAATGAATGAATGAATGAATGAATGAATGAATGAATGGATGGATGGATGGATGGATGGATGGATGGATGGATGGATGGATGGATGGATGGATATTTTTCACAACATATTTTAATCTTATCCAATACAGATAAGAAAATGATTACTAAAAAGAACACACTAAACATCCCACCTTCTCCAAAAGGCTACACTCTCCCAAATTCCCCAACCCAAAAACACACTCAACGCATAGGACTATACAAAAAAGGAGGGAAAAACAGTCTCCCGGAGGGGACAGCTTTGGACATAGCCGGAATGTACCGTTTGCGTATTCTAAAGGCCATTTCATTGAATATTGATCGGATACTTCTTGGATCGAACATAATGTAATTATTGTACTAGCTTTCAAGCAGGCTTAAGTGAACTTAAGATACGGAATCAGCAAATCCATTTCCATAATTAATGAAGATGATAACAGATATAACACAAACTGAGTACTTAAAAGCTATTTGGACGACTGATGGTGAGGTACGTGATCTTTGAGCTTCGATATTCGCTTATTAATTTTACATCTAAGATCAATATGGAGTTACGTGATAATAGTATTACATGATATTAATCAAACTAAAATACTGTGTCTCATATATCATCTCAGAATGCGCTGATACGACAGTAGAAATCAATACGATTTATGTCATTTCTTGTAAAAATGTATGCTCACCAAATTAGAGGAATTTTTTTCCAAAAAAAGCTCGTCCGACGATTTTGAATGAAAACTGAGACAGTTGATTGAGATGGTGTCATGCCTAAATACGGTACGGGTTTTGTTTGTCACAATTCAAGTTTAGTTTAGAGGACTAAAGACAATGTGGTTAAATCTGCAGCAATTACAATTTGTTTTGTTGGTGCTTTTTTGTGACTACCGTGCGTCAAAATGAATTTTGTATTCCGAAATGACATTTTCTAGTCGTAATAATTCTAATACGATAAACTTGAAATTGGACGTTTCATATCTTAAATGGGATTTCCACAATATGCACTTTTCTTTTAAAATAAGTAACTGTTGTATAATGAATTTGGTAATATTAAGCATGCCTAATGCTTATTATACAGCACGCGTTTAAAAATTTCTGTTACAAATGGAAGGAAAATAATGGCTAAAAACAATTTACATGCTGAGCGTTCTTCTACAATTCACAGAATGTTTGTACTGTCAAAGGGGGGATCTTTCAGCTAATCTAGACATGTCGGTATTTGTCCGTACATCAGCACGTAGTCTGGAGTGATTTTTCACCCCGACATTTTTAGTTCAGACATCTTAAAGGTATATTAACCAATCTCCTAACACAATGGAGACAGAATTGAGTTTATTTTTTACATAACCGTAATAACACTACAAATGATTCACTATTCACTATCATGGAAGTATTTTATCTTTGTATCTTTGTCAGTAGGCTTACAGCACACATATCATGTATATTTGATTAGTTCAATTATTATCCACCAGAGTCATACAAGTTACAGAAATTTTCTGGCAGATTCGTAGACAGTACAATATTTTACAAAGAAGATTACGTTTACTCATAGCGCTCACAATTTTCAATCGTTTAATCTACGAGAAGCGTACCGTATCAGGGGAATAGATAACGTGTTATAATGTTGCTGATAAAGGATATGAATATAATATTGTCTCTAACATATAGTTTGGTTATCAGCGTCACTTTCTATGAGACTCGTGTCAACACGATGTGTTTTCATTGAATAAATCCATTCTTATTCATCAGCGCCCGATTGTATAAACATTGGTTAACTTTAACCAAATGGTTAATTTAACCCAAGGTTAAATTTAACCATTTTGGTTTACTAACCATTAAAAAAGTCATTTAAACATTTAAAAAGGGCTGCCATTTTGGTACTGGTTACCGTTTATGTTAAGATTTAACCAGCATCTTAGACTTGGGTTAGATTTATTTGAGCTTTAACAAAAACAACATTCGGTTAAATTTAAACACAATTTTCTACAACAGCTAACCGAACATTAAACCAAAATTTTAACCAAAACTCTGATTTAACCCAGTGGTTAAAATTAACCAATGTTTATACAATTGGGCGCAGAAGAATGTAGCTATAAACGCTCAGGACACCATATATTCCAAAGTTAGAACTCGGAAGAGACAACATATACCAGTATGTGGTAAATTTGTTCATATAAGCTTCATTTACAGCGTTTTATTTTTTTTTGTTTTTGGTCGCATAAAGTTAGACCGCAGTTCGCAGTTCGCGATTCGTTCTGAACCGCGAACTGCTAACTGCGTTCCAACTTAATACAACTTCTTTTTTTTTGTTTGTTTTTCATTGAAGTAACAATGTCTTCTATCATTTATGTCAGAGAATACCATATCATTTATCTGTACATTTTGCAAATTCTGGCCCAACATTGTATTTTGTTTAAATTAGTTCCCACATCAAATAGCATTTTGTCAAACACCTCACGCAGCCATCAACTGAACTCGGATGACAAGTTGTTTTACTGACCACTAACCTTCCTATTTTCAACATTCCGTCTACAATCAAACCTATGAACAAAGGCCACCCTGGGAAAGACAAAATGTGGCCTTCATTGACAGATGATCTTTATTCGGAGGTCAATTTATTCTAAATAATCAATTATGCTTTTTCAAAATATTCACAGGGTGGTCTTTATTCAGAGGCAGTCGCAAACATAGGTTAGACTGTATATTTCAACTTGATATTGAGACCTCACCAATATTCAGAAATATTCTGAACTTTGTCTATTTATTCAGGGTTATTCAGTTAAAAAAGATAACATTACGACTTCTGCAACAACGCTACAAAACATATTTGTCTGCAAAAGTTTAAAACTGCCGTTTACGACATCTTGACTTTGAACACGTGTTCATCACCTTCCAATCCAGAAATTTGAACTTTCTGAATTTATAACAACAACTCTAGATGGGAATTCCTTAAAAATAATTTTCTCTAGTGCTTAAAGAAATTCATTACTCAATCAGTTTAACGCGCCTAAAAAGTTCAATAATGTTCCTCTGCTCGCGGTAGATTAATAGCTTTATTCCCAATGGTTTATGTCGTATTTAACATTGAAATCAGATGGGGAAAATCATGTGATTCAAATAACATTCCATATGTTCCTACATGCTAGAGAAATTTAGATAGATCATTCGAAAAGCTCTAAAGCAAAAAAAAAATATTCCCTTGAATAATCAGATACTAGTATATCGCATGCTTCCCTCAGCAATGATATTTCACACTGTTGACACATAAATGGACGCATTGATGGAACCACCTGGACTTTTAGAATAAATATTCGGTCCTGACTTATACTTAAAGTGGTTTTATAGACACCAGATGGTGTCAATTGAATCCATGTCGTCATGACGACAATGTCAAGCAATGCAATTACATACCTCATGGAGACAAAACCTATGAGACTTAATCACGTTGACCGGCGAGGTTATAATGTATCAGTAATGCAATTTACTTCGCCGAATGCAAGAACCTTATCAAACAAAACTGAGACGAAACCTTTGTCATTTTCCAGACCGTATTATTTATGTAGACTATTACAACGTTTTAGAAGAATATCAGTACGAAAAGTTGTGTTACAGTGTTGGTAAAATAATTATACAGTGTCAGGGCTGGCTTTAGTGAGCAGACAATTTGCTAGCAAAATAAAACCATTAATTGATTATTCTGTTGAAGAAGGTCACAGGTGAAATGATATCGGATTGGAAAGTGAAATTATAGAACAGTAATACAAAAATGGACTTATACAATAGTAAATATTTAAAAATATACTATAAAACATAAGGCCACACCAATGTATATACATGTATATAGTGTTTTTCTTCATAATATGCATGCATGTACAAGTCATGCATTATCATATTATTTATTCTCGATATGTAAAAATATTTACAGTTTTTGAATTAATTCATAAAAACGATGAATATGTGCGCAACTTACACGATCAAATGTGGTGCTTTATACATTGCTATTAAACGAAGCTGAAAGTCGACTGTTTTGCTCGATAAGGTCAAGGTTATAGAAGTTATTTTGTACATGGGCTTCATTCGATATTTGGTATCAATAATGCTATTGATGTGATATAATTCATTCGATATTTGGCATCAATAATGCTATAGATGTGATATTATTCATTCGATATTTGGTATCAATAATGCTATATATGTGATATTATTCATTCAATATTTGTTATCAATAATGCTATAGATGTGATATCATTCATTCGATATTTGGTATCAATAATGCTATGGATGTGATATCATTCATTCAATATTTGTTATCAATAAGCTATAGATGTGATATCATTGATTCGATATTTGGTATCAATAATGATATCGATGTGATATCATTCATTCAATATTTGTTATCAATAAGCTATAGATGTGATATCATTGATTCGATATTTGGTATCAATAATGATATCGATGTGATATCATTCATTCGATATTTGGTATCAATAATGCTATGGATGTGATATCATTCATTCGATATTTGGTATCAATAATGCTATTGATGTGATATCATTCATTCGATATTTGGTATCAGTAATGCTATTGATGTGATATCATTCATTCGATATTTGGTATTCGTAATGCTATAGATGTGATATTATTCATTCGATATTTGGTATCAATAATGCTATGGATGTGATATCATTCATTCAATATTTGGTATCAATAATGCTATGGATGTGATATCATTCATTCAATATTTGGTATCAATAATGCTATGGATGTGATATAATTCATTCGATATTTGGTATCAATAACGCTATTGATGAGATATAATTCATCCAATATTTGGTATCAATAATGCTTTGGATATGATATAACTTATTTGCAGATTTTGGTATTTCTATACTTTACCTTGGTTTCAAATTTGAACCTTGGATACAAACATAGGATAAACTCAGCATATATTACAATCGCGTTGTTTCCCAGTATTATGTACCTTTAAGCGCAGTAGGAATCTATGCATGATAATCATATTATGTTAGGTGTAACTTACAATCAGAAATAATCATATACTTTATTAAAATCAACGTTACCATGGGTGTCAGCTTAATGTTTCTCATTCATATTCACAGAAATATCATATACTTCGGTTAGATATGTTTGAATAATGAATACGCAAATTTGTTCTTGCATTTCATAGTTGTGAAGATGCTAAAGTAAGCAGAATTTATCGCGAAAAGAATAAGTTTTGTATGTTTTATGGGTGACAGTTGTATAGCAAATTCATTGATTGCACTCGGGATATCACTTTAGCTGCATATTATATCTGACAGATGTAAGAATACATAGTGCAAAGATAATGGCGCTTTCTTGAGCATTTGTTAAAACGATAATAGCAGAGTGTATCTTGGTACAGTTTGGTTCTAGATTTAAGTAAATACATAACAAGACATTAGCATTGTGAGCAAAGTGACATACAATAGAATAGAGATAGATAGCAGCGGAAATAGTATATGATATGTAGCCACTTATACTTGTTGCAATAAGGGCCAAAACGTGATTCATATGATATGAGCAGTTAGCGAAGATTGAACTTTTCCATTGTTCTTGCATTATCGTCTTTCCGAAATATTTCGTACTTTTTCGAGCTTTTGAAGACTTTTGGGGCGTGTCAAAGTCAATGCACCTAGAAAATTGACAATGAGTTCCTTTAACTCACGCGCAGTCATAATGTCAGATAAAATTAATGTAAAAGGATATGCACAATTAATTAGCCTCCTAGTGTCCTTGCCCTTTGTGTTTGTGAAAGAAGCGAATACATCAAAACGTTTTTATATATACATAAATTTTAAGCTATTAATATATGGACAAGCATAAAGTATTCCCGCAACATAATTAATTTGTATGCTATTATAGAAAGCACTATGTATATTTTATATCGGGTTGAGGCCTTGTTGACAGAATATGTGGCATTTTTTGTCTTTGCGCGAGTCATCAATCCGTTCGTCCCATTCAGAAGTCTACAGCCGAGACAGATACGTGTTTTTGACACTTTGACTGAATATATTTAATGGCATGACACTTGTCCACCAAAAGTGATTCGTATTTGTCACAGGTAATTGGTCAAATGTCTTAAATAGGACCAGGTTTGAGCGACTGTTTTGAGATGAAATAGTGTAGTCATTTATTTCAACGGGGAAACCTCTTTCTCTCAACATGGAAATATCCATACCAGCGTGCTTATTGCAACGAACGGATTAACAGACTATTTAATTAAAATGTCAGTACATGTAACATATTTGATGATATTAATGAATGACAACAATATTAGTTTGGATTTCTGAAATTAGGTTTTGGAAATATGTTACCTCGTTAATGAAATCTAAGTCAATCATTATGTTTTATTTCCCCATAAATAATGACAAATAATGATTAGATCATTTTGATTTTAAATTCTCTCTTCTCCCTCCTTGTGTAGTTTTTGGTGCTTTATAAATTTCAATTAGAAATTCGAGATGTTGATCACGGCTAAGACTTGTTCTCACTGATCTATTTATTTCATATTCTTCACCACTGACGCTCAGACGCTCAGATTGCAGTTCAATTGCACAAAGGCAAACGTTTTCTTTCAAAAAAGCCATATACATTATCAAAAGGTAACAACGATTAAAGGGGTGGATACAAGAAGGGACTATCTTCAATTTGACAACGAAAGACATAGGCCCTTCTTGCACTCATTCTTTCTATAACTTATGTACTAAATGGGATTCTTCATTAGATTTTAGACGAAGACCATTCGTAAATATGTTCTAGTGAATCGTGTGGAAATAGTTTTTCGGTCGTTGATTCAAGCCGGACATAGTTTCACTTGTTGCCTAAGGTACGAGTGTGGCAGAGCTAATAAATGATGATAGATATCTATGTTTTCTTGACAATGTTATCTATCGATCGAATGTATCTGGCATACACTAATGAACTGAATAAATGTCAGTATTTTTAACTGACAAAAAAATAATATTTCTACAAAATAAATAAAGGAATCTATAGCCACCGTGCAGTTTTAATTGCTGTTAGGTTCAAAGTCGCACCAACAGTCTGGGTCATATTACGGCGACTTCCAACTTTTAAGAATGGAAGAGAAGATCCCAGATGTACAACTGATTATAAGCACAAACCTTCCATAAGCTATCTGGTTAGCTTTCTCCCATGTGAAATGTCTGGTCTCGAATGGGTTTCGAACCTACAGCAATGACGGAGACTTTAACCTCTCGATCACGAACCCCTACAATCGTGTAGTAAAATCATAACCCGGTACATTCATCCATCACTTATTTCTTGTTAAGTCAATCAGCGCTTAGTAACTAAAAAGTTTTGCAGAACCAGTTATAATTCATTATTGCATGTAACATTAAATGTTCTTTTAAGGGCATGATTTTCCCTGGTCGATGCAAAGCTTCTGAAATACATTTAATCAATCGGGGAAGAACATTTAGACTCCCATTATAAAACGCTCTCTAAGATATTACAATCCCTTATGACTAGTTCACGTATTCAATTACTTTAAGAGTGAACAGACCGAAGTCTTTATCGTGTAATATAATTTAAATTATTCAGACATAGAACCAACGATCGCAATAAAAACTTGTCCGATTTTCTGATAGTGTTATCATCTACTTATAATTACTTATTCCACTTTTGATTGATTTTAACACCCAAAATATCTTATGCTTCTTACCATCTTTGATTAGTGATTAAGTCAGTTTAAATTGAAGTTTTTTACAACTGAATACAGCAGCATTACTTGTCTTTTAGGCCTAAACAAAAAATGTATGTTTCCGGTTACATGCCCCAAAAATATGGATCGGTAGGTAGGGACTTTTTTTCTTTTATTTTTTTTTCACATACATCGGCAACATTGTTGTGAACATTACAATATAGCACTACGATTTGGATGTCATAAAAGACTTTTGAGTCGGCATGTAAAAATGGGTTGGTCGGGTAACCGGAAACAAACCTATTTTTACGCCATATCATAGAATCTGAGTTTTTTTTACAATAGGATGATGTTCAGAAGATTTTTTATGTATTAGGTAGGCGGGGAATAGATTTTGTATGCACACTTACACAAAAATTTTAGTAAAATAAATGACATGTAAATAGTAACATGTAACATATATACTATTTACTTATACCTAAGAACATTAACTGCGTCGTTTTTTATCTGCACGGCGAATATAATTGTGTCATGTTAACACAAATATTAATATATGTAGATCGTAAACACGTCGGGTATTATGTTGCCTGTAAAGTTCCGTTACTTCATAGCATAAAGTTGACATCATTCAGCTTGTGTGACTTACCAGCGTGTCATTGTTTGTAACTTTAGTATCTTATGTAGCCTTAAGAAGCCGTAGATCATTTATCAGCTCAACATGATCATGTTGTATTAATCAATTTTGAATCACATGGCTGTCTGATGTCACATTCTTAGTTAACTATCTTGGGTTCTCAAATGACTTGGCATTTCGTGTTTTGTCAGCACCAATAAATCAAACATTATAGAGCCAGACTGCATTCAGCCATACAACAAATCTCTCCCAGTTTCTTTGTGTTTTTTTTTTCAAAATCACTCGGAGAACATTGATCTACTTTCGTAATGTAATACATTCTTTTTTCAGATAATACAACATTAAAGTTTTGTTATTCTATTCTGGTAAACGAAAAATGCGCGGTTCAAAACGTGACATATCATATTGATGAAAATATTAGGATTCCATACATATATTTCTCTGTGGACTGCAGTTTTGTTTATTGCCTCAAGAAGTATCTATTCAGATCCAAGGATTTTGCTGTAACCGTGTTCTACTATACAGGAATACACGTTCATTCACGCTGACAAGAGAAAGCAGCTGCATGAAAATTACTCCTCAGTAATAAAATAATTCCGCCTATTTGATAGAATCCACCAGATTCAATGAGACGAGATCTGAATCCATTTACGTTCAAAAATACTTTCTACTGTATTAATTAATGAATTAGCACACTATTGTGTATGTTTATCAATACAGGGAGAAGTTGCCAGTCTTCTTGGATTGCATAATTGTAAAGGTTATTAGTTTATATACTTTTATGTTGTGGAATCAAGTTACGATCATCAAACGCTGTACGCCTATGCATTTTGTGTTGCCCATACAAAAGATGTGGGAGGGAGGAAAAGTAAAAATAAGATATGTTTGGACGGTTAAATAGTTACAAGAACGAAAAAGATTAACTGTATTAGGCCGCCAGATAAAATAGCCGTGTTTTCTGTTATCCAACTGATCTTATTTCTTAGCACCGGCCCTAAATTTTCTAACAGCAAAAGCCGCGGTATGAAAATATCTGGGGACGAATTCTACCTCCAAAGTGTGAAAAGGAATATAAAAAATGGACAAAAAAATCTTCTGCGACCTCCTTACCCTATTTAGCAAGGCATAATAACCGATTTTGTCAGATTCTGTACCTGACTTTAAAACCTGTATAACTCAAACGATTGGATTATTAATGCCGTTGCATTGTATGGGCTTGCAACCTAGGAAAAGTTCGTGTGCCAGGAATATTTGACTGACTAGTTTGACAGTATTCAACAATCGATGGTACTATCGGAGACAGTCCCAGACACGTGACAATAGCGTATGCACTCCTCAGATATCAGAAGCGTACTCTGGAACTGTATTCAAAGAATGTGTGGTAATTAATTTTACCGGATACAGTATACTGGAAAAAGCGTATGATAATTGTTACGACTTCAACGTATTTTATCTGAAATTTTGATACCAATAAAATGCTTTAAACATATAAATGTGGATTGTACAATATCTTTCACCGGATCGTATACTAGACATATAATGCTTAATGTGGAACGACGTAACGATCTTATTGTTTCGTGATTTCAAGACAGATTTAATGACGGTATAAAGATATATAAATTATGTGAAAATGGACTTGGATGAATGCGTTTAGGTAAGTTTGTTTCGTTACAATTGAACAGAGAATCATCCTCGTAATTACAGGATACCGTCGTATATTATAGTTTCTTTGCATGTTAATTACATATTAATTCACACATATACAGTCGCGAAAAATGACACGGATGTAATAAATTTACTTGTATAAAAATTCAAATTCGTACTTAATTGGACCTTACAAATTCGCATATACACATGGCTTATGTTTTTATTGAAAAATTATTATTATTATTTATTTGACGTAGGTAAATTTATAAAAGGAAATATTCTTAGCGAGCTACGAAATTCTCCTACCCAGATAAATTAGTTTCAATTATTCCTCTTGAATATGTATTTCATAGTTGAAAATGCATGTGCCTTTCCCATTGCCGGGAGTGTCATTATTTCAACCCACGCAAACATATGACGCTATGAAAATAATACAAAAATTAGGCAGAATACAATATTGATCAAAATGAAATATTGACAAAAGAAGGAAGTATAATGCCTGGCACTGATTTGATAGGTTCAGATCGCTCGTATTATAGAAGTATTAACGAATCATTTATCAATAACTCCAAATGACATTCTGGATTATTCCCTTAAGCGTGGTCTTCTTAATTCAAATTTTGAAGCATTCGTCCTTATCCCGATGTTTTTAAAATTATCACAAGATATTATTGCAAAAGGCATTTTTTATCATTATTTCCCCTTTTTACAAAATCCCCAAATTTTACGCCTTTTTCCTGTCAAGTTTATCTCTAAAACTAGGTCAGGAAAAAAGCAAATAAGTTCTAAGTGCGTAAATAAAAAATGGTGGCGAAATGAAGGTTATTAAAGGCAAGAACATGACTGATTCAATTATTTTTTATGTATTTATATATCTTCAATTCATTTTATTTCTTTATATTTGTTGAAGGTCAGCTGTGGAGTTTGTTGTCGCAAAAAGACGCAGCCTTATGCATAACTAATGTCTATAATCAGTGTTTAGAATCATACTGTGGAGACACAAAATATCTACTTTTTCACTGGGGTTTAATGTCGTACCAACAGTCTGGGTCATTTGACGACTTTACCAGCTTTAACAGTGCAGCTCCCAGGCGTACAACTGGAAGGAACCACTGACTATCCGTAAGATAGCTGGACAGGTTTTTCACATGTGATTTTTTTCTCGTGCATGGCGGGATTCAAACTCGCAAGATATCTGCTAATATATCCTCAGACGTATATTTTTAAATTGTGACGTGTGCCACAACTACCTTCCGTGCGATCTCAAGTTATTGTACTCAGTATTAATTAAATCAACATTTTTAATCATGTATGCAAAAAAAATAATTTTGGCCAGACGAAATAGTCGTGGTTCCTGTTACCTGGCAAACCCTATTTTTTGACACCGACTTGAAAGTTTTTAACTGCAAGATCCAAATAATTGCCACCTGGTATTACGAAAATATTTGAGGACGGCGAAAGTTTTATGATCAATCAACCCTATATTTGGTCAAGTAACTGAAAACATTATTTGTGTCTGACTTTATGTACAAAATATCGACTTTTCTGCATGGAACGCAAGTTGAACACCAATATATTAATTGTTAGAATTGTATACTTTAAAGAAACAAATCGTGGAAGATTTATACTAATTCGACCTAACAAGAAATTAATTTGCTATGAATACCAACAATATTCTCTGTAATTTATGTGTAGCTTCCTAGAGCTTAACAAGTCTATTACTTATTCCTACGATTTCTTGATTTAAGTACAATGTCATTTATTTAATGAAGAACATTGCAAGCTGATACGAGAATTTTTTGCAATTCCTTTGTTGGCGTTTCTACCACGTGATCATTCCAATGGCATGAATGTTGTGAAACTTTCATGACAGATGTTTAATATTTTCCAAAATTAGTTTTCTTTTTCTTCAAAAATCAGTTTTAATGAGTCACTGAAAATGAAATAACCCATCTTAACATTGATTTAGAATTGTAAGGACATTTCGGCCTCGTTCAAGACACGAATATATTAATGGATTTCTAGTTACAGAAACAAACAAGCCAGTAATCACAATCAATACCAATAGTAATTACATCTCAGATATTTATTGACAAGATAGATATGACTATAGATTTGTTGATACAAAATTGTTGTGAAAAACCTGATTATATTACTTTCACTAAATCATATCAATTAATACAAAAATAAGTAAAAAAATATCTTCTATCCTTAAGATTTAAGGTCCATATCGTACGAGTCTTTTGATGTTAGTTTCTACCTTCCGTGTCTTTTTCTAGAGAAGTAGCCAATAACGATTTTATTTTACTTAACGTCTGTCATCGTCACAGGGATAAGAACAGAAGCAGATCGAAACATAGAAATAAATAAATAAACAAGTAAATAAATAAGTGAATGGTCAATTCGTCCATCAATAAATATAACTACATACGAAGTGATTGATTGATTGATTGATTGATTGATTGATTGATTGATTGATTGATTGATTGATTGATTGATTGATTGATTGATTGATTGACTGACTGGCTAGCTGACTGACTGACTGACTGACAGACTGACGGACGGACGGACGGACGGACGGACTGACAGACTGACTGACTGACTGACTGACTGACTGACTGACTGACTGACTGACTGACTGACTGACTGACTGACTGACTGACTGACTGACTGACTGACTGACTGACTGACTGACTGACTGACTGACTGACTGACTGATAAATAAAAAATTAAATACTTAATGAACAAATAATTCGTCACATCCTCCTAATGATTATAATACTCTAAAAATATGCCTTCTCACTGTTTATGACAGGCGCATCAAATCATATAAATAAGTTTATTGTAAAGCTATAACCAAACACATCTAATAATATAAAACCCCAGTGGTTTTGTTGAATTGTTTGAAGTTAAATACCATCGACAGTTGTATGTACTTCAGGAGATAACGATCAGGAATGTTTCCTAAGGAGTTGAATTCTGTCCGACCTTTGTACTCTATTTACCTTTGTGTTCTGTAATTATAGAACATAGATAACCTACTTGTTTCTTATTTGATTATGTTTTTCAAGATCTGCAGGGTTTCAGTACAGTTACGCCCGGATATAGTGAACATTCTGATACAGCGAAGTCGTTATTTCCTCCCGAGCACTCACATCCTTTTTTTCATCGTGGTTTACAAGTATGTATACATTGTAATCACGTAACCTAATGGGTCAATTGACCTGATGATATTCCGAACAATACATATTGAAGTAAATACCAGGGTCTTCAGAAATTCGCTACAACCATGTTCTACTTTATTTACTTTTTTCTTGAATTATTACGTCCACAGGCTAATGCGATTTCTGCCGAGAGCCTGGCTGTATAATACATATAATATGTATAATATATTTAATCAGACAATTGATATTTATTGTATATGTCAGCATGTAACTAATACGCAAATAGCTAACAAATTGCAAACATTTCTTTTCAAAAGACATGTAAAATTAAACTGTATGCAGACATTTAAAAGAAATTAAATTATTTCTTAAATTGTCAGTGAAATTCTTTTTCAACGAGCGAACTTTGTAGCAACAAATATTCAAATGCAAATTTTATACGTATTTATTTGAATTTTTATTCGAATTTTTATCACGGGTTTAGTAAACGCCAGTCGTTCAGGTATATCAGACGCCTAGTGTGTAAACTTAATGTGTTATATGAGTAAAAATGTTGGACAGAAATTGAGGTAACAATACATTCACTCATGCTATGTCTCAGATAATAGATAATTAATTAATACATTCATTATCGTGCATCAAGTTGTACTGTCACTGTCTGAGAGCGTGCACCATTTATGATAAAGATAAAATCAAATTTGAACCATAATGATTTATTATATTATCAGAATTTATGCATGTAATATTAAGACAAATGCATGGTGTTCATTTTATAAAATAGCTTTAATTAAGATAGCAAATTGTTAATTCTAAATGCATGCCCCAGAATTGTTTTGCTGTATTTTCCACTATCACTGTCATTCTTAATTTTTAATGCTCTATCTCAGCTAAGTATAGGAAACTGTATCAAGGGTGATTCTTGTACAACGATTTTTTTTTCGATGAAGATCCCTTTAGATAAGATTTACCTAAAAAGCACATCCATGTAGCAGCCATGATTTTATCAACAGTTCCCTGCTATACAGAATTGTAATCTGCCGATGTAATTCCGCCATATCTCGTGGTAAGGTCAACTCGGCATACTTAATTGTACAATTATTGCCGGCATCGTCTGCACCGAAATGTAATAATACAGAGTTGAGAGAAACGATTGTGATCCCTACTTCGTTGTTGACCGTCGTTACAGGAATTATTAACAATCGACAAGTGCTCTGGTCACCTCATAATGTTTCCCCATTCGTCTCGTCTGACATGTCTGATAAATTGATGGAATGCTTGCTTGGTTGGTTGGTTGGTTGGTTGATTGATTGATTGATTGATTGAATAATCCACAAACCTACCCAACCAACTAAACAATCAATCAAACAATCAATAGTTTCAATTTTGATTTAAAGCATTTGTTCTGGTTTAACACCTGTTTCCAACAGTATTGCAGCAATGTCGGGCAGCTTACGTAAAATAGATTATTTGTTCTCTCCGTCAAAAATTTTAGGGCACGATACTTTCTTATGGTTCTCTTAAAGTACAGAAATTTAAGAGGATTTAAGCATATAATTTAGCTTAAAGTTGTTATAAGCACCGAAACTATTTTGTAGGGCGTAAATATATGGAAAAATCAGTAAAAAATATGATGTTTTGCGTGCTATAAACTTGTACCGCAAGGATGCTATCTTGCAATCAGGAATGATTGTATTTCATAATTCGTTATCCCCGTCGATAATATCATGTGACGTACGTATCTGATGGCCGTTCTTTTTAATGTAACATATTATATTTAGTGTTGTATATTATATTTACATGAGAAGATGGTGAAAAAATTCTGTATGAATAACAATAATAAAGACATACATGTACATACAATATACTGTTACAGTCCTTTAAAATTGAATATGTGAAATAATCGAGAACGAATCAAATGCTATTGATCTTTTTCTTTGAAAAAAATATTGGGACAAAGTGAAAAAAGTACTTCATATAAATCGTTAATTAATAAGTCATATGAGCAAGTACACTGTATACGCAATGCATCTGCCTAAATGCAGCCAGAAAAAACATGGAATGTTTTCTACCTTTTGAGAGGTCTGAAAAAGCCGTTCTTGTCTACCAAACGTTGCGTGCAGATGAATGGGCAACAGTTAAGAATTATGATCATTACGGAGACGTCTAGACAAATTATATTTCAATATTGTAACCACAGTAAAAGTTGTTAAAGTCTGTATATCTGTAACAGTATTTCCTACTTTAAGTCTCCAGAAAAAAAGAAGAAAAAACAATGCTTTCAATTCTTTTACGGCGCAGTTCGTTATTCGATATTCAAGTTTTCATTTCTCATCTAGTACCATTTGTTAGGGAATACCAGATCGTACAACACAGCATCCATTTGATGCATAGTCTTATGTCAAATTGGATTTTTGAAAATTTCATTTTCACTAAAAACCTTACATCGCATTTATCAGTTCTGTGACTGGCAATCTAAATTAAAACTGTCATTAAATACGATTAATACATTTTCAAAGAAACTTTTCTCCAGCTGTTTATTAACGAATACAGTGTAATTGGTAGTTGGACAAGAAATTTCATACCAGACTTGAAGAATTTTAGTTAACATAGTAAAGTCATGTATTACGCACGATAACTCATAGAATTCCTACCCGAAATCATTTTCCAGTTAATGAATAAATTGTCTAAATCATAATTAACTGATAAATCAGTCAGTGCAGATTATGTCGGAATTCTCCAGCAGCCATTTTACCTTTCATTCAAAACACAAGCTGGACTCTCCGCTTATTCTATTTTTTTAACCGATTGGACTATTGTACATATAGAATGATCACATTTCTAACAAACATCTATCATGGGAGTCTACTTAATGTTCATTTCTACTGAATGTGTCTCCGAAAATGGCATTCTAAAACACGTTATTAGAAAGCCAGTGGTAACATTACATCATACAAGATGTGTTAGGGCATGCGGGATTGCAAAAGTAAGAGGAAATTGGAATTGCAGAGAATGGGAGATATTTGGAAATTGGCAGACTGGGAAGGGTAGGATGCGGTCGAATAAATGGTATATTATGAAAATAATTATCTTGTAAAAAAAAACAGATGTTGCAAGCATTCTATGAGGGATGTATTCGCTCGCACTGGATAAAATCGTTCAATTTCATGATTTACAGATTTAGATACAAATAAACTTATTCTGAAAGTAATGGCATCGAGCAAATCGCTTTTTATACTCGACTCCCGTATATTTAAAATGTAAATGCCTGTCTCATCTCCATTTTACGGCCAAAGTGAGTCTGATTGCTTCAAAAGCAGACTGCAAGTATAGCGTTTGTACAAGGTGAATGATTGAATGGTTAATGGGGAAATTCAATATCACTTTCAATCTTCATCTCTTGCAATTATTGGTAAAATATTTCCACTTTGATGTGCACGAGACTTTCGTGAGATGTGCTGGCTAGTTATTTTTTTTTCTTTGTCTTGTAAGTATGTTAAAGCATTATCCGCGTATTGTTGCACTATAAATACTAGAGTTCATGTATGTCGTTTCAAAAAACATTTTTTGAAGAAAATTCTCTCCAGCGGTGGTGTGAAAAGAATGGCAGCAATTTTACTGACTGTTTGCAATTTTTATTGCCAGCTATTAAAGTTAGACGAATGACCTATAATTACACTGTATGTCAGTCTAGTTAACGACTCAATGTCGAATTCAGACTTTTGGTAGGATTGCATCTTACTTCAAGTTGACATAAATCCGAAATTTATAGCCGCACTATTCTGAAAATCTATCTTTCATCCTTATATAATGTCTTTCAGAATTTGCTTTATGTTCTAAAACATGACATTCATTCTATGGTGTACTTAAAATCAAAAGCGACTAAAATGATGCATGTTTATGTAGGCACTGATAAACTAGCGATTACTGGAGGGTTTCAGATGTATGTATGCATGCATGCATCAAAGCTTTCGTTATGGCTATAAATTCATCAAAGCCGTAAAACCCAATGTTTATAGTTGAGGTTTGTTAAATAATAGAATGACGTAAGTAAAGTTGCAGGCGTCGTGTGTTTTGCCAGAGAATAAGCAATTTCGTGACATTTTATTGGAAACTAAGTAAAAATGAATGACATTTGATTACTAAGGCAGTGAAGTTTATGCACTGTTTGACTTGATGCTGTTTTCAATATTTAGACTTCGGTGTCTCGATCTTAGTGAAAATAAACATCACTGTATCAGATTGTATATCCCTGTATGAATTACTCCGGGATAAATAAACATAATCACTGAAACACATTATTCGCATGTTCTTCAGTGTGAAACAAACAAACGAAGCAAACACATGTTAACCTTTGAAATGTAATGGTTTTAATGATTTTTGTTGCCGTTAAAACATCTGTAAGTAACTTCGTTTCTTATAGAACTACAAAGATAATTGTCTAGTCTGATCTTCTTATGAGATATTCATCCGTCACCTCCCTAATATGTTTACTGAAACCAAGAATTAGAGGAAATATCTGGTGATGTCGCTGATATAATTGACAATCAAGAGTTCGTAAATATCATATTAATGCATATTAAAACATAGAGACTGGCCAAGACCGTGTCTGATATAAGTTCGTGTGCCAAGATCGTGAAAATGTTTAATTAGCTAGTTGTAGTTATACAATGATCAATGCACATGGGAAACTAGGATAAAACGGAAGTCTGTATTAAATGTATTTAATAGTACCCGCAAGTGTTTCAATATGTTAAAATATTAATGCGTAGAGATATTGTTTTATCACTCACTTCTTAATACACACTGTAAAATTCTTATCTGACACGTGTCCATAATTCAAAATTTATGTGTTTTACATATGCTCTTTTGGGGCAGTTTTATATTGTCGGAAATAGAATGTGTTGCAAACTCTCAATAAGAAATGAAACCAGAAATGAATTCTCTTGGGAATATTTATTCAATATTCTATTCTTAGCTCTTATACTTGGCCGAAAGGCGATTCAAAGCATTTTTGGAAATCCTAATACTTGTTGTACTATTGTTTTCGTTTTTGGCATTCACCAGTTTTTATATGTAAATGTATTTATTTAAAAAACTCAGATCAGTTTTAAAGTCTCGTCGACAATCACGCTTACTCATCGTCTTTTCCGGCTGTTAGCGGTAAAGGAAGACAACAGTCATACTAAACGTCCGTAAACTAGCTTTACTGCTTCCTAAGTTGATATTTTTTCTGGTCCCGGTGGGATTACCAAACACTATATTATGTTTATAATTATTTTCGATAGTTCAAAATGCCAGTCAATATGGTCAGGATATTTTTTTAAACTTGTACATAAACTGTACTCTATTACTGAGAACTTTTTCGTATGCATGCGCGTTAATGCATGTCTGAACATAATTTAACGACAAATGTTATTTAAAACCTCATACATTGTTAAAAGAATTACAGTGTATGTTGATTTCACTTACTTTGTATGGTATCATGCTACTACTGTTGTTTTGCAAACATTCAAATTAATCTTAAAACTTCTTTATTGAAGTTGTTTATGGTAAGGGAGAAATGGAGAAGCTAGTTGTTTGAACGTGTCAGTTGTCGTTAGTGCCAGATCCAATCCCGAGATTGAAGAGGACCTGTGGTATAGCTCATTGAACCGATTTAAAGCCCCGGTCCACATAGGGTGCAGATTGTTCAAATGAGTTACATCATTGGAAGTACTCAGTTTAGTGTCGTGTTGTGCTCAGTGAGTTATTTAAATGAATAAAGCGACCTCTGTAGTTCTCTTTGAATAGATTGAATTTTTAGTAGTCTTCTAAATCCAAGTTATTTTGTTTTATGTCTGATTATCCGATAAATGCATTAATGCGTAAGTAAAAGTGGGACCATCGATCAATTTATCAATGCTCATCTGCTATTAACGAGCCAATAATGAGCTTCCATAATGGGTGTCTCTGTTCGGTGATGTCAAAGCAGCGTACTTGTGCAAGAAAGCCAATTTATTCACAATGGTTCGGTAGATTTGGTTGTGAAAATAATATGTTGAATTTAAGACCAGATTTTTGCCAATTCTTAGAATTGTGCTTTTTTATTAACTCTTTTCTTATCTTAATACTTGACAATATAAGTTGAAGTCTGACAAAATACATGCACTTGTTTTAACTTTAATTTATTAAATTGACAATGTTCAGAATTCAGTATACGTAGTCTGTCTGAGTTCTAGACAAGCCTTTCACTCCCAAACCAATTCGTTTTACCACCATTTTAAGCGTCTAGACGAAAAATATATATTTCATAAGGTTTCGAAGACTTTGCGTGAGAACTGATAGATTATTGTAAGACACATGTAAAAACATTGTTACTTAAAGATCTGTCGCCATTGTTTTGGTGTGTAACGAAATTGGTTTCTTGCAAGATTTTTATATGTCTAAACATATCCGATACTCCTAGTCTTAGTAGACAAAACTTCATCATATTCATCATAATGTCTAATTAAAGCGTAGCAATTAATAGTTCTGGATTATTTTAGAGTATACACTAGTATATTCACAATATGAATGATTATTGGAATGTGGTCGTGAAAAATGGCGTTTGAATTCAACGGTGAAATCAGATACGGATCTGGGGTGCATGTATATAATAGCTTTTTTATAAGCACGTCTTGGTTGAACATATTGTTGGAACACTCCGGTCTCTATGTCAAACATTTCCATTTCAATACAAAACTTGGTCAGAACGTTTATAGGCATAACATCCTGTCCACGATCTAACTCGAACCGGATCCTATGCAATCTTCACCAGATTATACGGGGAGTATTTGGTGACAGCTTTACGCTCTTGTTGACACGAATTATCACGTGACCATTCAGTTGTATGGATATCTGACATCTTTCATCCAAGCTTTTAATACAAAACGTTTTTGAATGTATAATATATTACATTCTTCGGACTGATGTAAGAAATGTTGCTAATTTGTTTTGATTTGCCAAAAGACAACTGAATATATTGTTCTGATCACAAACGAAATTAAAAACACGTGAATGACATTTAATAGCCATAGCGGAGATGTTTCTTACACTGTTTGGCTCTGTAGTTTCATTATAGTTCAAGATAAATGTTTTGCTCTCAAAGAAAATCTATTGGTTTTACATTAGTGTATGAATCCAGAATATATCGGCCATATTATGCTGCCAAAACGTTAATTAGAACAGGTAAGCACGCGTGCCAAGCGTTTCCTTCCGTGAGAGGGGGGGAGGAGAGGGGGAGAGAAACGAATGAAGCAACGTGTGAACAACCTTTTAATAATGTGACCTTATCAATTATAGCGACAGAAATTGTTTGAATAATTCGGTGCTGATTAAGCATCAGGTAATAAATTTTATGTGGAAGGAACAATTTTATACTAAGTCTGTTTAACATGAAAGAAGCTTGGGGACTTCTTCCGACCTTACTCTCATTTCGTGCACTGATTTGAAATCGGAAAACTTTACTAAATGTATGTACAGACGAAATTCTCAATTGCTTGTATGCTGGACTATAAAACATACCCAAGTTAGAAGTACACCGGATCACCAAGATTTTGATGATATCAATTAAATAGCGGGACCGATAAGTTTGACAGTTATAGAGAAGTTCCCTGACTTGTGGTGACTATTTTCATGATTCAACTAAATAATTACCCGTGCTAGTCTGGATATCATTCTTGTACTCAAATAATGATTATACAATCAATTATTATATATTAATAATAATTTCGCAAGATTCAACGTTATTCAAACTCAAAGAACCGCAACTTTAAAGTTAAACGTTAATTGATAATAATCATCATTTAAAATTAATCGTATTTTTGTACTGTATCCTTTGTAACAGACTTCGAAAGTTTGAATTTATTGTACTTTTAATACTCGATTGTCTTTCTCTACTTGCTATGGTTCTGATTATCCGATAAAAGCGTTAATGTGTAAATGAGAGGTACCATCAATCAATTCAGCTATTAAAGAAGTGCACTTAATAGTCTATCTAACAAGCTGTCGTAATTGATGCTTCTTTTCAATGACGTCAAATTAGCGGAACTATTCTTAAAGGTCAATTCATCCGTCTTATCAAGGCAGACAGAATTATCCATCATAAAATGTGCCAAATAAATCAAATACTTGCATTGAAATGAGAGTTTTGAGGTCGATCTAATGTTTTGTACCCCGCCATTCAGGAAAACAGTTACACTGGATGGCCTGTCTATTTTCACTACAGTTTTCACGTCGCACCAACAGCCAGCGTCATTTGGCGACGTTTCACCTTTAACAGTGGATGAAGACCCCAGACTTACACTTAGAGAGAACCACCAAAGCTCCCAACTTCCTCACATGTGAACTTTGGTCCCAGCTTGGATTCCAACTCACTTCTGTGAGGGGCTGGTTATCACTAGTCTCATGGATACTCCCCTGTGTTACAGCCGTTCATTAAACCTTACCTTTGTGATTTACCGAATGAGTGTATACCATGTTCGAACTCACATAAACACAGTTAGCGCATCCAAACACGACAATCGCTAGATTTGGAATTTACAATTCTTATCTGATTTCCTACGACGTTCGTGCGACTGATTTATTTTATATGACCACTACATCTACGATTCTTAAAAATTTACTTAACAAAAACCTGGGACGCTACCCGCTGCCTCATCTTGCTGAAATCGTACGACGAAAAAAAACACGATGTTTGTGAGGGGTCTTATGACATTCACTTGCTAAACAATGCAGAAACCATTTACCATCATTTAAGGAGTCTAGACAAATCATAAATATTCTGTACGGCTTCGAAGATCATGATGAAGCATTGTTTGACGTCAGAAACCTGTGAAAATATTGTTTAAAGCTAGTCTTGTATCCGTTAATTTGGTGTGTTCACTGATTGGACTCTTGCAAGATTTCCTTTACACTGAATGATTTACTTGTAAATTGCATTCGTTTTGTGCTTGTAACTTCTTGACTTCGAGGCATTGGATAAATACATGTCTAATTATATGATAATACTAGATTGCATTTAATCTTTTGCCTCATAATACCGCATTTCCCCGCATCGTAAGCAGACGACTTTTGAAAACATTGTGGCAAAAGAAGCCATTGCCTGTAATGAGTAATGGCTTTTTTGCCACAATGTTTTCCACTCTGTCAGAGAAATAACCCGGATTTTCTTAAATAAGTTGATGTTTTAAATTAGCTTTGAATTTGGAAGAGTCCAAGTATGCTTATGAGGCAAATGGTTAAATAATGTGTGAAAACGAGATTCATTGCGGCGTTACATAGAATTGTTGCTTAACTCTTGCATAATTGAACAATTTTAGTAAATTGTTTACATTGCACGAAGGCTTAAAGGTATTTCAAATACAATGAATCTTTTCTCCGCAAACTTCTGTTGGGGTGATAACGTCTTTTTTACCTCGTGTCTTCATTATATTGTCCTCGCTTTTGTTGAGACTTTAAAAAGGTATTTGTTTGGCGCTTAAACCTGTTTTTGTATATGTGTGTATGTATTATTTTAATATTGTGTGATGTTGTTTGATGTGTTGCTATAGGCGCGAACAACACCAATTGCTTCGTTATGTTTCCAGATTTTGAAAATTAATGGAAACCATGTTAGTCGTTTTTGTGTATTTTGCAAGGCTCTGTGTAACTAGGTAGTTGAGTGTGTGTCGTGATTATTGCTTTATAGCTGTGTTGTGTTTAAATGTAGCGTTCCCCACAAATCCGTTCGTACTTCGTGATATGATTAAAAGCAATTCAAGATAAAAATCTTGATTGAATAATTCAGTCTGTCTACGATCATTGCATGCGCTACCCTATTCTTTCTGACAACAATTTTCATCGCCCTTACCAAGCTGTCCAGTGAGGTATGTAGTACTCAACAATTTAATAGATTTCTAAAACTAAGCCTCAAGCTACTTCAGACAATTAACTAAGACTTCGATTATCTCAGAACCAACACACAGCTACATGTAAACCATCAGATTTCGTTTTCTCTCCTGAATCTCGTGTCTGGACCCATAATAGTCAATTTTGTGTTTGTACAACTGGTAATAATTCTTTTAAACATATGTATTTGCCCTGGGAATATTCTTAATGTTCATTCATACCTACATTTCTCCAGTAATACATAAGTTATGGGTAAATAACATAGTGTTACGAAGATAAATGGCAGAACATAAATTGAAGGAACTTGGGAATAGAAATGTAATTGGTACATTTGGAGATAACGCAATAGGCTTTAAAGGACATTTATGTAAAAGCAACACGAACGGTATATAATCACAAAAGTTACAAGATACAGTAAAACCTCGATCATGAAATCACTTTCGGGATCTGAAAAATCGATCGTAATAATTCAAGTTGAATTATAGGGGAGATATATAAGCCGGTTCGGAAATAAGTGCTCGTGAAAACAAGGTGGTCGTAGTATTGGGGTGGTCGCTATTTGAGGTTTTGCTTCACTTGATTTAGTTTATATATTAACCCCATGCTCACACTGATGATATATCCTGTCTTGTTTATCGATTTGGATTCTGCACAAAAATGGTTATTCCGTTATAATAAAATCATTTATCATTTTGCTATTTTGTAATTTAGAATCCAATGTCAAAATAAGTGGAGAATTATTAGAGATTAGACAACACACATTATTTTAAAAGCAAAGCTTCTAATTTGAATCAAAATCAATGAAAAACCTCAAACAAGATTATGATAAATCAATATTGAATATCAGACATGAATATTGTAAAACAAACAAACAAAATAGTGAATTATGAAATATTTCAATTAAGACAATGATTAACAAAGCTTGAACAACTATATAGTTAACAAAAGTAACTTGTGTTTCATTTTAACTATTGTTTACTGTTAGACGGGGTTATTTTATCCACAGCACCGTACATTAAATTGCCAATTAGCGACATATTGATTCTTGTTCGAACTTAGTTTCTAAACAAAACTAGCGCCATTTTAGGCCATACTTAAAAAAGCTTGTTTGCGGTTACGTGATCCAAACTTTTAATAGAAGGTCTATAGATGCTGTAGTTAACATACGCTTGTACTGAAAACGAAAAGTTAAAATAAAACACACAAAACTATTTTTCGTAAAAATCGCTTATAATGTTTTCTCGATCGAGTGATTTATGAATGAGCGAGTCAGTAACTGCAAGTCAGCAAATTGTTAAGGATGACCTTTCTTGTAGCGTTTGTTAACGACCGAATTGACCGAACTTGTCATGGTTGTAATAGTTAATATAAATCAGTCTTTAGAAATAATTTTGACAGCATCTACATGAATTCACCGATGTGTGTATGTATGACAAAATGCGCTCGCCATTTAATTAGATAGTGTGGACATTTGATGGTGTAAAAATATCCATCTTTTTCAAAGGACAAAATTTTATGACTTCTACTTATTAATATACTCCGTGTTAAAACCAAACTATTTATGGTGTCGGAGTTGAGGATGGCGTGTGAATGATATTGGGTCTTCACCGAGCTTAAAATATCGTGGATGTTTTGACAAAGTGTGTGTATATAGTTTAATTTCTTATGATTCGAAAGACTTGTAAAATTCTTTTATGAACGTAACAATAAATTTTCTTTTCTATTTCTTTGCACTATTTAGTGCATTTTCGTAGTCAACTGTTAGTTTCTTTAACGGATATCTTGTGTAGAATGTGCAAGTGATTTAAATCGTACTTTACAAGGATTATTCACTTCCGGGATATTTAAGTTGAGGTTTAATAAATAAAGAGAGTGTCTGGAGGATGACATACGTACTAATATGGGATCAACTTCAAGATATTAATTTTGGGTACAGAATTCATATAACTAAGCTAAAGTTAATTGGATTTTTGTAATTAAACGAAATAATGTTATACATTCAACGGGGTTTCAGTTTGTATTAAATTATTGCATCATGGGTAAAGTAAATTATATGATGCATAAAATACAAAAAGGCATCTTTTGTGTTTCATACTTAGTTATCCAGGATACGCCGAATATAAACACGTTTACGAACGGGCGTTATACATACAGTAAAACCTCATTGTGCAGCCTCTTTAATGCTATGACCGCTTCTTTATAACAACCACACATTTTCAGATCTATTTTATTTCCTGAGTATTCAAACCCGCAAATGAGACCGCTTCTTTTATCAAACCCGTTTAATTTGGTTCTACAGCTGGTCAATAAATCGAGGTTTTACCGTAACACAGGTTGATGGTCTACCCCGGTGTATGACTGGAGTCCACCTATAACGATAAAGTTGGAAAACATACAAAATAACCTTGGCTGTTAGCGCGACTTTACGCCTTAGTGAAAAAAAAATAGTGTATATAAAACTACAAAAAGTTAATGTGTTTAACAAAAAACTTCCGCCTTGTGTTTTCATACAAACAGCATTTCTTTGATGTGCACTGCTTTCCGACATGAAATGTTTACCACTTGAAGTCAATGAAAACATCGGTTAAGGAAGTGAATGTAGATGACATAAATTTTAAATCAAGTCTAGTCGATATTCAGTGTGCGTGAATTTCCCGGATGAAGCGCAAGTTTACGCGATATAATTTAGGGTAGTTTATGCTATTGAAATAAATATTCCTACAACGAATAAACAAGTTTATAACATGATTATCGGATTGACGTAAAAAGCGGATACAACCTTTACAAGGTATGTAGGTATTAAATGCAATAATAAATTAGTAATATGTTTTTCGTAAAGATTATGGTTATATTTTCCGGAACTGGGACCCTGGGGCCTTTTTTAAAGGATATGTCTGAGCAAAGATGTTTCAAGAAAGGAAACTATAGCGTCATGTTTGCATGGAATATCATGTTATATCATTTTGTTAGATGAGATTTTTATGTCAACTTTTGACGTCCTTCGTCTGAAATGTATGCTATAAGCTTGACTAAGTTTAAAATGGCTTTCGCAGTTTTTGTAAATGAAGCGGACCCCTGAATTGAAAGAAATGGCCAACGTCATAATAATGCATCTACAAAGCTATACAGTATGATATTATGTATACACTTTATATAGAATATTAAATTCTTCAAGACTGAAATAATTAAAGTTTATGAAAATGAATTGTTAACGTTTTACAAAACGTGTAGTGCTATGTAATTGTCCTGATAAGAAAACAAATGGAAAAAAAGTCTGCAAATTACTGTATCAAAAAAGGCATAAAATATCAAACAAACATAGAGTGTAAATCTATTTAAGAAAGCTCGTCAAATAACGATTTAGTCGCAAATTACATTTCCTGTGCTCTTTCTTCATTAATTGAAACTTTTAAGCAATTAGGTACATGGAATGTTTGTAATAGATGGCAATCTTCGTAAATATTGCATTCAATGAGTCATTTGACCACACATAATGTTTGGAAAAGTTTTACATATTTGTTCTTGCGCAATGATTGTGGGGTGGATTTTTTGATATTTGATATTTTTTATCGTAACACGAGGTAAATTTATGTTCAAAGATATGAAATAATGAGTGTATGAATGTAGACGACACACTGAGTGAACAGCATAATGTGAGAGGAAATGAAACAATTAACCGGGCCTAGTTTGTGGAAACCCATAAACTTGGATCCTTTGATTTTTTTTAAACATAATATGTTTGCTAACGTTTGAATAACATTGTTTATGATGACCATTATGTTTTATGAAATTTTTGAAGGATAAAAGTCATTATCCGATCAGGATGAAATTTCCAACTGTAACTAGCCTGGCCACTCAGCTCAATGGTAAAAGTGTAAGATCTAAGAACCTCAGGTTCGTGATTTACGCGCGGCTCATTTTCTCTCGTCTGGTGATTTAGTTGAAGAAATAACGTCCAAGATCATTCATCGTCCAGTGAACTGATTCACGAGCGGAAATAGAAATTTTACATGGAAAACAAGATTGTTGCTGACACAGAATCCAAGAAAACTGGTACACTCGTACTACTTGATGTTATGTTGAAAACTGCAAAAATGAACCATTTATTTCGATAATAAAGCCATGTTTCTGAAAAATCCTCCATTGATCCTGTAAGCCCAATGAAATCATTGGTAAATTGTCTTCGTTTATCGTCAATGTCTTTGAGGACAAAACAAGATACAAATAATTGCATTTAACTGGATGTATGACAAACTTCACTAAATAAATTACTACATTGTACACATGGTAGAACTTTACAGGAATCTAAACCGTTTGCTCGAGTTTTGCAATGCATGCAATTTGGTTACAGGATTTTTAAAAGGATTGTTGTGATTTCTGACGTATTCTTTTCTGGAAAATAGATAAGAAATTTTCAGTGATATCGATTTATTAGAAATGGTGTAGTTGGTTTTTGGAAAATGTGGTGTATTTAATGTAGTGTACTTGGAAAAAATAAGTAAGGGGCTTCTATAGTCAAGTGGTTGTGATCTTAGACTAGTAATCAACCCCCCCCCCTCACAGCTATGCATGAGTTCGAAAACCAACAGCGACCAGATAAATCACATTCGAGGTAGCTGTTTAGCTAGTTTACGGAAGGTCGGTGGTTCTACTAAAGTGTACGCATTTGATGTTCCTCCAACGTCGAAGCAAGAAAGGTCGCTACATGATCCTGGCTTTTGTGCGACATTAAACCCCTTTATTATGATGAAACCAAAGAACACGCCAGGATACTTGAAGCGGATTGAGATAAACATAAAACATATTTTATATAAATTGTTCTAATAAAACGTGCACTCGACGATAGGGCAATGAAATGATTCTTTTTATAAAGTGAACTCTTTCGAGATAAGATTTGCCTGAAAGAAAACTTCTTAAGTGCATTCGAGCTGAGTTTAATCATTCCAGCCTTCACGGTATTACCGCAGATGAATGTTATAACCTGTATTAAATGGTCATATGACTTCTCAATTGAATCTTATCTACAAAACATCTGTGATGGTAAATTTTTAGGCTATTATATTTTTACCTTCACTATTTACTACAGTAAAATTTCGAAATTATGACCACTTCTTGAAGCGAAATTACGATCTTTATATTAAGTCGTTCTGGTTATCAAGTTGAAGTAAAGAAAAAAAAACGAAATCCGGTCAAAACATGAGTGGTCATTATAGTAAAGTGGTCGTATTAATGGGAGCTAAGCGGTCGTGTGAACAGTAAACATAGATCCATCTTCAGCTTTGTATAAATATGATATGAGTGAAAGTTTAAACATAGTAAAGTAACATGTTCATACTTAGACTTAATCTCAAAATATGTCTTAATTTTGATATGGTCTCATTGTAAAGTTGAAATGTGTAGAAAATCGTGTAAATCGGCTCGAACATGAGTGGTCGTTATCAAGAGGTGATTTTAATGTTTAGCCGAACTCTATGTGAGGTTTAACAATTATTTCGTAATAGTAATAAGGTGTATACTTGTTCTGTGCAGCTGGTTAAAACTTAATTTCTGCTTTACCGAACATTTTGCTTTATATAATTATATGACCATCATATGCTGCAAAAACACAAGGAAAGTATTGCATAAACAACTGATATACCATTATTCTATTTGTGAAACTAGGATTTCACATTCAGAATGCATTATAAAATCGTCAAATTGAAGATGGTATTTGAAACCATGACACAATCATATTTCAGTTATTTTTTTTGTCTTTATTTCAATTTTGTGTCGTATTGCTGTGTTCTTCAAACAAGCGAATTCCACACTAAATTCGATTTGTACACAGGCGTGGGTCGTTATTTTCTTTCAGTCTTTTGTAGTTTCACTTTTTTATATTGTTGTTAGATTTTGTTGTTGCTTTTGCTGCTGATGATGTTGTTGTTGTTCTGGCATATTTTTCTGTTGTTGTTGTTGACTTTGCCGATGAATTTGTTGTTGCTGTTTCTGCAGCTGCTACTTGTGTCATTTTTTCTACCGCAAGAAAAACATTTACAAAAATAACGAACACGTGTGTTATTCTATATGCGTGTTATCCGAATACAAATAAATGGGTTGAAGATGATATTCCCTCTCAAAAAAGCATTCAAATCGTCTCAGGGATAAGCCAATAGCAATAAAAACACACTTTAGAAGCGTTCTTACCCAATACTGTTTGTGCAAAAATACATTTGTAATGTCTTTGTAAAATTTAGCTAAAATCGATCAAAGTTTTAATCTTTCTCAAATAGTGAAACATGATTTGACAGATTTGTGATTTAACGGAGTTTAATAACGTTATCGTGTGCGTTTTTTTTTACTTTTTTCTATATCTAAACTTGCACCATATAACCCTGTGTAAGCATTACATGTATTTATAAACGTTCATTGTAGACATTATTTGTGGGGGTGTGAACCCTTCATAAACGGCGTAAACAATCATTTCACTCATTTGTGTGACAGAATCCTCACGGAGAACGTTCAACAATTACCAACAATAATTCGCTATCTTCCAAATCCTTTCAGTAAATATCGAAGTCACACTGGGAAATTAACGGTTGACGAACTACTCGGAAAGCGCTGAAAAGTAATAATTGAACACAGATAGTATGTTTGAAGACAAGTGGAGCGATGTTAGATGAGCACATATGTTTGACATTCGATTATGCGGGACCATCACTCCATCATCATAATACTCAGGAGTCCTACAGAAGATGAATGGTTTCTGGGAACTTTGTTTTATGATTGCCGGAATAATGGCTTTTATACAGGATGTCACGTGTACAGGAAATGAGGATTTGGGATTACACGAGTATTGTATTGAAACGGTATGATGATCTGTTCTTTTTTCTGGTCCATGTGTTAAGAGCTGATTTCTAGCTAATTGCTACTTTTCAGAGCAGCTTATTTTTCTTAGAGACTTTGGTGTAGTAACGTTTAATGTTCGGTTCAAAAATACTGCATACCAATTTTCTCGGCTTTTTTCTCTCGGAATTCATGGGGCGTAAAGAATTCTAAGGAAAACAAATGAACTTGTATTAATATACTGATACTACATTTTCGTGTCGAGTTTAAAAAAAGGATAGATTTGATACTTGATAGTGGGACGAATGTTTGTCTTGGAAGCAAAAATCTTCCATATTACCTTTTAAATACATCAAAACGTATTCAGAAAGTCTAAAACAGTTTGATCTCTCTACCAATTGTCATTTTTTAGATATGCAATTATAATTGACATGTGAATGGACTACCCTTCTTTGAAGACAATTCTTATACATATAAATTCATTTCTTTCTCTAAACAAAGAGCATCTTTTAGCTCTTTTAAAGATCGTCTCTATAGACTGCCTTATTGAATATAGTGAGTGTTCTTGTTATAATAATGGTGTGTTATATATTTTCAGGTCAATTATCAGACTGATGCTTCCCCTATCAAGATCATTCCAAAATACATGAACAGTAAGTGTTTCTTCAAATTGATAAACACTTGGTTGAAAACGTATAGAATGATTGACTATGACAAATGTCTGGAGATCAGGCCAGAAAAAAGTCGTGTTTCCTGTTACCCGACCGACTCTTTGTTTCGGCGCGGACCCTAAAGTAGCTAACAGCAAAATTCACTTTGCGAACATATTTGGAAGGCGAATCGTACCCCCGATATATGAACGATATTTTTAGAAAAAGGAAAAGTCTTGCGACAAACCTACCCTTGTCCGGTCAAGTAAACACAAACACGATTAAATTTTATTTTCTGACCACAGTTGGTCGTCATTGTTTTGTTAGCAAAAGTGGAATCAATTACCTAAATAGCTAATATCTTATTTGTTCAAAGCCCATCAAATGTGTGTGGCGGTTACCAGTACATAGCACGTGCTAATTTCATTGTTTATTTTCCTATTATCTGCAATCCCGTTAATCTGTTATAACACGTGCTAAATTCATTTCCTGTTTAACCCAGATATATTTTTTTGTTTTGCTATCAATATATTACTGCATACCTTTTCTCTGGTTAATGCGTTTAGTTGTTTGTTCTTCAAAGTACCTCGTCTATACTTTTTCGTTAATATTTGCATATTCATGTTCTACACTGGTACCGTTTGGTTGCCAGTGGTTAGTGCGCTGGACTTGTAACCCGGAGATCCGGGTTCGAATCCCGGTCGCGACAGGTCATACCCTTCCATGAAAATTTGACAAAAATGTCGATTTTCCTTCACATTTGGAGAAGCTGAAATCAGGTTTCTCTCTGGGCTTTAAAGTCGTACCAACAGCTAGGGTCATTTGACGATTTTCTGGCTTTAAAGTGTACACCTTTATAGAACCAATGACCTTCCGTAAGCTAGCTGGACAACTTCTTCGCACGTGACATTTGTCGAGGCTCTGGTGGGATTCGAACTAATAGCGATGAGGGATTAGTGATTACTAATCAGAGATCGTGACCACTCGACCACGGAGGCCCCTTCATGAATTTGGAGAAAATTGTACTATATTTGTTGAACTGAACCCTTTTATTGAGACAAGTATTTTTGCTGTATTTAACCTGTTAGAGGTGTTAAAGCAACCGAGATGACCATATTTAAGTTTATTAATATTTGAACGCAAAGTGAATAATAATAATGAAATATAATGATGGTTTAGTGGTATATACAAAACAACTAAGCCACAAGGAAGATATTATTTAATTTGTTTTGAAGCTATTCAGGAATTCGATATAAACAGGAAGTTTTAAAATGCAGTAAAATTTGACATTGAATGTTACCATCCCAACGTTTTGAATTCTTAAAAGCATGGTCTTCTTACATTTCAGTATGCAAAGTTACGTTTTTTTGTTGTCATATTTTGTCTATCACGTCGCTAAAGATTACATTTATTTTCGAAGTTTTTCAAGTATAAATCCTACAACTCTTACAATCCATTTATCCCCCCTCCTCTATTTCTTTCTCCCTATATCTGCTTTTTCATTTCCCATCTATGTCTCCTCCCAAACTCCTTCTCGTAGCTTTAGTTTTCCTTTCGTCCCTCATTCTCACATTAATTTCTCCTTCTCGTACCTATCTTTCTCCACTTTCAATGTCACCCCTTGCCTCTCCCACCTTTCTCTTTTTCTCTCCCTCTGTCTTTTTATCTCCTTCACCCATCCCCCTTATGTCGTTCACTCTCGTTCCTCCTTTATCTTTCACATTTCTCTCTATTTCTAATCAACAACGTAAATCACAGATCATCCTTATATGAAGTTAATTTTCTTTAAAGCTGAGGCAGTCGGTTTTGCTTTCGTATATTGGTAAAGATTCTAGATTTTACGTTTCAGAATCATACAGCGTTCCCTCAAACGGCAGTAGCACTCGTCTAGAACTAAGTTTGTGTCCAAACAAGACATTCCTGAAAGTCCATTTGATGATTCACAAGCTAGAAGGTAACACATTGTTGGACAAAAAAATCGTTGTAAACATTCTATTTCATTTTGTTTTTATTGCAGAAAAAAAAAACTCACTTAGCGATCTCTTCAATATGCTGACCACCATTATTGTGATAAAGATAAGACCGCCTCATGTTAAGACTTGTTCTCAAATAAAGACTTTAAGCCCCAGACACTGATGATATTTTATTGTCCATCTAAGTCTGATTATCGATTTACATTCTTTTCTCATTCAGTTTCGTAAAATACAAAAATATTTTTTAACAAATATAACAATACACCGAATGAATTGTTTTAAGGAATCTTAATTTATTCTAATCTTGCTTTATAAATTTATTTGAGTATCAAACATTGGTCATGTTTTATTGGATTTATGAATTAATTTTCAGGGAATCAAGTCATTTTGTGCTACAGAAAACAGAAATCTGAAGAATATGTAATCATGGTAACAAAATGCTTCCATATTCATTTATCCGACAAACGGCTGCCTTCAATTTTGGTAAGTGCACGTATATGTACTGTTTAAAGACTTGATTAGGAGATAAAATATCAGATCTTAATAAGCAAGGTTTGATATGCAACTTACGACCCTGAACTTAAAATCTGTAGATATTACCTTCAATAACTCTTAGCGCTCGCCTGAAAAATTGATGACAAATCACATTTTCTTTTCGTATGAATTTAATCGACTTTGCCTTACGATCAAGCTTGTCTCTGGCACGCTTTATAGGGTTTCATACTACGATAATGAGGTTGCACTCTTGTCTTCTTTAAGTCCATACGGTTTCTAAATATCGATGACAGTAAATTTTCCCCCAAGACATGCAATTTTAACACGCAATGGTGTACTTTTCGTACTTCAAACGACTATTGAACGTTGTATTGTTTTATCATTCTAATTGAGTCATAGATTGAACCCTTACGTCTTGGAATTGTAAAGTTAGAAGTTGGACGAAAGTGCAATTTTCTTTATTACTCTCCTTGTAAAAGACTTAAATTGGCGCCTGCAACCCAGTCATAATGAGGTCCGTTTTTTATTTACTTCCTTTAATGTATAATCTCAGTATCTTGTTATACAAGAATCGTCGTTAATGACATGTCGCATGAGATATTGCGTAACTTTTTTCGTATCTTTTCTCATAAAAATGCACTGAAAATACCGTAATACAGGAAGATTAGGTCATCTTTGTAAACATATTGGATTGTAGGGTAAGTGGTAGATAAGCAATGTTTGTACTTAAAGCTTGAATAAAGAACTTTGTTTTGTTTTCTTTTTCGTCAAAATCGCTAAAACTATTTTAGGGTCGGTGGAATTTCAGTTCGTAACTGAAAACCAACACTTTTTAAAGATTGTCTTAGCGGGAGATATGAAATAGTAATTAGTGAATTTTGTCTGACAAGTATGCAGGTGCATAGATCTTTCAGAGAGTTGGGTTTAAGCTCGTTCAAATAGCAAGAATAATAAAAGTTCCAGAAAGCGTAGGATTATGGGAGGTGTCGAAATATCAAAGCACTGAAGATCTAACGAACTTGAAACTAAGTTATCTAAACAAGCATCTACAGTAAAGATTTGTTCAATGTCATTGACAGATAGAAATTTAAAGATTTCTATCAGCGCTTATTTCTGGTTCAATGAGCGTGTTTAGGATAATCTAGATTTGATGGGAAGAGAATAGCCAAAATTTTCAACCGCTCGAATATCAAACAAAAAATAGTTTCATCTTTCATTTTTACTTGTTTTCGACATTTTTAATTACAGGATTGCTGGTTCCCGGTAAGTATACAATCAAACGAACCAATCATACAAGTATGGACCGAAAGAGAAACAGGGGACCAACTCGACATACAATATGGTAGACTTGATCCAAAACATTTTGGTAAGCTCGCATTACAAATTAATTTATTCTTACTGAATTTATCTATATTAGATATGCATGGAGAACGTTCACAATGTAACTGTATTAAAATGTATTCATATAATCACTCAGGAGACGTGTTACTTGTTACGAAAGAAACTCGTGTGTATGTGTAAACATCGTAACTAAGAAACTGTTGGGGTATCTGCAAGTTTCTTTCTGTCAGCTCACTGTAAGTATCCCTGTCAATTGTAATCTGAAAAGATTGTAAAATAATCGCGCCATTATGAACGTATTTATTCATACTAAATCAACAACAAAACATAGGACGATTTTCACCATACGCCTTCAACAAGCGTAGTACCATTCCTAAATTGACCATATCAAAGACAAACGACCCCAAACACACCTCAGCATTAACATCAATAATCACCGTTATCACTTTAATTAAGATGATTTTTTTTTAATTTCGTCTCTTAGGAACATAAATTGATTCTTATTCGTACTCTTGTTCGACAACTTGAGTGTCTCCACAATTCTTCAAAATATCAATAAAGCTTATTAGTTCGTCTCCAAGTGCTTTTATACAATTAGAAATGGTCTCACTTCATATTAAGCTCCATACAATAGAGTCCTTTGTCTGGTCTGTGGCGTTTCCATCAAACTACCTTCCACGAGGTTGTCTCTCGATACTTGACTTCAGTTCTCGAGTTGTCAATAATGAAGTAATTAAATCAGATTGTTTTATCATTTTAGCGCCGTCTCCCGGATTATTAAAGAACTAAAATGATCAGTTTGGTAAAATATCAGTTCTCGTTCATACATTTGTAACCATTTCAAAGAACAGACTACATTTGATAGAACGGACTTAAGTACATCAGAAACTTGCACATTCAGATCTGTTAGAATTACTTGACATTACAGCTGCATTTCGTCATGAGTCCTTAGTTTTATATATGCATATTTAATCACTTCAAAGATTTACCTTTTTGGGTATGTTCTACGCACAACTAGATTCAACTTTTGTGTAAAATTTTACTGGTTCTCACTACAGCTCGTTGAAACCTTTGCGTAGAAAGCTGCTTGTTTAGCTCCGTAGATCCAAATTCGTCACATTCATCAAAAATATGTCACGAATCGACAAGATTGTCACAAACAAATCGGCATCGATCACATACATTCGTCTCTGCATGTTACATTTTGTGCTTGATTTTCGCACCAGAAGCAATAACATCTATAGCACTAGTTGCATAGTTATGTGATCACAATTGTAACGTAATGAATGTGGTCTTACACAGTTCATTTAAACCTCTGTGTAGAATTGAACTGGTTCTTAGTACAGTTCGTCCACTATAACCGTTGAAATGTACAGTACAACCTCTCCAGAGCGGCCCTCTCTTGAGCGACAACCTCCCTTCAACAACAGCATGCTTTTTCCTCACTGTACGATTTGACTATTTATTTAACCTCTCTAGAGCGACAACCTCTCAACAACAACATAATTTTGCGTCTCCCAAAGGGTGTTGCTTTGGGGAGGTTGCACTGTATTGGTTTTGTGTGTATTTTTAATCGCTTCATAATGTTCCTTTCGAAAATGATTTTGGACAATCGACACTGACTGACCATGTCCTTAGAGGTTTTCGGCTGAATGCTTGGACGTATTTTCTTAAGACTTTCTAGAACATGTTTTGATGTGTCCATCTTGCATAGCTAGGAAAGGGTACCTTCTGCGATAAAAAACATGTGAAATCTCTGCCTAGTTTGTTTAAGGCGCGTTGTTAGGGCTAGTTTTGTGTGATTAGTTTTCAAACAGGCTGCTATAATCCATGGATTTACGCGTTCTTTCATAACATTATTCTGCATTGTATTGGACTGGTTATTTATAACTTCATGTAATTAGTACTCCATGTTGCTCTCTCTTTTCAGATTCCAATAATACTTGCACGGATGCTTGTGAAATGGCGACCGTGAGTATAACATCACCAGTCACATGCTACGAACAAGCGTATATGATCTTTGATACACGTATTAGCGTTCATCACGTGACCTTTGATGCAACTGATCATGACCAATGCTCACATGTGCCTTTAACGATTGTAAATCAAGTAAGTTGATCAGTTGAGATCGGTGTAAAACAAGTGAATAATCACAACCTCAAATTGAGATAAAAATTTGTGCAATTTAATTCGTCTGATGTCACTGTTTACTAATTACATTAGAAACTGGATTTAGAAAAATCCTTGTGTCAAATTTAATTACAACAAGATAATTTCACAATGGCGTAAAACAATGAAAACAGCTGTTCGTTGACACGTACGTCTAACTCAAAGCGATTAACACTTCACGGCGCGTGTATCTCTTTTCTTTAAAGGGAGACTACTCCCTACGAAATTGTAAAACATGGTGAAGTTGAAAGTGTCGGAATTATATTCATACTATCGTACAATGATTTATCTAATATGACAACATGTGTTGTATGCGTTCATCAATGTCCAAGGGTTGGACAGGCTATATGATGTATACAGTTAATGTCGTAACTATGGAGATTTGCAGACATATTAATCTGATTTGCAAGGCAATGTTATTAATTGTCTGTAGATATCGAAAAATAGCTGGGTAATTTTGTATTTTACAGACAGACAATGGATTGAGATATTACGTCAATTGTGACTTTAACGGGATGGGTCACCTTAAGGTATTGTCAATCTTTATTAAATTGCCTCACGTTAAGCTATTTTTAATCAATAAAATATCCTGGTGACACTTACAAAGCTCTCGGGAACAATTACACCGATTGGTTAGTTATCATAAGTGAATTAAATGCATTTTATGGCTCAGGAACTCCATAGGAATTGTGATTGTGGACGGAACAGTTGATAAGATTATATAATGTCGGTATCTAGTTGCCAAATAGGAATTCAGTTTTCATCAAATTATTGTCTTGGAAACGACAAATACGTAATAAAATAAATTTATTTCCTTAATTCAATCAGTAAATGAGACGAACCGCTCCAATGTTATATGAATATGGACAAAATGAAAGAATGTCTGGCTTTTGTGAACTGGTGAAATTATATTAATTGTTCATATATGTCTCGAAGATTATTTTTTTTATAATATTTCAGATGTTGTATTCAGTAGATACCAATTATTGCCTTAAATATCAACAGATGAGAATATCTTGTCATAGAAGTAAGTGACATATTTCCGAATTAACACGATCACATTAAATCTCCTAACAGGAGAATACGCAATAAACAAATGCTCGCTGTAATAATTGTGATGTCACATCTGCATGGGGAATACGAAAGGAAATGTTTGGTGTGAATCTTGCAAGTACGCCGTTATTGACTTATTCATGTTCTAGCTAAAAAAGCGTACAGGCTCTTATCAGTATGTTAAACATGAACAATTATTAAAACATACAGTTTTTGTCTTGATTTAAATTAAACGTCTAGCTAACTTGAAAACGTGTTATTCACAATTTACGGGCCCTTTAAATATGCTCACGTGAAAGTGCTTTCTGTTTTTAACATTGGCATAAATCTGTTGTCGAGTCTGTTGGGTATTGTCGGTTTCTTGCGTAGAACCGGGTTGGTACTGGTATCCAGGTACACTGTTTAGGTCAACTTCATGCCGGTATAAATATAATCGAAATACAGTATAACTTCGTTATCACTATCATCGATATCCCGAGCACCCGACTTATCTCCGGGAGTTTTCAAATTTTTGTTCTCAGCTGCGTATAATTTTCAACTAACAAACAAATACCTCGTTATTACGAGCACCACGTTTATCTCGAGCATTTAGTCTCTTCCGATGACTCATCGAGATATCGAGGTTTTACTATACAATTGAAAGCAGGAGTAAAACCCGAATAATTACGGATGCCCGAATAATTATTTAATGCACGGTATGTCTTTGATTAAACGTATTTTGCAGATACTAAACAGGAAGAGTATACAGCCAGACTTGAAGAAGCTCATTCATTTGGTATATTTGTGTTGTTTGGTCTGGGTTGTATGACTTTGATATCCATAATCATTGCTGCAAGTATTTTCAGTGAGTGCACTTTTCTTCACATACTATCATTCATTATAATCTGCCTGGATCGATTGTGTATGTACTGGAAAATGACAATATATCATTATTATAATAAACTGAAAATTTTAGTAAAACTCGAAATATTTCATAACGAAATAGAATAACAAGTTCTGCAATATCTGTAATAGCTGTGGAAGAAAGATAACTCCTGCATAATTAAATTCTTTAACTATCCAGAGTTGCCCCCCTTGTTTCCTGTTATTATAGACTTCAACGAATCGTTATACTTTATCTCTTTATGTTCTATGTATTAAAGCATTCCAAAAACTACAACCGTTATGGAACCGCATTCATCGACATTCAGAAGACAAGTGTCTTGGTAAGCTATGATTATATCGCTCCATAATTCTCAGAATTATTTAAACTTTCTTTGGAGATCAGTCACCTTTTGTTATAAAACTTGGCTTATTTTCCTGAGCTTCCGGGATATCAAGCGCACTGTTTTCGCGTGGCAGCAACAATACAAAATTTGCCGATATAACCCTTTTCCTTTATGCTTATCATAAAATAATTGTAAAAATTTTAGAATAACCAGTAATGTTGAAAAATTCATCTCTCAACTTATTTAGAGTTTGGAAAAGAGGAATGCAGTATATATCTGTGAATCAATCTTTAAGGAAACCACTACTAAGGCGAGAAAATAATAGATGGGTTTACGGTTATCAGTCCACGGTTTTTAGTGCCGGCACTAACCAAAAATCCAACGTACGAAAATATTTGGGGACGAATCGTTCCTCTAAAATACGAAGGGTATGTTAAGAGAAAGAAAAAAAAGAAAGATTTTCGATCCATCTACCCTATTTTTGGCCAATCAAACAAACATTAAACCGTATTTTTTCTAACCTATTACATTGTTACATTGTTCTCATGCAGTGTTATTACCAAAGGCTAATATCTGTGTCATCAGACACGTTTAAATGTGTTTATCATGATATTTTAGAACTGGAAGAACGTGACACGGTTGATCGTTTATTACCAAACAGAGCAGACAATGATGACAAGAAAGGTATCAAGTATTATAATTCGTATTTAGATTTAAGAATTTTTCAAAATGTAATCGTGCGGTGTCTAATTAATGGAAATGCAATTTAGACAGGGTGTACTTCCTTTCAAGTGTCATTAAACAACATCGACATAAAGCGCCATATTGTCCTGTAACGCTGTTAATAATTATATAACCACATTACAAGTATATTTTCACCGTCTAAAATTAGGCGTGTGTAATTTATAAGCTATAAAATAAGTTCAAATCTGAATTGAAACAGCTGACTGGTTATCTCGCTCGTTTGATAGTCATATGTACGGAACCCCTAAAGTGACATTCTACACTTATATTTTAACTTGTAGCACTCTTTTTTATTTCGTTTTTACGAAATGTTATTTCGTAAATACGAATAAGTATTTCGTAATTATTATAAACGAAATATTACTTCGTAATTACGAAATAAAAAAAGAATGCTACAAGTTAAAATATAAGTGTAGAATGTCACTTTAGTGGTTCCGTACATATGAACGATGGTTTATGATTATGTCTGTTAGAGCGCATTCCGATGGTAGAGATTGGTAAAAATAAGGTTAAAAGTAAACACCCAAATTCAATAAAATGCCCTAAATTGAAGATAACTATACAATGTTAAAACTAATTGCTGAAGTATACATTTGTATATATACTGAGAGAAAAAAGTTTAGCAAGTTTTTTACGCCTTTGGTTTTCGTCTATAAATCAACGCCACTAAAACGTTTCCGTATTGAACAATTGTGCCCAATTATTTACAGCATGATTTCACTTGTTTTTTGCACACTAGACCATTATGCAATCGTGAAATGTCACTTTCACGAAAATCACGTGCACTATGTGCACAGTAAATCGGATGCTCCTCATCATGTCACAAAGTACACAGTTCGAGAGCTTTCTTATCGTAAGCACATAAACTGGAAAATAATCTTTGAAAATCAATGATGGGACGTCGGCTTGGAATGACGTTTGAGCAACGTGAGAGAGCCATCGGTATGCTTACCGTTGGCATGTCGGCAAGAGACGTTGCTCGACATTTCCATCGCCACGAAACGACAATAAGTCGACTGCTGAACAGATGTCAGCAAACTGGGAACGTCGCAGACCGATCCAGATCAGGCAGACTTCGTAAAACCGCGCCGCGGAAAGACCGTTTTCTCACGACGTCATCTCGACGCAATAGATTTCTTTCTAGTCGAAAGTTAGGTCGTTTGCTGAGGAATGCTACTGGCACAAGAGTTTGCGACTGGACGGTTAGGAATAGGCTACGTGCCGCTAGATTGAAAGCGTGCCGTCCTTACGTTGTCATTCCGCTGACGTTGCGACACCATCAAACAAGACGTCAATGGGCCAGGTTTCATTGGACTCGCAGGTAATGGCGCGACGTTCTGTTTTCGGACAAATCTAGAATTAACGTGTCATTTGCGGATGGCAGAGTTCGAACTTGGAGGAGACGAGGGGAGAGGCTGGACCAAGATAATGTTGTGGAACGTGACCGTTATGGGGGTGGTAACGTGATGGTTTGGTGCGGGCGTACATCATGATGGGAAGACAGATCTCGTCATAGTGCCTGGTAATCTCACTGCTCAAAGGTACTGTGAAGAAATCATCGAGCCTGTTGTTGTACAGTATTTGCAACAACGTAACGTTGGGATTTTCCAACATGATAACGTACGTTCACACACTGCGAGGCATACCTAGAATAGTTTACGCATCCATAACGTCAATGTGTTGCAGTGGCATGCAAGATCACCGGATCTCTCTCCCATTGTCGGACCACTTAGGTCGTCAGGTGTCCTGCAAGCTGAATGGGTCAGTATCTCATTGCAGGTCATTAGAAAACTGATTTGCAGCATGCGACGTCGTTGTCAGGCAGTCTTGGCTGCGAATGGTAGGCACACCAGGTATTGAGCCGTGTCTGAACTTTTACGACTGACCCCCTAGTTCATTTCACGTACGCCGGAGACTACACGCCTCAAAATCATAGAATAACATTGATGCGAATCATTGGTAATAAGAATCAAATGCCTGAAAATGTATTTGGTTTTATGATTTCGTACCTACCCTTTCCCCAGGAGTCAATCCTTTCTGAACTTGCTAAACTTTTTTCCATCAGTATATTAGGCCGATCTTAAAAGGTTGGTTTCCAGTCACGCTAAATAAACGTTTAACGGTAGGTAGGTAGCTAGGTAACTAAGTAGCTAGGTATGTAGCTAGGTAGGGAGGTAGGCACTTTGGTCAACTTTATATACTTGTACTGAAAACTAAATGCTGGGATATAGAACGCAAACATTTCTTTTTTGTCAAAGTATTTTTGTGTCGAGGGATTTTTGAGTGAGTCGATCGCGTAACTGGAAACCAAAAGTTTTTAAGGATGCCCGTATATATAAATATTCACATACAGCATGTCTGAAAATTGTTACACTATTAACGAACCGGAAAGTATCCATATCTAATTATCAAAATATGTGTAACACCTCAAATTATATTATTGGTGAATTTAATGTACATGCTTCTTTAAACACACTTGTCTTCCAAAAGAGAATGATCTATTTAAAAAGGTATAATTTTTCGTACTATAGCGTATACATCAAAAAGGCAATGGCTGTATAACTATGGATCGTTAACCTCTAAAATGTACTGTAAATATCGCATGCCCCAGTGTGAATATAGGTTAAACATATATACACGTGGACTATGTTTTAAGTTTTTTTCCACATCAGAAAAAGAGGCATTAAAATGTAACGTAAATTTCACAATAATGCACAAAAATGACTCATTTCCAAACCACATCTGTATCTATTTACCTTTATTTATTTTCAATTGCTGATATATCTGTAAATGTCAGTGTCACTAAAGGATGTATTTGATTGTCATATGAAAGGTCATTCATTTTGAAACGCTTTTAAAGTAAAAGATTGGATGTCTGTGCAATGTTGATAGGGATTTGTTGCGATACTACGCAGCCCCTAAAGTGACAATCTGCGCTTATGTTATGAGTTGTAGCATTCTTTTTTATTTCGTTTTTTTTTTCGAACAATTAGGTTACAAAATAAGTGTAGAATGTCGCTTTAGGGGCTCTGTACGATGCCTCAGTTCATATGTGGTTCGATTTTTTGATTGGTAGAGGCAGTAACAGGGGATATTTGATCATCTCAAATATAATCCCGGGTAACAGGTCAAGAAGATGGTAAATATAAACTGATATTGATTAATAAAAACAACAATACTTGTACACGATCTGCTTTATTTTGAACAAATTAACAGCTCAACACCATACATTGTATTAAAAGTGTTTGTATATAAATTTTTGTATTAACGGCGGCTTGCCTATAACTGCATTTGTAACACCAGTGTAATGTAAATATCATATATATATATAGGCGAATACCTTGAATATCGTTTAGCTGTCCGTAATTTTTTTCATCTACATTATTAATTTTAACTTAAGGAGACATTCATCAGTCAGCTTATAAAAATTACTACACTGAGATGATAGCGACTGACTCACATATTTTATATAAAGGGTTTCCAATCCTAATTTGATCAGCTCTTCTTCTCTCCATTCTGAAAATGAAATCATATTAGCATTATTCCACATTATGTAACACATTCCGCACACATATAGGCATATGGAGTACAAATACTGCTTATGTTACAAGGGCGTTAATATCCTACTAGCAATTTATACAGAACTTACTTACTCCTAGGTATTTGAGTCACAACAATAAAATACTTGAGTTACAATCATTTATATTCCAAGTTTATATAACATAGACTTTAAGAATTGCATTTATTTTGCGCTTGAAAAAAAACAACACAAACAATCGTAATTTCTACATTAGAATCTTTTAACAATCATTAACGCACAACAAGTATGCAAATGTGTTCGTATTTTAACAAACAAAAAGAATGATCGATGTCTGCTATTGCTGACATTTACCATACATAAGGTAACTTAAATATCTTGTTGTTGTTCCACATCATGTTTACTATTAATGTACATTGTTAGCACTTAACAAGTGATCATTGTAGACCACAAAAACGCAATAGTTCAAAGTTCAAACGTGTATCAGCTTATAACAAAAAAAAACATTGCCTTCAGCCATTTACAGATCATAATACAAAATAGTGAAATAACAAATGATTGACAAACAAGTAACAAAGCTTGCCTTACCTAACTCAGCAAGTACTTATTTCCTCTCGTGTATGCTTTGTATTTAATAAAACTCTTAATATCATACCAAAACATTCTTAAAATATTGAATAAGGCTTTAATTTTCAAAGTATTTTCAAAATATTGAACGAGGCTTTAATTTTCAAAGCATTTTTAAAATATTGAATGAAGCTTTAATTTCCAAAGCAGGTGTTATAGTGCAATAACTTATTATGATGTAATTACAATGTTGCGGCATGGTAACGTAAATATCGGTAACTTTAAAACCAATAACGTAAATATAGTTTTACCGTCATGAACGAAAATCGTCATTTGTGTAATTTCATCAAATTGAAGAAGACCTACATTCTAATATTTGACTAAACTATCAAGTAACATTAACTGCATTCGAAGTGTAGCCTTTGTTCACGCATATATATATATACGGGCCCCACGTCACAATCGCAACCAAGTATCCAAAAATGAAATGGCTTACAGAGCATAAAATCGCTCATAAATATCGTACACCGAATTTCATTATGATAATATGCAAATTTGCATGAAGGCATTGTAAATTTATTCATATAATGACGACGCTCAAATTGTGTGCAATTAATCTTAATGTAGTATCTTCTATAATTGTCAAAAAATGTATACTTATAGAAACAGACCCCCGCGACTTGCAAATGGTGTATTTTATTGAATTTGAGCTTATAAAAACAGTTTGAAAGACAGACCTTCATATACATGTAAACAAAAAGTAATGTCTGTTTTTTTTCAGCTCAAGAGGTCAACAAAGTACACACACCCGTTGCAGAAGTAATCAAAAAAGCGTATATCAAACGAATGGATTCATTTACATCGGAGGGGCAATCGCCCACTAAACAAGCAAAACCTGTAAAGATCGCAAAAACACGTGACGTTGGTAAGCTACATAGATGTGTGACTTTAGCACTGCTTGAGAACACTGACGACGCGTTATACAGAAAGCGCGTGTTAATCCTTCCGCGACCATACGACTCATTCAGCCGAGATGCGACCAACCTTTTGAAAACTGTATTCACAATGGAAGGTGGAATACCAAGCCATTGCTGTTTTGATCGCGACATTTATCAGCAATACATCACAGGTGATAAATACGAATGGATTGAGCAGACACTCGCAGATCGAAATAGAATTTTAGTATTTCTATGTTTTACAAGTATTTCCATAGACATTAAATGCAATTCAATGGTGGTCGACATTCTTGAACATCTTCGGCTAACACGAATCAAACCTCACCAGTTCTGTAAGGTTGTGTTTCTTCATATAACTGATAGCAATGATAATCTAGCTAATCATTACCATGGCGACAGTTTTCATATGCAAAATGCTCATTCATACGGAGAATTCATTGAAAACATATTGTCATATTGTGGAAAGAATCCGGACACTGAAAGTGCATTTATACAACAACTTATCAGGTGCGACGCTTCGAAACACTTCTTGAAATTTGTTGGTGTAAAGCCACTGAAAAATTCGTCATTACAGTAAATATTATTTGTTATTTGAATTTGGGAAGGTACGATTGAAAATACTTAAACCTGTGTTGTTACGTTGCTTTGACAAGTTTTAACCCTATAAAATACAAGACATATTTTGCAGATGATAAAATACAAAGTCAATGATAACGACAAATAAGTTATTCATAAGGTATTTTTAAAAAGCACTTGGTATGATTTATGTTATACTATTTTTTTTGTATTTTGTGGTTATATCACTTTTTATATTTATGATGTAATAAACTAACTACTTGTAAGCCAGAAGCTGTACATCGTGATTTTCGATTTATTTCGATAATGGGTATGTACTCAGTGTATATCCATTTAAATGTAAATCTGTCCTATGTTGTGAACACTTTATTTCATACGTGAGGTACTTAAATGATACATGATTTGATGTGTGAGTTTATTGAAATGAACTTAAAGTCGAGAAACTGACATTTCTAAACATATTTTAAAAAACTGCTATTTTAGTACGCACTTAAATGGCAATTTGTATACGCTCGAGTTAATTTACACACCAACGAAACTTTCTGGTGCCTCATTGTTCGCAATTAAATTGCTGTATCAAATTTGAAATAGAAGAATGTTGAAATCATACACACTTATATTTAGACGTATATCCAATATCTTTTTGTAATGTCGAATGCACAAGTCATATATTATTCCCCTTCTTTATTTAAGGGATTACGAAATAAGGCATTGTCATTGTAATGCTGTTGTATTGCCATTCAGGTTATTCAAGTCTGACAGAGAATTATAGAATCAGACACTTATGGTTATAGTCATATGTTATATATACACTAGAATATACATGTATATAAAAAAATAAATCCCTACCTACCGACCCTATATTTTCAGAGCCAGTAGCGTACACAAGTCTTTTTTTGCCTAAATACTGGAATGTTTCATCCACCAGACAACATCAGTTTTCAGATTGATCATGACACTATAACTGTTTCAATGGACTACTCGAGGGTAGAATCATATGAAATAATATTATGTTCAAAACATGAATTCTCCTTCCCTTACATTGATATCTTCCAACAAAAACTTCACTTCATGAAAACTGACTGTCGTTATGTACATTCGGTTTTCATTATGCAAACAACAAACCCACATTTTCTAATTGTAACAATAATCAGGGTTATAGTGAACTCGCATATTGTGAATTATCGGATGTTGCGAAGTACAGTGTTAATTATTCATTGGGGTGTAACGTCGCACCAACAGCCATTTGGCGACTTTCAAGCTTCAACAGTGAGAGTGATTTTTCGCATTCATTTTGTTTGATGGGTTTTTAACATCGCATCAACAGCATGGGTCATACGACGAATTTTCTAGTTTTTACGGCGGAAGAAGATTTAGGCATACACCAGGGTAGAACCACCAAATCTTCCGTAAGCTGGCTGGACAGCTTCCTCACATGTGAAATTTGTTGGGATTCGAACTCGGTAAGGAACTAGTAATTACAAGTCAGAGACCGTAACCTAACCACTGGACCCCGGAGGCCCATTCTATAATTATTCAACCACGATATTGCCTTCACGTTTTTAATGCAAAGGATTTATTCAGAGAAATATGAATACAGTGATCTTAAAAATTGTGTCGTTTTGTTGAATATTTGTTTCAATTCGTTCATGTCAGGTTTTGTTGTTACTATTAATGTTGTTACTGTTATACATGATTATAAAATACCTCTGATAATCACTACTATGTATAATGCAACATTGACTTTCTTTATTGTATATTCAATGTCAGAAGAAATATTTTCTTGTTTAATTGTAATGCAATCATTCCACGAACATAATCATGTATAAACATGAATGTTGAAAATTGATTTATAATACATGCAATTATTTAGTTTATGCTTCGGAATGAATTGGTAAAAAATGCAATCTAAAAACGTTCACTGTTCTTTCTGTTCTACGAGACTGTAAATACCCTCGACCAAACATTTTTAAAATGTGAACAGATTAATGCCATTCATTGCCATAAAAAATAATTAAATGATTTATCATTATTCTGTTCAAACAATGAATGCTGATGAAAAAAACAGACGTAAACTGAATGATACGTCACCGGCGCTCACTATCAGAGCCGGTAACGTGAGCTTATACAGTACTAAAAGTTTGAACTGGTAGAAATTCGTTTTCACTTTTAAGAATATAAAGTCTGTCTGCAATATAACAAATAAAGATAACTTTAAAACAGAAATAAATAATATAGTCAATGATCTACTGATGATACTTTATTAAGGATCTAACTACTACTAGATCTACTTACTATACCAGTTAGTGATGGAAAAAAGTTTAGCAAGTTCAAAAAGGATTGACTATGGGGAAACGGTCGGTACGAAATCATAAAACCAAATACATTTTTAGATATTTGATTCTCATAACCAGTGATTTGCATCAATGTTATTCCGTGATTTTGAGGCGTTTAGTCTCCGGCGTATGTGAAATGAACTAGGGGTCAGGCGTAAAAGTTCGGACACGGCTCAATACCTAGTGTGTCCACCATTCGCCACCAAGACTGCCAGAAAAAGACGTCGCATGCTGCAAATCAGTTTTCTAATGACCTGCAATGGGATCCTGACCCACTCAGCTTTCAGGGCACGTTCAAGATCACGGACGTTGTTGACGTCATGGCGCTCTCTCACCTGACGACCTAAGTGGTCCCACAAGTGCTCAATGGGAGAGAGATCCGCTGATTTTGCAGGCCACTGCAACACATTGACGTTATGGATGCGTAAAATGTTCTGGGTATGCCTCGCAGTGTGTGAACGGACATTATCAAGTTGGAAAATCCCAACGTTACGTTGTTGCAAATACGGTGCAACAACAGGCCCGACGATTTCGCCACAGTACCTTTGAGCAGTGAGATTACCAAGCACTATGACGAGATCTGTCTTCCCATCATGATGTATGCCCGTCCAAATCATTTCGCTACCACCCCCATAACGGTCACGTTCCGCAACATTATATTGGTCCAGCCTCTCCCCTCGTCTCCTAAAGTTCGAACCCTAGATTCGTCCGAAAACAGAACGTCGCGCCATTGCCTGCGAGTCCAATCCTGATGACTACTGGCCCATTGACGTCTTGTTTGACGGTGTCGCAACGTCAGCGGAATGCTTTCAATCCAGTAGCACGCTTTCAATCCAGCAGCACGTAGCCTATACCTAACCGTCGCAAACTCTTGTGCCAGTAGCATTCCTCAGCAAACGACCTAACTTTCGACTGAAAAGAAATCGAGATGACGTCGTGAGAAAACGGTTTTCCCGCGGCGTCGTTTCAAGGGGTCTGCCTGATCTGGGTCGGTTTGCGACGATCCCATTTTGCTGAAATCTGTTCAGCAGTCGACTTATTGTCGATTCGTGGCGATGGAAATGTCGAGCAACGTCTCTTGCCGACATGCCAACGGTAAGCGTACCGATGGCTCTCTCACGTTGCTCAAACGTCATTCCAGGCCGACGTCCCACCATTGATTTTCAAAGATTATTTTCCAATTTATTTGCTTACGATAAGAAAGCTCTCGAACTGTATACTTTGTGACCCGCGGATGATCATCCGATTTGCTGTGCACACCCTGCACGTGATTTTCGTGAAAGTGACGCTTCACGATTATATAATGGTCTAGTATACAAAAACAAGTGAAATCATGCTGTCAATGTATGGGCACAATTGTTCAATATGGAAACGTTTTAGTGACATTGATTTATAGACGAAAACTAAGGCGTAAAAAAACTTGCTAAACTTTCTTCGCTTGGTATATATGTACATGTGTATGAATTATTTAAAATATTTCCTTACATACATGGCAAACATTTGTCTAAAATATTTTGAGAATGAAATGAGATTAGAGATATGAAATCAAGTTTAAGGTTTTATAAGTTTTACCATGGACATAGAACATGTTTCTTATCAACTATTAAACAGTTTTATAGTAGGAGAAGTGGGGGGGATAAATAGTTTCAGAATTTGTTAATAAATCGGCATTAAAAGACCCCAAAGATTGATTTTGATTTAAAACATCGAAGTCATTTAGAAATAATAAATCATTTTCACCTACTGAGGAGGGTTAAACAAAATGTGGTTGATAAGGCATATCCGTATCGGACAATTTACATACCGTTACATTTAAAATTCTTTTATATTTGCTCATTTAGCGTCAAGGCTGATTGAAGATAGGACACAGTTAAACAAAAAAAAATGTTTAAAAAAAGTTGATCGCATTGGTCCTAATGAATAAAATAAATAAAACAAAACATTGATTGTCTTTGGTATTTCAAAATGATACACGATATACTAAGTTCACAAATGAATTCAAAATTCTCTCGTATTACTAATGCATTGTTTGTCTGTCTTTTACAATAACACCGTCTTTAACTCGAGTCATAAATCATTATAAATCTTATTACGACAACTATACAGTATTACATAGAACTCTTTCCAGTCTTGTGATTCAATAAATAAGAACCCGTTTGGAGGAATTTTGCGTCAAACGTACGTACCGCTTATATCTGTTAATTATAATAATTCAAAATGTTGATTTTAATAAATCAAGCAACTTTATATCATTGTGTTTTAACGGCTCTGTCTGATGAATCGATCTTACTTTTCACATTCACCTTTTGCTGAATTAAACGAAAAACACTTACATGTATATACATGTATAACTTTTTGCGGTAGCTTACCTACAGACCGTTCCAAGGGGAGACTGTATTTGTTTTTGACCTATTTTTTGGCATATTCCTATATGTTAGGTTTGTTTGAGACGGTGCTTTTGGGGATGGTAGTTTTGTAATTTTATCTTGGAGTCATTTTCTTTCGTACATGTACATTCAAAAAGAATTATGATCAAAATATAAACGGTAGTCACTCGTTGTCACGCCTGGCATAATTGGTTTCAATGCCCAATTTCAGGTTATGTATGCTGAAAGGTTAAGGACAAAAGCATTTGCTTTTGGACTCTTTTCTATTTTTGGAGGTTCGTTAGCTTTGATTTACTACAATGCCTTAACAAAAATACCAAGTGAAAAAGCTTATTCCAATCGAGGTAAGTAAACAAATTATACCATCAACTTTGCAAAACTTTTGTAAAACAAAACTGAAGTGATACGATATATCTGTATGGTAACTAAGGACTAAAATAATCGCGCAATATATATATCTTTGCATGTTTTGCATGGATTTGGGTAAAAAAACACTATATCATGATAAGGTTTATTCTTGTTCAAATTCGACATGGTGGTGCCGACAAGAACGATGTACCAATTATTGAGACTGATGATACTTACAAAACGTTTCAGGACAGACATCAAATATATTCGAGGTGTTATTCTGAAAGCATTAGTACAGATTTTTTCTACCAAGATATATAAATGTAGAAAATGTTCATTCTTTTTTAAGGCATTGACGCTTCTGGGGGTGTAATGGAGTCAGTTGTGTCAAAAGATAAATATCAAAAGAGAGTTGAACGAGTCAAGCGTGTGTGTTCAGAAAATGACCTTCCATCTAAACCAACTTCCGGACTTTCTATGTTTTATTCTGGTAAATATCGACTGGCTTGTCGGATTGTTCCCAAAGTCGGTTCAACAACATTAATCAGTATTTTTAAGATATTAAACGACAGAGCAACCGAAGAAGTCTTAGAGGAAGCACGCATGGCGATACATAATTCGGAGGAAAACAAAATGGACAGGAAAAAAATTAATGTTAAAGAACTTTGGAACTTTACCGTGCTTGTTCCCTCCCGTGACCCTTACACAAGATTATATTCTGCGTTTATAGATAAAGTATATATGGCTGATGAGGTAAAACTCACTCAAAGTGTTTTAGAACATGCAAATAAGATTGGAAACTACGCAAAATGGTGGCGATATAATGTGACATTCCAAATGTTTTTAGATTATATTTTTGACCAATCCATTCCGAACCATAGACTGAATGATCACTACAAACCAATTTTCAACATTCATGTTTATACATGGTTATGTTCACTGAATGATTACATTATAATCAAACAAGAAAGTTTTTCATCCGACATTGAATATGCGCTAAAGAAAGTTAAAGTTGAAAAATACAAAATGGAAATAATCAAAGGTTTGTTACAGTCACGTAGAACAGAAACAACAATAATAGGAACAGTAAAAACTGAAATGAATAAATTGAAACAAATATTCCACAATATGGGACAATTTAAGAATTCAACAAATCGATATGATGCATCGATCTTCCTTTTGGAAAAGATATGGAAAACTTTTCAAATTCAGGGCCATATAAATGTTAAAAGTAACTTTCCATACGAAAAATTTTCTTCTGAGCGCTTTGTATTTGACGTCAACTATATACTAAAAACAATGTTAAAAGAGATAAGAAGAAACCCATTAACACCGTCTGATAGTAAACGACAAAGACAGGAAGCGATGTCAACAGCATATAGAAACATTAAAAAAGAGACTATTGATATGATTCAAAATTTGTACAAACTTGACTTCCAAGTGTTTGGATACAAACGTACGCGTCAATTTTAAATGCGATTCATTAGAAGACACAAGGATACAATCAGTAGTATGATTTTAAAATACAGTGGAAACTCAGAATACCGAATCCCCATGGGACCGGATGAAAAATTCGGTTTTTTGAGGTGTTCTGTTTTCTGGGGTTTCTTTAGAAAAAAAAGAATGAAAAGTTGGGATCAGCTCGAATGTTCGGTTTTCCGAGGATTCCAGTTTTCCGAGGATTCCGGTTTTCTGAGTGTCCGGTTTCCACTGTATTCGTTAATTTAGATTTTTGGTGTGAGTGATAATCGACTCTAATGTTTTCGATAATCAGCGCATTTGTTAAATTTACCATCACACCTTGAAAGAATATCTACAAACAACAAGTAACAGTAATTTATTCTAATCAAATATTAAACAAAAAAGGGAACAAAATTATATGCTTGCAAAAGACAACTTTGAAAACTCACATTATAGCTTACTGTTCGAATTTTTTAACGAAAATCACGAAATCCGAGACGAATATAAATGTTATAAAGAGTAATAGACACTAAAAGCAATCTCCATTGCTATAATTATATTTAATTGTTTTATATAAGACTTCTTGTTCTAATGATATATTTTCAAACACTGTTGGCAGACTTACCATTGTAAAGTGGGATCACTAGATTCATTTGTATAATTTTTTTTTACCATGTAGTATTTTCATACACCTAGTACTGATTGAATATGGCCAACGCGTTATAACAGAGCAGTATTCTTTACATGTGTACATATATATTGCAAATATTTTATTTAATACAATGTTAGAAGTGTACAAATTGTCGTTTCATATTGATCTATATTAAATGCTTATGTAAATTGATAAGTTTTTTTGTGGCTATGTCAATATGTATGTGATTCCAAATAAAAGCATCGCGTTCAAGTTCTGATCATTAACATTGGTTAAATTTTTAATCAAAGCCTGCAGACATGGTTAATTATTCAGATATTTTTAATACGTACCCAAAACAAATCCAGCACTGACGTGTTTCTTCGGGCATAGAATATATACATAATCAAGCGTTTACTGTAATGTATCTTAGACTAAGCTGGCCCTGACGTTTTGGTCAAAACTGTATGCATAATTATGCACTCATTAAAATGTATCCAAGACTAATCCCGCCCTGATGTGTTTTTATGGCGCTTAAAATGCATGAAGAAACACTTACTTACTTAAATGTATCTGTATCCGAGACTCAGCATTGGTGCGTTTTCTTATGCATAACAGCATTTAGATGAAGTATATATGCTGAATATAACAAACTCTACGATTTTTTATTAGAAACACAAAGTGTCAGTATTCTATACATGTATGTTTAGACATATGTTCAATATCTTTGTATAATGATATTGACAAAAATCGTCCTGGTTCAGCGACTACATGTGGGGAAATATAAAATAAGAAATATATTTATTGAAACAAATGCCAGTTTTTTTTAATTTAGATGATTGGTGTCGAAAAGTTATCAGAGATTTTGTAACTAGTATCTCGTCATATATACTCAAATGGAAAGGTTTCATTGCCAGACACTAAGTTAACATAATAAGGTGCATCATGGTGGGCATAGTTATATTGTAATATAAAATAAACTTCAAACTTATCTCAAATACAGTCAATCTAAAAGAATTTGCATAAGCTTATCAAAGATAAAATCATCATCACACAGACTCACGCAGACTTCTACTGAATCTAGAAGATGGAACAAGCCTATCAGTACTCCACTTCATGAAGGATAATGTTTAAAATACTAGTATTTAGATTATGAATATCACATTGTTTTAGGATCTTCTTTATTCAAAAACGTAGGAAATGACTTTATCATTAGCTGCTACTGCATACAGACAAACATGTTGATAGAGGCCACTCTTGGGAAAGACAAAATGTGGCCTTTATTGATAGATGGCCTTATCAGGAATCATATCATCGTATTTGTATAATAAAACAATGATGTATAATGACTCAATAAAAATATTTTAATGGCTCCTCTATGTGATAATGACATTTACAATGATAGTGTATTTCACATTATACATACAGTCGACTTTCGTTATGGCGAAGTCGCTTAACACGAATTTTCCGTTATGATGAAGTATTTTTTCGAGCCCGAAAAAATGGACATAACGAGAGTTGACTGTACATTCAACTTTATTGTCTTCCTGTGGCCTAAATGTTAGTTAATGTCACCATTACATGTATATATTTATATATACAAATACATATGTATATGAATGCGTATGTTCTTAAGTATGCTTTATTTATCTTGATTCGTGGGTATTTCTAAAAATAGACCTGTGACGTATGATGACGTCACCGGAACAAGCATTGGAATTACATGAGAAGCTTAACTTACCTGTTATCTGCGCTAATATCAACTTTCATATCTCCCTTAAGGTCTGTTACAAATATTTATAGTCATTCTTTATGTACATCACTTTTCATTCACATTTATACTGCTTTTCCTTGAGTCGTGGGTTATAATAATGTCAATAGTATTGTGTATACAAGAACTTTAAATCTCACTAAACTATTAAAAATGACCTGAACAATATATCAACGGAAACAATATAACTAAATACGCATATAGTGGCGTCTTTAATGCGATTAAGTATAAATTTATTAATATATTTTGTCACTTAACAATCTTAATTAGCAGCAGTGTGGGCAAAGAAAATCCCCATGTCTTCTCACAATCCTCACCAAAGAACAGAACCTTAGATGGCACCAGTGTATACAATTAGTGCATTCTACCAAATTAACATGAACAACTTCGTTGCACTCTTTAAGTCCTGGAGGTGAGAACATATTACAAACGCAGCATTTTTCTTCATCTTCACTTACCAATTCTGAGTCGGAATCATCATTTTCAAAATGAAGACTTTTGCATGATTCTGCCTTACCGCTAGTTGATGGCTGTGGGGACTTTTGTTCATGTTGTGGTTTAATCGTTTTTTTAGTTTAAATTTTTGTTTAGTTGTTGGTTTCTTTAAGTGCAAAATCCTCAACCTCCTTGACAATTTCAGCAGTAATGCACTTTCCACTAGGTTTTGGCCTTTTTATACTTATGTTCTTTACTTTTGGAGTTGTTACTTTTGGTGTACTTTCATTGATTTTCAGTGACAGAAGTTCCTGGTAAGGGAAGGTTCTTCAGTGTTCCTTCTTTTCTTTGGGAATGATTTAGAGGGGAGTAAGTGTTCAGCTGGAACTACACTGCTATCAAAAAGTGAAAGTACACATTTTTTAAGTGCAGCAACAATATTCGTTGGTGTCATACATTTGAAATAAGCTTTACTGGACAAAGCAGCAATATCATACCTAGAAATGATTTGACCACGTTCTTTTGCTATGAACAGGTTACATTCCTATAATAACATGATTTAAAAGGGGCAAAGCAGCCAACATCTAGTGGTTGTAAAGCATGTGACACATGAGGGGCAAGACAAATAATATGATATTGTGTTTAAAAGCCCACTCATAATATCTAAGTTTACATGGGATGCATGACCATCATAAATCAATAGGACAGGGTCATTATTGTCACCAGAACCTTTCTGAATATATTTCAAGAAGTGGTTTTTCAGGTATTTCATTAGCACCTGGCCATTGGACCATCCTGTTTCAGTCATCTCATAATCAGAATTTGGGGCAGCACCTTTCAAGAGTTCATCATTTCTCAACTTTCCCCTGAAGACATAAAAGGGGGTAAAGCTATTCCTGCAGCATTCACGCAAGCAATTAAAGTAGTAGTTGTAGAATTAGGTGAAGTCACCGCCTGATGTTTCACTAAAGACTTTCCAGCTATTACTTTTGATGGTCTGTTATTTCGATTCCAATTACAAACTGGTTATTTTCATTTTTCATCTGAAAATAACAGGAATTACATTTTTATTTTATTATCTGTTTAAAAGCAGTCAGTTCCTGACGTCATTAGCTATCATAATTGCTATGATGCTATCGGATGGGTAAAATGGAGTACCCAACTGTGTTTTATCGTGGAATGATTTGGAAGTCAATTCCATATATAGTCAATAATGCAAATCGTGTTTGTATCAGTTTGTATTTCTATGTAGATCAAATAAATTTAGGAACTCTGTCGGTGTTTAATTCCTTATTAACCCGACCTTGGGTTTTATTTGATGAAATAAACTGAAAAGAGTTTGGCTACTTTCATTTTTGTATCACATACATTCTGACGTAAAACAATACAATATCATTTTGATTAAGTATAAATGTTTGCGTACAAAATACGTCGTACAGCGTTAGTTCTAATCATATGCCTAGTCATAGAAGTGACAACTGAGTATAGTTATTTAATCGCATCAACTTATTATTGTTGTTTTTGGCTTGAGGCTCACTTTAGTTATACTGTACTTGAAACATCCAACAAATAACGCAATGAATATGTAAAAGTTACAAAGAGTGCTAAGATAAGTTGGATGCATCTAGACGTTATGTAATTGTCGGTTTATCAGTAGCGTGTTCAAACGTTTAGAAAGTGTTATGTAAATAACAATTATTTTACCATTTTTTAAACGAATGAAGTTTTAAGAAATAAAAATCAGTGACGTCATTAGCGACTTTTATTCGAATGAGTAAAATGAAATAGCTAAATGGTGTTTTAGCATAGAATAATGCATAGATGGACTTCGTGCATGTGTATTTTGGTAATCTCTAATTTAGATCGCATAATAATATGCAATATATTTTTAATAAAGTATACACTGTGACAAATAGTGATTGATTTCATATCCATACGCGTCATAGGCTATGAACTATCTACAAAATATCTAATAATTAGCAAATGACTTGAGTGATGCAAAATGATCCTTCGAATAGCGAACATGTCTACTTTTTCTGTTAATATCCGTGCGCTCTTAATATTGCCTTTAGCAATAAAAATAAAAACGTAATGTTATGCGTTACTAATGTTTCCAGCCGAAAGTAGGTTGTTCATATAGCCAGACTTTCGAAAAAGCTGTATGTATATGCAGCTACCCCAAAGCAAAACTTACTTTGCGAAAGATGAAACCACGACGAACGTCCTCGCCACGGTTGATAAAATTTGATTAAGTTGATAGCGTACGGTTGTAACCAAACGCTTCAAAATCTAGGTCATATACTCTTTGGATCATATCAATAGTCTCTTTTTTAATGTTTCTATATGCTGTTGACATCGCTTCCTGTCTTTGTCGTCTGCTGTCAGACGGTGTTAAAGGGTTTCTTTTTATTTCTTCTATCATTGTTTTTAGTATGTGGTTGACGTCAAATACAAAGCTCTCAGAAGAAAACTTTTCGTATGGAAAGTTACTTTTAACATTTACATAGCCCTGAATTTGAAAGGTTTTCCATATCTTTTCCAAATGGAAGATCGATGCATCATATCGATTTGTTGAATTCTTAAATTGTCCCATACTGCGGAATCTTTTTTTCAATTTATTCATTTCAGTTTTTATTATTCCTATGACTGCTATCTCTGTTCTACGTGATTGTAAAACTTTTTTGATCTCTTTCATTATGTTTCCTTCTACGTTGACTCGATTCAGTGCGTATTCATAATCGGAAGAAAAGCTTTCTTGTTTTATCACGATAAAGTTATCTAATGAACACAGCCATGAATATAACTTAACTTTAAAAAGTGGTATATAGTGGTCATCTAGTATGTGCTTTGAAACGGATTGATCAAACGCATAATCTAAAAACATTTGGAATGTTACATTATATCGCCACCATAGTGCGAAGTTCCCGCGTTTGACTGTGTGTTTTAATACGTCCTGTAAGAGTTCAACTTTATCAGCCATATACACTTTGTCTATAAATGCAGAATACAATCGCGCGTAAGGATTACGTGCGGGGATAAGAACTGTATAATCCCAAAGTGATTTCAAATCAAATGATTTCTTGTATTTTTTGGTAAACATGCTACCGTGTACTCCAGAACGGGATTTCTTGAAATCTTTTTCCGAGGCCCTATCGTTTAATATTTTGAATACCATGACAGTACTTGTCGAACCAACCTTCGCAACCGCACGACTCGCTATTCGATGTTTGTCAGAATAAAACAAAGAAGGTTTGGTATATTCTTCGTTGCGAAGACCCCTATCTATGCACACCTGTTTGATTCGTTCAACTCTTTTCTGGTAAACATCTTTTAAAACACCTGATTCTTCCAAGTCTATGAGATTTGAGTTCCCAATTGCTGCAAGTGGAAAAATATTTTCAGTGACAATAACTGAATGCATTTATGTATCATCTAATTAGAGGATGAATATAAAGACATACATGTACATGCTTTGTTTTTGACGAAAATGCCTTAAAGTCCATACTCTTCGAGAAATGTATAATTGGTTAAATATCGCAAAAATGCTTATAAGCGTTAGTTTATAAGCATTAAACATGTATGCCACTATAAGACTTTAATAATTAATTAAATGACCGAGAAACGCGGATTTGTAATACGGTAGCTAATTTCTGAAAAAAGTCAAGATGAGTTGCTTCCCTTGATTTCCCTTGATACGTAAAAAACATTTTAGGTTATTAACAATTATTAAATATTATAATTTGTCACAATCTACCAAATTAATCAATTTGAACTCACAAATATGACGTTTAATAAAACTGTACCCCTTATCGACATTATCTGCTCGAACAATCTAGGGGATATAAGGAGCTCCCTAAGAACCTATATTGACCTAAATCATGCTTTTTAAGTTATCTTTTCCGGTGCCATTTATGTTTCATATACAATTTAATATGATTTATAGAAATACACCGTATTTAAATTGTCAGTATATTAATTTTGTCAGACTTGGTAAACGAATATTATTGTTTCGATATTTCAATAAATAACCTATAACATAACCAATAAAACAATTTTGACTTGAACTTTTATTCAAACATACACGCACGTCTTTGGTGAAATAGTGAAAATTACGCCAAATGGCACTGAAACGTGGCGACTTCTTTGTTGTTCGACATATCAAGTTTCAACGGCTTATAGATTCAAAAGCTAAATCATAATAGTGTAAAATCCAATACACGGAGTCCAATGCAAGTGATTAGAAACAAATATCATACTTAGTTGGTAATCTATAAACCCACATCGCACGTAATTTACATTTTTGCATTATGATTATCACTCTGTATATAAGGATATATTACAACCATTAGACTTAAAATAATAAACATGCAGGGCATTTTTAGAATTGTAGATTTTTGATAAAGATCTTCGTCCATTAAATATTTGACTTAAAAGAAGCCCGAACTGCACTGACAATAACCGTTTGTGATTGTGTTATTGAAACCACTACCAGTTTTGATGTCTGGTAAGCGTTTTAATTACAAATCATATGGTACCAATGCGACGGTTTTCACGCGGAAAAGTGCGCGTCCACTTTGTTAAGATTACACAATTTAGAAAATCACGTGTAATTACGTTTTGCTAACATCGGTCGATTATTGGTATGCCCAAAATTAATTGAAGCTTGTTTGTCACATCATCAATCTCATCTTGTATAGTCACGTAGCAGCATGTGGCATTCGATGATCTGTACCGACCAGCGAATCAAAGAATTAAACCGGAGGACCACGATGGCCCTACATCGCTCACCAGAATAAATGTTAATTAACTTGTTACTAAAAATAATATAGGTACACTTCTGGGCTGATAAAAGTGAACAATAATAAATTTTATAAGGGATCATCAAATGATTCTACAAAGAAATATTGGTAATGACCGGATGATGATACAGACCAAATTTGGTAATGACCCAACCAATGGTTCATGAAAAGAAGTCATTAACCGGCATTTCTATTTTTAGCTTTAGAGGTCCCTTAGAGTGGACGACCAAAATTATTCAAATTATTGAAAGATGCACATCTAAGGATGCTATAAAGTATAGTGGTTATATATCCATTGGTTCTTTTAGCTCTGGTGGCCCTTAAATGGGGGCCAACCAAATTTATTTGAGCGAACTTGACAAAGGACCATCTAAGGATGCTACAAACCAAGTTTAGTGATACATCCATTGGTTCATGAGAAGATGTTTTTTTCTATTTTCTGTTCTGGTGAGCCCTATAAGGAGTCAACTGGTATAATATAAGCAAATTGCAGTTAGAACGTCGAAAGGATTGTACACAGCAAATTTGAAGTAAATATGGCTAGTAGTTTCAGAGGGGAATGATGCAGCCGCGTCTTTTTAAAAATCGCGACTATACTCATTCTCCGAATCGCCAGTGGATCTAGCTGTGTCAAATTCACTGCTATTTTTGTCAAAACTCTCATACGTACGATTTTACGACGAAAGGTTCTTCTAAAGATGACAAATCTTCAAAGAAATCGTCCGCCTCCATGACTAAATTACGCTCGCAACGTTTTTAACAATTGTGTTAACGCTTAGCTATTATATATAGTAACGACTCGCCACAATAACGCCTCGCCACACATCTAATAAAGACTCGCCACACATCTAATGAAGACTCGCCACACATCTAATAAAGACTCGCCACACATCTAATAAAGACTCGCTAGTGTTTGCATTGATCAATATGAACTATAACGTCAGAAGCTAAGGGAGTTAACCGTATCGATTGTTTCGACAGGTGTGATGTTTGTAAGTATTTATTTCAATTTATACGGCCAATTTTCATTTTTTTAAAGTTAAATTTAAAGTGTACATTTGCAAAATTGCGCACATTTAATAATTTTAAAGGTATATTAATGGTCAATATTATCATTTTATCGTATATCTTACATTCACGAAATTTCACTGTAAATCATAAGTTCAATGATTATAAAAATGTTTGACAATATTTTTTCTGTATATTTTCTTCTAATAAACTCGATGCAAACCGATACGATTCTACTTATTTTCAAACAAGCCGCCATTTTCAAACCGCTCGGAAGAGATCGGTTACGTTCGGAATTCATCTCATTTGCATACGGAGACTACCTGTCGATCAAAAACGTTGCGACTTCACGGTCGGTTTTCGCACGAATTTCTTCCTTCAAAGTTTTCCAACGACTTGCTTCGCTGCCTAAGTATATTCTTGTTTGAGCAATACCCTTGTCTCTTTCTAATTTCCTCCTTTTTCTTTCAGAATCGGACATTTTCTTTCTTGTTCGTTTGATTCCTCCCGCTTGATCCGCCATTGTTTTGATTTTCCTTATATGGGGAGACGCTAATCACGTGACTATTTCCGAATATTTACGGAAACAATCGGAATGCTTCGCGGCAAATATAAATCTTATTTGACTAACCTAGTCAAATAAGAAAAACGATTTTTCGATATGCAATTAAATGCACAAAATTATGATTTCAAGTTGCAGAAATTGGTGAATACTCATATTACTATGTAAGGAATAGTGTTATAAAGCTTTTTTGGAAAAACAAAAAAATCATTTTGACCATTAATATATCTTTAAGCTCTCCCAAATCGAAGAGTATCACATTTGACGTACCTTAAGTGCAAATACAAATATTCCAGCACAGAAAGATGTTACATAATTCAAACTTATTGATAAAACTAAGAAATTTTTATTTTTATACCGCCAATTTCAAACAAGGCACAATTTAATTGAAAGTGATAACAACCAAGCCTTTTTTGTAAGCAGATATACAAACAATTCAATAGCTCATGTATGATAAAAGCCGTTCGAAAAAAAATATAAAAAACACAATACACTTACTAATATGAATCTGCATGTTTGTTAAGCTAGTCAGTGTTAGTAAAATTAAAGCAACTCCAAACACACAAACTAATCCAAACAAAAATGTCTTTGACCCCAATCTTCCTAATTTCATTGTCATTCGTTCGGTAAGTCACTTGTCACAAAATTTTACAATCTTCATAAATAAATCCTTCAAAAGATGTTTTAAACATATAGATATTTTATATATTTTTAAATGCAAATCATTACTACAAAATGGTCTAAGTCACAGTGCAAGTTGAAATCTATATTAGAAAGTTTTTGTTGATTAACATAGATTCATGTTACTTATTTAAATAATGTTTTATTGGTAGGTGATACCCACAGTAGTCGCAAAAAAACTACCCGACCATGATATAAAGGTATGTTCATCGCTAGGTCTGTTGACTGTAACTTATTTTGATTTTCAAGATACCATTTTCATTGTACAGTGTACGGACCGGACCAAAAGTCCGGTTTTTAGAGAGTTCAAGTATTCAGAGAGGTTTTCAATTTGAATTATTACAATTATATTTGTGTGTATGTTACATTAAAATTGTATATAGTAATTGTAGTGTATATTACGTATAAATTGAGCCATTAGTGTTTGCATACTCCACAAAAAGTTTTTCATTTTAAAATATTTTATATCTGATTAAGAGTGTCAGATCTAAAAAGATTTTGATATGGTACCCGTAAATTGGTGTAATCAACAGTAATTAGACCAGTGTTACACGTCGGGTAGAACATCAAAGTCAATCTACTTCTATTTTTGCTATAAAGTGTTTTTCACACATAAGCTATAATTACAAGCGACCGCTTCATGTAAACGGTAGATGACTGACACGTTTGTTAATTGGGGGACCAAGATTATGTAAACTGATCACCGTTCCATGTTGCAGTGCACCAAAGGCTCTGTACACCAGAGTCAACGGGTACCAGTTTAAAGATCATGTTGTTTCAGTAATAATGTGGACCCTCCAGGCCAGTACACAGACTATTGACACTTGAAAATGTCGGCGTCCGATATTCAGAAAAAAACAGTAGTCCACGGTCCGGAAAGATCGTCCGGTTTCCGGAATTTAGAGAGTACGGTATTCAGAGGGTGTTTTACTTAGAATTATGTAGAGAGAAAATCTGTTCTTTGAAAATCGTCCGAGTTCCGGTAGTTAGAGAGTCAAGTATTCAGAGGTTACATTGTATTAAAATATTTAAGTAATGTGGTAATGTGATTATTATCTTATGATGTGCCAGTTTTCAATGATGAATGTAAAAGACCTGCGGGTGTTTTCTTACCTTTAATAATTTTACCAAATTTCAATTCAAAAATAATTTTCTTGCATCCGAATATCATGAACTAGTTGCACACACAGATTAAGTCACACTCACTTAGAATGTGTCAATATTGAGGTAACAGACTGTTCTTTTTACAGTCAAATATATCAAATATTTTAACATATATAACGAAATCTACCTTACTGAAAAGCTTACAAAAAGAAGCGCCTTGCAGGAAATCACTGAACTTAACACTCGTATTGTTCTAAATCCATCAACGTACATATTCTTGGGCCGGCTCTCTATAAATGATTGAAATCTGTGTTACTTACTACTCATGCAAACTTTCAATTTGAATATACGCTTAAATTTCTTTGTGCCTGTCCCACATTTTAAGCCAATTAGATAGTTAAAAGTTTCAATTTTTCTTCTTTCTTATTCAAGAAGACAGTAACTAATTCAAGAAGACAGTAACTAATTCAAAAAAGACAGTAACTAATTCATGAAGACAGTAACTAATTCAAGAATACAGTAACTAATTCATGAAGATTCTTTTCAAGATTAACTAATGTCATTGACATGTTAAAAACCTAGTCGGTTAAAATTTATTTGGAAAATTCTTCAGAATTAAGTAACTTAAGCGACCGGAGATTCCTAAGAATTTTCTAAATAAACTCTGACCATAGGCACTCGGTTTCCATGATTTTTATACTCGAACAGACGTGACTTATTAATCTAAACTTATCAAACAACGCAAATCTGTCAAGAAAGAAAAAAACGTCATTTCGCTACTCTGCGTATCAGAAAAACTAAAAATAAGTCACTCGCAATTTTATCGATTGACGGAAGTGGCGGTATCCAACCTGGGTCCTGGCATTCCTTCTGAAATGTGTGCTCTGAAACTCGCTCTTGCTGTACAGCGCGCCAAGTTTATATGTTTGGGTATATGTCACTAGCCTATGGCAAAGATTTGTCCAAACCTGCTAACGTCTCAGTATATTAATTTTGTTTTATTCATCCAATGTTATAACACCTGTTTTTCACGCATGAACTAAATTATTACATCAAACACATTACAATAGGTATTTATAACTTACATGGCTAACTCAAAGGTAATACTACAATGGGGAATTTATTCATCGCCGACGGTGAATCGTATTTCACTGTAGTCTGGCTTTTAAGATTTCTTTGTGTTTTTAATGTGAGAATATGAACATTTAAGCGTTTGCTGCACGACACCGAACAATATGACCTCATGAACTCCTTAAATGTAAACAGTTTTACATTTTTGTTCGACTTATACATATCAGAATGGTCCTGTTTTAATGATATAAGATGTTTTATTATCGAAAAGTAAAATAAAATGACAAAAAATGAAAAATGATGCTACTGATGCACATGCAAACAATAAAAATATTGTCCGTAGTGATCTCTGTTACGTTTATCTTTGTTACACAAGGGTCTTACGTTGCATCAACAACCAGATTCATATGACGACTTTGCCAGCTTTAAATATGGTCTCGGTGGAATTCTAACTTGCTGGTGATTACTAGTCAGAAACCATTACCACTTGACCACGGCAGCTCTCTTTGTTACAATCAAAGATACTCTGAAAGTCATAATTAGTAATAAAATATATATTGGATACAGTGATTCTTGATGTTTGCCTAAACTTATATCGTAATGTCCCTTTTTAGTACTAACCAGACAGTTTTCTTAAAGCATCTCTCTTGGTGTATCCGCCATTTTAACACTCACGTGATTCAACTTTAATCTAAGATGTGTGATGGGATTGGTTACTTTATCGGTGCGTGGAGTTAGTTTACAATACCTAGTCATAATCAAAGCTCTGAAAGCACTGATGTTGTTCAGAAGTACAAAGTAATCAGAAGTTGTATTTACTTGTAGGGTGGGGACAATGGTGTCTTTTTCAGGAAAATATTCGAGTCAATTCCTTCAATAGTTTTTGTGGTATACATGTAAACAAGACGGCCCTTTTTCGCTCACCTGAGTAAAGAGTGTGACTGATTTGACCTGATGACCTACACTTTTGAAACTAAATACCCCATGTTCAAACTTTACCAACATTCTGACGAGAATTTGGTAAATACATGTATACAATCAAAACTATAAACACTAGAATGTTAACAAGGTTTTCCAGTGATTTGACCTGGTGACCAAATTTTTGACCTCACATAGCCCTTTTTCGAACTTGTCTGAGATATCATCAAAACTAAGCCACTGACCAATTTTTAAAACCCTGTGATGAAAAAAATGTGGCCTCTACAATGATCTCAAGGTTTGCCTTCCATTTGACCCAGTGGCCTAGTTAATAACCCCACATAGCCCTTTTTTAACTCGTCAGAGATATCATCAGGACTAAGCCAATGACCGATTTTCAAGATCAAATATGTGACCTCTAGAGTGTTCACAAGGTTTTTCTTCCATTTGACCCAATAACCTAGATAAATGACCCCCACCTAGCCATTTTTCAAATTCATCCGAGATATTATTAAGACGAAGCCACTGACCAATTTTTAAGACCCTTTGACGAAAATCTGGCCTCTAGAGTGTTCACAAATTTTCCAGTAATTTGACTTTGTGACCTAGTATTTGACCTCATATGATCTTTTGTCAAACTCGTCCGAGATATCATCAAGACAAAGTCACTGATCAATTTTCATAACCCTTTGACCAAAAATGTGACCTCTAGAATGTTCACAAGGTGAATGCCAAAGCCGCACGAATCCAGACTTAGACCCATTAATATAGCTTACTCTGAGCACTTCGTCCTTTTTACAGTCCTAACAATGTAAACATGCCAATTTTTGCTCTTTAAACTCCAAGTGCGACCTCTAGAGTGTTCTTGACCTTTGTGATATGGGCCTGGGTCTTGCGCGTGACACACTGTCTCATCATAGTGAACAATTGTGCCAAGTCATTTTAAAATATATTGATACATAGGGAATTTATGGTCCGGACAAAGTAAGACAGACTAACACACACACGGACGGACAAACATACGCGGAACTGCCATTTTGGCAAATATGTCGAGCTCACTGCAAGCAGGCTTGACAAAAATGAGGCAAGGTAGGTTCTTGGTCACTAATGTTTTACCATTGTGTAAAGTATAAACTCAATACCAAAAGTATTTGTAATGGACGGACGCCAAATTTATATCCCTACAGCTTTGACAGGAGACACACAAACTACATTTGAGACTCTGAGAACAGGAGAAATACCATGTTGATCTCAATTAAACTGGAACACTTAACAAATGCTTATATCCATATCAAGAGCAACACAAATGCAACTCTACTTGTTTATTTAATTGTTCTGTTTACAAAAAATAACAAACTCAAAAGAGCATTTTGAAGCTAATACATCATTGCATAAAATGTGTATGCTGATTATGAAATTTGTCACTCTCAATCATTATCTGGGTCTGATTGGTTTAGATTGTCCTGAATTGAAAAAGCAATCACAGTATCTGGCTCAAGTCGGATTGGAAGTGGATTGTCCTGGAACAGAAACATTTTATTAAGTTTCTAATACATAATAACATTAAATAAGTAAAAATATTTATTTCGCAATCTAAATCACTAATCAATAAATGTTTATCTCCTCCTGAATATAAAGTAGGAATGAAAATTGTATACTAGGAAAAATTATTAGATGCAATGTAATAATGAGTATGAAACCAAACCGAACAAGCAAATTTAAATCATAAACCTTTTGAAAGGAATAAAAAATATTACATATATGGGTAAAGAGTCTGATGAACCAATGTCTGTGTTCTGGAGAGAAAGAAGCTCATCAGCAATATCAGATAACTCATGTTGGGGAACATCTTGCCGAGAGAGTAGTGTTTGTGAGGCTTCAAACAGTTGCTTTTTGATACTGATTGTGCTCATGGTGTGGGTGCCTTCTCACTGAAATTGAAATTAATCATGAAAGTCTGAAAACATTATTAGCAAATCAATCAGTCTATATCTGAGAGGATATCATACGAAATGTTGAAAGTTCTGATGATATGCAAACTATAAATGTGTTTCCAATTTTAAAATTCAACTGTAAGATACACATTACTGGGAAAATATTATATGATAAATTGTGCATCTTAACAAAGTAGTTCTTTAACTTTTTATAAATATCAAAGGCTGCTATAGACATATTAACTGACATGCTATGACATAAGGTTTTCCGTAACTATTAAGGTATTAATGCAGAAAATTTGTAACATAAAAATTGTTATGCTTAATCAGGGTAAATAGTTCATTGGAAAGACCCTGGCTTAATCTATCCGGTATAAACCTAAGAGAAATATCCAATGGAAGACTTGATCGAATAACCTAGGTGTCATGTGTTGACATGTTTGATAGGATGCGTTTCTGATCGGCATATTAAATAAAATTGATTGAAAGATTGATCAAAGTCCCTCATAATTGTTTTAAAATTACACATAAGGCGGTGTGGAACTAGCTCAAATCGAAATTACATCGGTCATATAATTGAATTTATAATGATATAGAAAATGACCTCAATACATATCAGTCCAGTGTGTAAATAATCTTACTTGTAATGGAGTTAATCGGATCAGGATGGTCCGAGGTTGGCCCATTACCTCCAATAAAATGTTTGGAACAAATATTGGTGCATGTATGTACATTTTCCGTCGTGAAACCCTCTCGCTCGCACGCTCGTATCCAGCGTAGACTTTTCTTGTTGACGTTTGGGTTTAGGGAAAGGAATCCACCGCACATTCTTCATACTTTCCCGGTCCCCGTACCCTAATCATTGTTACACAGACCTTAGCATTTGTCTAGAAACCCCAGTTGATTTTCTTTTTTTCAGTTTCGAAATTTTCTTTATTGTCCTCTTGTTTCTTTATTTTCAATCAAACTGGCGACTGCGTTTATCTGACCTATTCCGCAAGTCTTCGAATGGCATATGGCAGTGCTATTTATAGTAAATATAGTAATTGTTATCGACGATCTCTCCCATAGTTTTTGGATGAAACTATCTTTGACCGAAATTCAGCTGCCCAAATATTGGTAATACGTAAATTGTGATTTACAGAAGTAGTTCAGCAATTTTTATGCGCCATTCTGTCGATTTTGATGTTTTATATAATAATTTTACCGGTTACGATTATGCGCAGCTATTCGATTTTAACTTGAATGCAAAATGCCATTGAAGTGTAATATTGAAAATACGTTGGCTCTATTTTCTCAGTCGGAAGGATATGGAAGCTCTTCGGTATGTAGTAAAATTGGACCCGAATGATTCTTCAGAATAGCTATATTATTGTTCGTTCCGAACAACAATTATAAACCAATAGTTTCCATTATAGCCTAAGTTATTCTACGTAAACCAGGCGATATAAATGTTTAATCGGTGGCAGTTGGCAATATTTCTATAAATAAATAAACCAAAGAGCTATAAGAATATGTATCGCAATATAATCTGCACAGTTAAAGTGAAATTGGTATTCTAACAATGGTATTTATATATAACATTGTTAGAATACCACTTACACTTTAACTGTGCAGATTATATTGCGATACATATTATCATATTCAGGTAACAATGGTATATATATATGAGAGAAAAAAGTTTAGCAAGTTTTTTTACGCCTTTGGTTTTCGTCTATAAATCAATGTCACTGAAACGTTTCCGTAGTGAACAATTGTACCCATTCGTTGACAACAAGATTTACACTAGACCATTATGTAATCGTGAAACGTCACTTTCACGAAAATCACGTGCAGTATGTGCACAGCAAATCAGATGATCCTCCGCGGGTCACAAAGTATACAGTTCGAGAGATTTCTTGTCGTAAGCACATAAACTGGAAAATAATCTTTGAAAATCAATGATGGGACGTCGGCCTGGAATGACGTTTGAGCAACATGAGAGAGCCATCGGTATGCTTACCACTGGCAAGAGACGTTACTCGACAATAAGTCGACTGCTGAACAGATGTCAGCAAACTGGGAACGTCGCAGACCGACCCAGATCAGACGGACCTCGTAAAACCACGCAGAGGGAAGACCGTTTTCTCACGACGTCATCTCGACGCAATAGATTTCTTTCTAGTGGAAAGTTATGTCGTTTGCTGAGGAATGCTAATGGCACAAGATTTTGCGACAGGATGGTTTGAATAGGTTACGTGCCGCTGGATTGAAAGCGTGCCATCCCTACGTTGGCATTCCGCTGATGTTGCGACACCGTCAAACAAGACGTCGATGGGCCAGGGTTCATTAGGATTGGACTCGCAGGAAATGGCGCGACGTTCTGTTTTCGGACGAATCTAGGTCTATCGTGTCATTTGCTGATGGCAGGGCTCGAACTTGGAGGAGAGGAGGGGAGAGGCTGGACCAAGATAATGTACGGGAATGTGACCGTTATGGGGGTGGTAGCGTGATGGTTTGGACGGGCATACATCATAATGGTAGGACAGATCTCGTCATAGTGCCTTGTAATCTCACTGCTCAAAGGTAGGTACTGCGACGAAATCATCGAGCCTGTTGTTGTACCTTATTTGCAACAACGTAACGTTGGGAATTTCCAACATGATAATGCACGTTCACACACTGCGAGCATACCCAGAACATTTTACGCATCCATAACGTCAATGTGTTGCAGTGGCCTGCAAGATCACCGGATCTCGCTTCCATTGAGCACTTATGGGACCACTTAGGTCGTCAGGTAAGAGAGCGCCATGACGTCAACAACATCCGTGATCTTGAACGTGCCCTTCAAGGTAAATGGGTCAGGATCCCATTGCAGGTCATTAGAAAACTCATTTGCATCACGACGCCTGGTCAAGACCGCTATATCATAAACACACATCTATGCAATCGTTTTCAAAATGCCTCTACAACTGCTGCTAACACCCATGGTACACAATAACTGAATATCAGTCCAAACTGTACGCAATCGTCTATTTGGACGTCGTCCTTACGTTGGCTGTGTTACTTCTTCATATAGAAATTCGCAAACGTATGTGCTTGCATTTATTTAAATGTTTATAATATATACACATGCACATATAAAAGATGTGAAAACAATAATATCAGATGAATATTTGAATTAATTATTCAGTTATTATATATTCACTAATATAAAAGCATTTACATGGTAACATAAAAGATGAGAAAGATATAGTTAAACTCAGCAAATAAATTCTGTTGAAAGATTAACAATAAAAGTTTGAGGAAGATTATTGTTAAACAGGTGTTTACTGTACAATACTATGACTGGTACAATCTAGTTATACAGGTTGCACTGGACATATATACAGACTGCCAAACATTGAACCTGAATGTTACTGCAAGTACGCCTATGAAACAGAATAGTATATACATGTATACCAATGTACTGCCGTACAAGTGTCTGATTCTAGAAGTTTGCCTGACTTGAATAACTTGAATGGCAATACAATGGTATTACCATGTCAATGTACAGTAAACATTGTATAGCAGGTGTCAGATGTGGCATTCTGAAATTTGAACCAAACAGAGCATTTCAGTAACAATTGTTCGAAGTCAAAAATATGTTTAGATGTTCACATATGCATGCAATAATCAAAAACAGTACATTTTAAGAAAATAATTCAATTCATGAAAATTCTCTGACATGCAAAATATCTTATAATGTCCATAAACATATCTGTACTTTAAATGGACATGGTTCATACAATGTCCATGGAAAACAATCAAGTAGAGATTACAGACCTTTCATTGCAAAACAACCCTTAAACTAAATTATCAGTGAAGTATTCAAACAGAGCAAACTAGTATATGTACATATGTATAGTTCATGCCCGGTAAATAAACCATTCATGAACTTTTTTCTTTTATTTGCAATTAAAATTCTGGATAAGAATTGTTCATGTTCCATAATTCTTGAGCAGTTCGTGACTGGTAAGGAGCCCCGACTGTGGTCCAGTGTTTAGTGCGCTTGACTTGTAACCCGGAGATCTGGGTTCGAATCCCGGTAGCGTCAGGTCATACCCTTCTTTGAAAATTTGACAAAAATGTCGATTTTCCTCCACATGTGGAGAGGTTGCCGGCTCCTTATGGAAGGGTAAGTTAGTACTGGTTAGTATACAGTCCAGGAAAACTGGTTAGGTGAACCGGTCGTCGTATATAATTGAAAAAATGTTGAAAAAAGGCGTTAAACCCCAGTGACAATAATTCACATAAAAACAAAACATCATTACTGGTAAGGCTCCATGGTAAAGCTACATAAAAAGTTCTTGGCCAGTTTTTGATATTGTGTCAGTGTTTTCCCGAAGTTATCTAACATTAAGTAAAAAATTCCTTTGATGTTCATTTGTCTACCATTCACAAAGTCGGTACAAGTTTTTAAGGCATTTTGATCTGAGTGATGACTGTGTATGGATGGACTTGCTATTGATTGGACAATACCAAAGTATGAAAATTATTGTACATAATTCACTACTATTCACGACCTTATATTTCAATTCAAATCCTAATATTAATGTACATAGAGGATAGAAATATTAAACTTTTTTATATGAATCATGCAGCCGTTTAACATTTAACACCACTGGTAGTTGTAGCTTTATTCAAGTTTATTTGAGATATGTACCAATTAATATAAAACAAAGTTTTGTAATGCAATATGACATTTTAATGTTCATTTGTGGTGAAAAAATATCTGAGATTTTGTAACCACTGTCTAGTCATAAATACTCAAATGGAAACGTTTTTATTACTAGTTAACATTCAGTGCATCTCCAGAGTGGTGCTGGGTCACTGGAATAACGCTACAATAATATATATTGGCAGAGTAATTCTTTTTAATTGTCAGTTTATTTTTATCATTGGCTAAACAAAGAAAAAAGTTTTTGCAAACAAAGATATCTAGATTAGATATTGGATACATCATGTAGGGCATTATTTTATTGTAGAATATAAAAAGCTATAAGCATCAAACTTATCTTACACATTCAAAAGAATTCGCATAAGCTTATTATAGTTAAGATCATTATCACACTGACTCTGTATTGAATCTAGAAAGTGGAACCGGCCGATCACTACTCAACTTTATGGAGGATTATGCTTAGAATACCATTATTTAGTTAATGGATATCACTATGTTATAGAATGTTCTTTATTCAAAAATGTTTTAAATAATCAACGACGTTTTTCAAAGATTGACATTTATTCACAAGGTTGCTTTTATTCGGAGGTGAAGGCAAACATAGGTTTGACTGCAGAAACAAATATGCATGAATTTACTGAGCTGATGACAACTACAAAGGACCTCATACAAATGTACGTAGAAAATGTTATCTGAGTTAGATAATCTCATTAGTCTAACAATGTTGTATAATGGCCCAATAAACATATGACTCCGCTTTATGAAAATATCTTTAACAATGATGGTTTACTTCATATCATATATAATATATAGTGTAGTAAAACTTATATAAACTCTATTCAATTTTAATGTCTTCTTGCAATCTAAACGTTGGTTGATACTGTTGTTAGAGGTATATATGTGTAAATACATGCGTGTGTATGTGCTTAAATATATATGTAGGATGTTTCCATAAGCAAGGACATGCTATTTTGGTTTCGAGCCAGACACACCTTAATCTGACAAGAACTACATTTTTTATCTTATTGTCTGTATAAAAGCAAGTAGTTCATGACGTCATTAGCTATCATAACTGCTGGGATACAATCGGACAGGCATAATGGATTGGCGAACTTTGTTTTACCGAAGAATAATTTACAGGTCAATATCATATATTGTCAATGAAGTAAATCGTGTTATACAAGTAGGTATTTATAAACACATCACATAAATTGAAGCACTTTGCTGTCGGTGTTTTCTTTTTCTTTTTAACCTAATCGTGGGATTTATTTCATGAAATAAACTTTATATAATAAATATATAAATAAAAACTGTATTACATACATACTGGCGTAATACGAAGCAATATCAGTTTAATTTAAAAGAATTTTTTGCGCATGATTACTCAAAATGTCGTTATGCTCATTTGCGCAATACGTCAACACAAATGTGCGTACTACTTTTAATCCCTATGCCTAGTTATGGAAGTGTTAACTGTATACAGTGATTTAATCGCATCACCTTGTTATTTTTATTTTGGGCTTGAATTTCACTTTAGTTATACTGTATTAAAACATCCAGCAAATAACAGAATGAATATGTAAAAGTCACAAAATATGCTAAGATAAGTTATAGACGTCATATAATTGTCAGTATATCAGCAGTGCGTTAAACTATGTTAAAAGCAATTATTTTTATGCCTTTAGAAAGTCTTACGCAAGTAATACTTATTTATCAATTTTCAAAAAATGAGGTTTTAAGAAATAGAAATCAGTGACATCTTAGCGATTGTGATTTGAATAAGTAAAATTAAATGAATGAGTAAAATGAAATCACTAAATCGTGCTTTATCACAGAACAATGCATAGGTTGAATTCGAATGTGTATTTTGGCAATGCTCTGTTTCAAATCATATAATAATAGTATACAATAAAATTATTATTAACAAATATTCTGTGACCAAATAATCATCGTTATGTGCGTCATATGCTGTGAACTATCTACAAAAATATATTAATTTGCAAATGACTTGTATGATGCAAAATGGTCCGTTGACTAGCGAACATGTATAATTTTTCTATAAATATACGTGCGCTCTGAATATTACCTTTAGTAAAAAAATAATAATAAAAAACTTATTCTAGTGCGTTATTAACGTCCCCAGCTGTGAGGGGGTTGATCATAAACACAAACTTTCGAAACAATAGATCTATGCAACTTAGTACCCCAAAGCACAGCTTACTTTGCGAAAGATGAAACCACGACGAACGTCCTTGCCACGGTTGATGAAACTAAATTAAGCTGATAGCGTACGGTTGTAACCAAACGCTTCAAAATCTAGTTCATATACTCTTTGGATCATATCAATGTCTCTTTTTTAATGTTTCTATATGCTGTTGACATCGCTTCCTGTCTTTGTCGTTTGCTGTCAGACGGTGTTAAAGGGTTTCTTTTTATTTCTTCTAACAAAGTTTGTAGTATATAGCTGACGTCGAATACAAAGCGCTCAGAAGAAAACTTTTCGTGTGGAAAGTTACTTTTAACATTTATATGGCCCTGAATTTGAAAAGTTTTCCATATCTTTTCCAAAAGGAAGATCGATGCATCATATCGATTTGTTGAATTCTTAAATTGCCCCATACTGCGGAATCTTTTTTTCAATTTATTCATTTCAGTTTTAATTATTCCTATGACTGTAGTTTCTGTTCTACGTGACTGTAAAATTTTTTTGATCTCTTCCATTTTGTTTCCTTCTACGTTAACTCGATTCAGTGCGTATTCATAATCGGACGAAAAGCTTTCTTGTTTGATTACGATAAAGTTATCTAATGAACACAGCCATGAATATAACTTCACTTTAAAAAGTGGTTTATAGTGGCCATCTAGTATTTGATTTGAAACGGATTGATCAAACGCATAATCTAAAAACATTTGGAAGGTCACATTATATCGCCACCATAGTGCGAAGTTCCCGCGTTTGACACTGTATCTTAGTACGAACTGTAAGAGTTTTAATTCATCAGCCATATACACTTTATCTATAAATGCAGAATACAATCGTGAGTAAGGATTTCGTGCGGGGATAAGAACTGTATAATCCCAAAGTGATTTCAAATCAAATGATTTCTTGTATTTTTTGGTAAACATACTACCGTGTACTCCAGAACGGGATGTCTTGAAATCGTTTTCCGAGGCCATATTGTTTAATATCTTGAATACAATGACAGTACTTGTAGAACCAACCTTCGCAACCGCACGAATCGCTATTCGATGTTTGTCGGAATAAAACAAAGACGGTTTGGTATATTTTTCATTGCGAAGACCCCTCTCTATGCACACGCGTTTGATTTGTTCAACTCTTTTCTGGTAAACATCTTTTAAAACACCTGATTCTTCCAAGTCTATGAGATTTGAGTTACCAATTGCTGCAAGTGGAATAATAATATTTTCAGTGACAGTAACTGAATGCATTTATATATCATCTAATTAGAGGATAAGTATAAAGACATACATGTACATGCTTTGTTTTTGACGAAAATGCCTTAAAGTCCATACTCTTCGAGAAATGTGTAATTGGTTAAATATCGCAAAAAAATTTAATAAGCATTAGTTTATAAGCATTAAACATGAATGCCACTATAAGACTCTAAAAATTAGTCAAATTACATAATACAACAAAGAAGGTTTGGTATATTTTTCAGTGCGAAGATCCCTCTCTATGCACATCTGTTAGATTCGTTCAACTCTTTTCTGGTGAACATTTTTTAAAACACTTGATTCTTCTACGTCTGTGTGATTTGAGTTCCCAATTGCTTAAATGCTAAAAATGGATGGCAGTAATTGAACACAATTATTTGTCTGGTTATTGGATAATAGCATACATGTACTTTGTGTTTGAATTATTTCGTTAGTCAAATTGGTCTCGTCGGCGGTAGATGTTTGTTTACAAAAACTTCCCTTACCTAAGATGCAAATATATAATATATGTGCATAATAGCACAGAAGTTAAATAACTCAAACTTATTGATGTAATTGATTATGAAATTTCGGTTTTGACGAGGCTGATTTCAGATCAGGCAGAATTTAAGGTGATTTTTGTTAGCAGAGCAGAACAAACGTAGATATAAACATCACATTAGCTCATGTATTTTGATACCAGTTTGAAAAAAGATATTATAACACCTCTTACTTACATATATGAATCTGCATACTTTTCAAAGCATTTAAACCTAATAAAGCTGACGCGATCCCAAACATGCAGACTAATCCAAACAAAAATGTCTTTGACTTTAATCTACTTGTATTCATTTTCAACAGTTGAAGTTAAGTTGTTTAACTAATAAATACTTTACGTATTATTTTAAATCCACGTGATGTCAGCAATAATAAATATTTCTAAGAAATATTCAATAGAAGGCACTTTTATCAATACGTAGATTGGTTGATATACAAGCAAATTACAACTTGAGAAAATCACTACAAGAAAGTTTAAGCCAAAATGAAAATCGTGAGGTTTTGTTCAAAACCCTAGATTCATATTCCCAACCAAACTCAAGTTTTATTTAATGGGAATATATATATAAATATTGTGCTTGTCATGCTCACTGAATTAGCAAAACGGTTGTGCTGCAAAAATGCCACTGAGGCCCTGTGCTTCATTTAACACGGATTTGAATATTGCAGTTAAAGTGCAGAAAGTATCTGATATAATTTATTACTTAAATATAAGATATTTTATTATTATTATTTATCTGTGTGCCGAACTTCTTCTATATGTGTGCCGGTAAACAGTTACACAATAAATTCAAGTTTAAACATGATCACATCATTCAATTTGAACCGTTTATTCTTACACTCTGCACATACACAAAGTCATGCATGTGATAGGAGGCAACAAAATAGTTATTTAATCAAATTAAAGGCTGTATTATCATTGTGTATAATCATCACACATTACATTCATTAAGGCAGAGGAAAAATTTTAATTCTAAAAATGTACGAAAACAACAATACTGATAGAAAAACAAAACAAATATCGTATTGTTAATCGCAAGTTTAAACATGATCACATCATTCAATTTGAACCGTTTATTCTTACACTCTGCACATACACAAAGTCATGCATGTGATAGGAGGCAACAAAATAGTTATTTAATCAAATTAAAGGCTGTATTATCATTGTGTATAATCATCACACATTACATTCATTAAGGCAGAGGAAAAATTTTAATTCTAAAAATGTACGAAAACAACAATACTGATAGAAAAACAAAACAAATATCGTATTGTTAATCGCCAGATGGACGTTTGCATAATTTTAATCAAAGTACTTAAAGCACTGATGGAAGGCGATTTTAGAAATATGTATTACTGTTGGAGGGCAGTGATGTCTTATTTATTTGTCTTCTTGTCTATATCACTGTTGTGTAACCGCGTGGCACATATGAATATATATACGAGAGGGCTAAGATGGCCCTTTTAGCTCACCTGAGTAAAGTTTTTAACTGATTTGACCTGATGACCTATTTTTGTTTTGATTCCAGATGACCCATATTAAAACTTTTCAGGATATTATTATTACTGTAGCTCAAGCAGAACAATTATATGACAAGGTCAACATCTACCAACCAAGTTCGAGTACTGTACATAGCGCATGAATTTCATATAGGCATGGTTAAAATTTTCGGATGGACAGACTGACAAACATACGGACGGACAGGAAGAAAACAATATGCAGATCGATGCGATCACAGGACATATGAAATATAATGTGCTGTATGAGATAACAAGTTTATGTCACAAGTTATATGAAATAGTCTTGCTATCACGATGAGTCTAGCCAGTTGTCAAATGACTGTTAACAACACATTCACGATTACATCATCAGTGCAAAATCAAATACACTTTTCGCTATGTTCATCAAAATGCAAAAGGTTTTAGCAGTCGTCACAAAACATCAGCTTGGCCATATTGTGCAGCTCAACAATCAATCGAGTCTGTTTCCATGTTTCTGCAGTGGACTGGGCCTGAAAAATATTCTAATATTTATGTACATCTGCATTTATTTAGTGGTGTTGTATGGCGTATCGACAACTAACGGTCATGCAGCACACATCAAAATGATAAAAATAACAATGATAAGCTTCTTAATAAGATATTGTAAACACAAGATAATGTGAAATTGAGGATGAACTGGATATGAATAAGTTACGAATTTGACTGCTGCAATAAAAAGGGTGTATAGTAGTTTACTAAGTTATAAACGAGTGTATAAAAAGTTATCGCAGTTTATTTTAAAGTAGTTGACAATTACCTCAGGTGAAAAAGTTTTAAAAGGGGTGTTTAAGTTTTCAACATTAAAATGCTTGGTACGGATAGGTTGAAGATCGATGCACTCAGTAAGAATATGTTTGATACAATATGGTGCACTACATGCGTGTCATCTCTGGTGAGAAGCCAAGAATGGGTTAAATGAGAATGTCCAAATCTGCATCTAGAGAATATCGCATCTTCCCGACAAATGGACCGGTAAGCGGGGAGCCATTCGCCAAGAGTTGGCTTGGCTGAGTGAAGTTTGTTAATAATGTCGACATCCCATTTGGACTGCCAGGAAGATTTAAAATTGAAGATTTAAAATCAATGTGCGGAAATTTGATATTTGAAATTGGTAATGTCAAGGCAGATTTAGCGCCTGTGTCAGCCTTATCATTACCTTTAATACCCATGTGGCACGGGATCCAGCAAAATGCAAATTGTTTGGAGACGGGTGATTCGCTCGAGGATATCACAGACAAGGGGACCATCCAAAGTCATGTTATATAAGGCTTGTGATGACGATAATGAGTCTGAGAATATGATGATAAGATTATGATTTGATTCTTAGCACGATCGAGGGCTAGATTAAAGGCCTTCATTTCGGCTAAAAACAATAGAGGACTTGTCTGGAAGACGGCATTTCGTAATTTCTTTTCAGATACTGCGGCAGCTGCAACAATATCCTCATCCTTAGAGTCATCATTATGTATATATGCTTAAATTAAATGTTGAAAGTCCACAATAATCAATATGGAACAGCTTATTGGCTCTATTTCTGATCAATTTAAATTATATACTGATGGAAAACAGTTTGACAAGTTTAGAAAGGATTGACTCCTGGGGAAGGGGTAGGTACGAAATCATAAAACCAAATACATTTTCAGATATTTGATTCCTATCACCAATGATTCGCATCAATGTTATTCCATGATTTCGAGGCGTCTAGTCTCCGGCGTATGTGAAATGAACTAGGGGTCAGGCGTAAAATTTCGGACACGGCTCAATACCTAGTTAGCCCACCATTCGCAGCCGAGACTGCCAGACAACGACGTCGCATGCTGCAAATCATTTTTCTAATTACCTGCAATGGGATCCTGACCCATTCAGCTTGCAGGGCACGTTCAAGATCACGGACGTTGTTGACGTCATGGCGCTCTCTCACCTGACGACCCAAGTGGTCCCATAAGTGCTCAATGGGAGAGAGATCCGGTGATCTTGCAGGCCACTGCAACTCATTGACGTTATGGATGCGTAAAATGTTCTGGGTATGCCTCACAGTGTGTGAACGGGCATTACGGAAATTCCCAACGTTACGTTGTTGCAAACACGGTACAACAACAGGCTCGATGATTTCGCCAGAGTACCTTTGAGCAGTGAGATTACCAGGCACTATAACGAGATCTGTCCTCCCATCATGATGTATACCCGCCCAAACCATCACGCTACCACCCCCACAACGGTCACGTTTTACAACATTATCTTGGTCCAGCCTCTCCCCTCGTCTCTTCCAAGTTCGAACCCTGCCATCAGTAAATGACAGGTTAAACCTAGTTTCGTCCGAAAACAGAACGTCGCGCCATTGCCTGCGAATCCAATCCTGATGAACCCTGGCCCATCGACGTCTTGTTTGACGGTGTCGCAACGTCAGCAGAATGCCAACGTAGGGACAGCACGCTTTCAATCCAGCGGCACGTAGCCTATTCCTAACCGTCCTGTCGCAAACTCTTGTGCCAGTATCATTCCTCAGCAAACGGCCTTACTTTCGACTGGAAATCTATTGCGTCGAGATGACGTCGTGAGAAAACGGTCTTCCCTCCGCGTGGTTTTACGAGGTCTGCCTGATCTGGGTCGGTCTGCGACGTTCCCAGTTTGCTGACATCTGTTCAACAGTCGACTTATTGTCGATTCTTGGCGATGGAAATATCGAGCAATGTCTCTTGCCGACATGCCAGCGGTAAGCATACCGATGGCTCTCTCACGTTGCTCAAACATCATTCCAGGCCGACGTCCCATCTTTGATTTTCAAAAATTATTTTCTAGTTTATGTGCTTACGATAAGAAAGCTCTCTTGTGTACTTTGTGACTAGCGGAGGATCATGCGATTTGCTGTGCATATGCTGCACGTGATTTTCGTGAAAGTGACGTTCCACGATTACATAATGGTCTAGTGAGCAAAAAACAAGTAAAAATCATGCTGTCAATGAATGGGCACAATTGTTCAATACGGAAACGTTTAAGTGGCATTGAGAAATGGGGTCCAGAAATACATATATATATAATTTAGGAGAAACGGAGAAATCGAGTTGAATTTGTATTTACGAAAGTAGACCGTCTCTTATAAAAGCATAAAATATATCAAGGGAAACAACTCGTACAACCTTACTGCAACAAAGTTTCATTTATTGACTGAATAGCCTCCCATTAAAATTAAATAAAAAAAACGCATCTGATAGATTACATGGCATACAATATCGAATCTCGGTTATAAAAACTGTATACCTAATGTTTTAATCAGAGACAGGTGTGGAAAAGTTCTCAAAAAGTGATATATTTCAATGCTGAAAATTCATGAGCTGCTGAAAAGTATTAAAGACAAAGCAAACGTCAATTTGAAAACAAATTTCATATCAAATAACGCTAGATTTTTTTAAATACCATTTATTCACGTAAGTTCTTAAAACGGTATATTAACGGTTGTTAATTCTGCGCTTAAGTTATAAGATTTGAATATGGAACCATTATTAGTATGGCACCAATATATCTGGTTCCACGATAAAGAGGTGAAACTTATAGTAAGTAGATATTTATGGGTGTGGTTCACACCTGTTTTCAACAGTATTCAGTTCACATTCAGGCGTGCACACGACCTTACTGAAACAAAAATGATTTATTTCTGGTACTGATTCAAAACAAATCATCCGTTAGTAACTGCCAACTTTTCCACATAAATTACTTCAATTAGTGGTCGAGTCCAAGTACAGTCACTATTCATGCTTGATACATTTTTTCGTGGCGGGAGTGGAATATGTTAAAAAATGAAAAATAACATATAGCAAAATATAAAGTCAATTTCTAAACAAACAAAGCTATCGAATGGAACTTTTCGGTCTTTTTTTTCTTCATGCAGTGTAAAGATCCAACATAATGGTAACACTTCATGAATCAAATGGCTTTATTAAGTTAATCAGTAAATTGGTGATTAGTGTAGGTTAAGAGCCCGCACACGATGCCCTTTAATGCGAAATAATAAGTTACTTCTCTAATTACGGATAATTTTAAGATGGAACAGGAATTGAAACCGCTTTCTCCGGCAATTATACCTCAAAATGCACTTATTATATGATTAATTTCTTCAAAAATGAGTTACCTTAATTGTAAAACATGTAATTTATTATCAATGCGTGGCTAAAATAAATCAGGAATTTATACATCGAACAGTGCGATTATAATACGGGTTCTAGCACGGTGTAACATCTCTTGAGCAACATGCTTTGGGAAACAACAAAAGTGTCTGTTGTGAAGAGGTTGTTGTTGTTCGGAGGTAGAATATAACAGAAAATGTCATCTGGTACATTTTAAAAGGTGTTGTTATAGGGAGGATGTTGCTTAATGGAGGGCCGTTGCAGAGAGGTTCCACTGTACCGGACTCGTTGAATTCATTTACAATATCACAGAGTGAACTTTAATCCATATTAAATGTTTTCTTGTCGCTGTTTTAGATAAAATTTCATCATTTTGTATTTCATTTTGGGGATTAATCCTGTTTTTTTTATATTTCAGCTATATTCCGGCGGACAGTTGCCTAACAAAGGTTCCTATTTTCTGTTTAAGTTACGGCCAACTTCTTCACACCATCATTCTAATCATCAGAGTAGGGCTAACGGTTTTAGAGATCATATATTCGACCAAATCTTATAGCATATGTGCAAAGCTAGGGATTCGATCACACGTATAGGTCTAAAGCTTTCCCTGCTTGGCTGAGTGTGCAGGCAGTTACTTCGAAATTCAGCAAAACGCTTATACAGTAATATTATAAATTAAAATATAGTCAAATATCGGATAATATGTTGTATGAATTTTTGTTTGATCAAGCTGTTCTTTACTTTATTATTGTGAATACAGTGAAATATAAATCAAGAACTTTCCCGGTTCCTCAGAAATTCAGAATGACGTTTTCAGGTGTAGACATTTACATACATATTAAACAGAACGAAACTAAGTCAGTATGCCGTATCATGTGATTCTGACACGAGAAGCTGCCGGAAAAATATCTTGAATAAACCGCTATTTTACTGATAAGCCGTTGCTTACATTTCGACCGGAACATAAACAAATGCAATCAAAGTTTCTGAGTTCTACTCGAAAACGACAATAGACTGGAAGTCTGTTGTCATGTGATAGGGTAAATGAAAGAATAAGCAACAATAGCGTATCAACTGAAATTCCTTGAATCGAGTTATTTTCTGCCATGATTCAAAACCGGAATCACGTGATTCCTCAAACTGTCAGTGTAAACATAAATGTTGAACCTTTAGTGCGTTTCCTCGGAATTCGAGCTCACAACGATGAGGGTCTGGCGATTACCAGAAAGAAGGTGATACCATGTACTTTGCACACTTCCGGTTTTCGTGTTGTTTTCTTGAGGTAATAACTAGTGTTGACTCTGTGATAATCTAAATTATACCATCTCGTGATTCCAGCGTTTTATCCGGCCGATTACGAAGCGGGCTAAACAACTTATACGGTCTTAACACCAGGTTAAATGTTTAGTTGAAGTTATTGCTTTAAGCAGCACTTTATGCTCGCCTGTATATGTGTTTATAACTCACGAAGCCTCGAGAAAGAATATTTTCAAGTCAACCAATTCAACAACTGCGAAATAACAAAGACGGTATATTTCATGTTTTCAGCACGTCACACGGGTGTTCTGGTAATGTCAACTAACTAGGCAACATGTATTACAGGAATTGACGTCGCTGAATGGCGTCACAAGCAACACAAATCTACAAAAATACATGATACAGACATTTTGTCAATAGATAAAGTTGTCGTTTCTTTATTTTGAGTATCTGCAAGACTCCATCACGACAATTGCGCCATAATAATGTAAATGGTAACCTCATGAAGTCTGATACTGTCCCAATGACAAGAAAATACCATTTAGAAAATTAACCCTCCGGAGTCCACTACCAATTAGAAAGAAACAACGCCTGGAAATGATGGTCGACTAATAATTCATTTGATTGGATGGTGTCAATCACGCAGCGCCACCTATATAGACACTCTTGTCTTCGTTGAATGATTAAGTTACACCGGGTAACAAAAATAGAGCATCAGAATTTTAGGTTCGTCAAGCTTTTACACAACTAATTGTCTTACTTACACAAAGGAGCATGATTCGTGTTCAGTACTGACACAGAAAGATAATAAAACGGTCATTGTCAAACTCTATACAATGAATTATATCAGAGCGGATTGGCACGACACAATTTTAAGTTCTTCTCTGGATCAGCAGAGGAAAGTATTCTGGTAAATTTTATTATCTTTTTTAAGACCGAACAGCTGATATACATACTGGAGCAGAAACATGATTGTATTCCCTTTGGTCAGTGGGGAGAATAATTTGGTGACTTCCCAAATTTAACTCTGGAGGATGACCACCAGGCATATGCACACCTGTTCAGAACCGCCGATATCGGTAAGCTAGCTGGACTGCTTTCTCACAAGTAAATTTTGACTTGCCCCGAATGAGGTTCGAACACTCAGCAATGAAGGGCTAGTGATTACTAGTCGGAGACTACAACCATGTTTCCTTAAATACGGATTTGACTAGGCCAGTTTAAGGGCAGAATGTATCGTCTAGAATTGTTTATTTAAATATATGTATGCATAATGTATGATATAAATACGTGTAGTTTTTATCTACATCTTATGCAGAACTTATTCTAAGTACGTTTGTAAACAGTTGTACACACATTTATAAGTTATGAAATGAATGAATCTATGATATTGCATTAATTACCGGTATTCTAATACACCCAAGAAGTGACAATAAGACTTGATGCATAATAATGACAATTATAACAAATATAGAACAATAAAATATTCATTCACAGACACTAGTGTATTGGTACATGCAAGAACATCGCACCTTAATACGCCACCAAGCTGAAATCGAACTTTATCCGATTTGCAAATCATTTTGATTTGTTAGCTTTTCTCGATAGTTCAATTTGCTGTCGATAGTGCAATTTGTTCCCCAGTGTAGCACAGTGTCCCGGCGCTAATAACTATGATTTCCAATGATTTTCCTACGATATTCCCCTTAATTGGATGAATATTGAAACGTGAAGGAATTAAGAAAATTGGGATTCTATGGCAAGCAAAGCTAAAGTAATTGCAGAGACAATTCCGAGGTTTGTCAAATTATCGAAGTCTGATTATATGATGTTTTAACGGACGTTGGGTTGATTGCAACTCGATGATACATTTAGAATTCACTGAGAATCCATCATCGATTAAACAAGAGAACTGTTCCATTCTTAAAACGGATTGAGGATCTTAAGCCATATTTTCTGTAAGAAACTTTAATGAAGACATTTGGATTGATTAACAGGCTTTATAAAAACTGAATCACAGTTTTTACAGTGTAGAGTGTTATGCAATCTTGAATACTTTTTAAGCATGTTACCTTACGTATCTCTTGTTTAAAATGGGAATTGCTCGCAAGACGAAATTTGGCGCTCCTCCCAAAATCCTTCTCAATAATTAAAATAGGGTTCTGAAAAAAACTTGACAGCACTTAATTGATAATATACGTTATATTTCAAATAAATATCTAAAATATCCAAGCGATGTTTCATACATTTAGGTTACACACGTAGAATGCTAGGGGCATACAGTCAACGTCTGACTGAAAATTTATATCTCCATTTAAAATGATTTTCCAACGGAGAAATTAAGCTTTTCAACAAATTCAAATGATCTATGCTTATGTAATGGGGTGTTTTTGAAATACATTCATTTTTTAAATGAGGTATTCTATAAGAGATAGCAAAAATGTCGGATTAAGGGATGTTTTAGCATGCTAAACATGTTAAAACTGTTTTCCGCTAGATTTCACATTAAATTTACCCATGTCTATTAAACAGCTTATACAATGAGATAAAAAGGAAATGATCTTGCATTTATCAATTGTGCGAATATTAAACGAATGCCTATAATGACCGAAGATCAAAACGATGCCCCGCGTGAATGCGATGTGGTTATTTCACGGGCGGACGTCCATAGTGTGTTTCAGATTCTAATTGCCTCGACGCTAGGTGGCGACCCAGCCAGGCAAGAGATATGCTCGAATTTGAAAAGAGAAAAATCTTCAATGCGCGTTGGTGCTAATAATCGATCTATACGAAGCTAAATATAAGCCGTAATTGCCCAATATGATTTTACACTATTTGATAGTAAAAATATGGTGGCCACGTGACAAAATGTTTGACGCAATTAAGAAATGTATTGCAATAAAGGGCAGTCCCGCAGATTTCACAACTACATTTTGAACAACGCTGCATATTGCTTTGATGTCAATTATGAGAAATGTCCGATTCATTTCCGATTCTATAATCAAATCATTAATTGTGTAATGATTTTACCATTCAGTAATATTATTTATTAACATGGTGATGGTATTCAATAAATTAGCTTTGCACTTTTAATAAAGATTTTTAGCAAAGGGAAAATGATGACACCAAATCAAAAAGTATATAAAATAATGGAATCTCGTTAAATTGTGATTCGTTAACCGGAAAAATTCGGAACAAAACGGCTTGTCTTGATATTAGACGTATCTACTTTGAAGCTTTAACTGGTCCCCGTCCCATGTTGCAGTGCACAAAATGAACAGGTATGGGCTAAATTATCTGGCGCTCTGATTGGTCAATGCGTTTGAGCCAAATGATTGGTTGTCCATTCGTGAAACATCGGGGATTTTCGTATATCGGTTAAATATAAACGAAGATGTTACCGATGCCTGAATACTTTAGATACAAATTGCACCTTTTAATCAAAATAAAACAGTGAATGCTAGATTTAGTGACTCTACATAATATAATGTAGAGGCCCTGATGTTTTGATCTATTTTTAAATTACGCGCGAAATATGCATCGAGTGATAAAATGCGAGGTATTCCGAATGCGAAAAGTCTCGCGAGATCCCGCGGGCAGAATTCTGTCGGAATTTCGACCGCAATTGACCAATCAGCGTCCAGGAAGTTTTGAACCATACCAGTTGTCTCTGTACACCAGAGTAAACAGGTAACAGTCTATTTTGAAGCTTTGCTGTTATAATGTCTATCGTGACCCCCACCGTTTTTGCGCGCTACATTCGAGATTTACCGGTTATTATTATTGTTGATATAAAACGTTTTACCATGGTTGCATATCTTAAAACTCTGTCATCTCTGAAGGCTTGAAAACGCATCTTAGACCTAAAAAAGAGGTTTGATTCCGGTTACCCGACCGACCCAGTATTTTACCCGCCGACTCATAAGTTTTTACTGCGTCCGAATTGTGGTGCAATATTGTAATTTTCACAACTCATTAACATTATGGCACACATATTCCCATACAGTGTTGCCGATATATGTAATAAATAAATAAAATAAATCACTACCTACCAACCCATATTTCTTTGGGCATGTAACCGGAAAAAACTTTTATTTTTTAGGCCTTATTGCCGAGCAAGCCTACACACTTTTCTACACTACTTTTCTACACTACTTTTCTTCATTTTTTCATTTTTTTGACAATTTGGCTCGTTAGTAGATTGACGCAATTGATAATGACTTATAAGTATCTTTTAGCTTTGTGATCGTTTCATATATATATCATAAGGACACAATGCTATAATAGTTATTTTGTGCGAACAAAATGGAAGTTAATACGGATAAAGCCAATTTAAACATAGCCAATGTTAATTGTCCACCTCATTTCTCGTACCCAGCCTACCAGCACCCGATTGCATGAACGCTGATTACATTTAACCCCTGGGTTAAATTCTAGATTAGATTCAGAAGTTAACTAAAGGTTTACTAGAAGCAGTACCGCTGCCCTTGTTTCCCAAATCCAGGGATGACCTTGGTAACTCAGAGGACTCAACAGACAATCATATGATCTTGGTGATTTCTCTAAAAATATTAGACACGTGGTTTAACATATCAGCGCCCAATTGCATAAACATTGGTTAACTTTAACCAAATGGTTGATTTAACCCAAGGTTAAATCCAACCATTTTGGTTTACTAACCATTAAAAAAATCATTAAAACATTTAAAAAGGGCTGCCATTTTGGTACTGGTTACCATTTATGTTAATATTTAACCAGCATCTTAGACTTGGGTTAGATTTATTTGAGCTTTAACAAAAACAAAATTTGGTTAAATTTAAACAAAATTTTCTACAACAGCTAACCGACAATTTAACCAAACTTTTAACACAAACTCTGATTTAACCCAGTGGTTAAAGTTAAACCATGTTTATACAATTGAGTGCAGGAAATTATTTCTCGTGAAATTTAACCAGCGTTTTATATATTTATCACTTTAACGATCTGTAACCCAAAAAATTAACGTAACTTCAATATTACCTCGTGGTTAAATCTAACTACTACTTATACAATTGGATGCATACTTTAAAATCCTATCTAAATAGTCTTATAATGTTTTCTGCACCTTTAAATTCAGACTTTCTAGAATAATGCGTACAGATGAAGCGTTCTAGTTAATTTGATGAATTCTGTTTGATTTAAAATTAGATAAATTATTGAAGACATACTAGTTCGGGATTAGACAGCCCCTCGAGGACAATAAGCATGTACAGTAGAACACGGTTACAGTGAATTCCTGAAGTTCCGAATGCTTACTTCTTGATTCTATTAATTATTATATCCATGCATGTACAGCGGAACACGGTTTTAGTGAATTTTTGGGGACCCGAATAATTAACAATATAACGATATATCACTATACTGATGACAATGAAGTGTATTCGTGGAAAAAATAGATACTTCACTCTATCCGAGTTCACTAATGTAATTAACCCCATCCATTGTCATATTGTGGATAAGCAAATTGTGATTGCTGAAATCCTACTTAGAAATAACGTCATGTAATGCGTTTAGCAACCAACACCAAACTTTAAACATGGATGAAACTACGTTCATATAAGTTTAAAACACTTATTTCTTTGTAACTGCGCACTTCATGTGTTTGATAAGGACCTGATGATCTAATAATGGCCTAACACTAACTAATTGTTCGATAATGTTGTTATATCAAGCCACAGCATAATTAAACTAAGTGTTATCTTCCATCTTATAGTCCTGGCTAAGTGATTGACGCAGATGAAGATATTTGATAATGTTGAATTTATAGTTAACGAGCTTGTAGTAACGTCTTTGGATCATTATATCCGGTATATTTTTTTAGATCATTTAGTTCTGGTTGACGTTTCTATAACGATCAAAAACATTGCTAATATCAACATGAAGAAAATTAACCTATACATTATTCCGCGATAAAACATATCTGGTTGTTTCATTTTACCTCTTCCGTTTATAAACTCGCTGTTATTATTGCCGATGATGTCTCGAAGTGATTTTAAAACAAAGTAGAAAAGTTTAGTCAAGTTTATAAATACACACATTTTGACCCATGAGCTGGCTTTAAAGATAAACAATTTTAAAGCACAGTAAGTACAGTGCAACCTCTCCAAAGCAACAGCCTTTGGGAGACGCAAAATTATGTCGTTGTTGAGAGGTTGCCGCTCTAGAGAGGTTAAATAAATAGTCAAATCGTACAGAGGGGAAAAAGCATACTGTTGTTGAAGAGAGTTTGTCGTTCAAGAGAGGGCTGCTCTGGAGAGGTTGCACTGTATTAAGTTTGAAAGAAATTACAATAAAGACATTGCCTAGCTGTTGGGCCCATTCAGATGTCGGCGGAGTATTCGCCATTCACCAGTGCACAAGATAATGGTAACTGTATCATCAAGATTCACATTCCGAAATCAGGAATGTTGAGTTCTACAGCATATAAATGTGTTTTGAGTTTAATTAATGAATATTTACCACATATATCAAGCTTGTAGTCATACCATTAATAGCATGCCTTCGTTATTAAATAAGCTTGATCTTAAACTACATTTTTTTTTTCAAACATGTGTGGTTATTGCACACAGTGATATTAATAGATAAGGGCACTACGTTAAACGATGGCTGTAGCGTATCTTAGATATTATCCCATAAAAGATATACATTTCCTTTTCATTAAAAAAGATTTTCAGACATTCTTCGCAGAAATCTCTCATAAAAAAACATTTTTTTGGCAAAATTCGACCTACCGTTTAAAAAATACATGCCGGAAGTCTTCTACGAAAACTCCGAACTTCATGTTCAACATCAAAAAATAAACTCACTACTTTTGGTTTGAAAATCGCCAAGAATATACATTTTGGTCGTCATTTAGTGGCCTGAAATTCATTTCTCGAGGTTTCGGTCATTGATAGACCTACCCATGAAAGAACGTGAGTAAGGTTGCGGCTTCAAGCAATATAAACATTTGAGCCATTATACCAAGATGTTGCGAAACAAAAGTGTATATTTTCACATTCAGTATCGATCCCGTTTGTAATTAGCAACGAAATATTCCTCTTCTCTTCAATAAACGTATGATTAATTGAGCGATTAAACATGTCGCCACGAACAGCCGGTGTTGTTCTAATAAAAATATCACAATTTGACGTCGTTTCAAACGGTCGAACATACGAACAACTAGCGAATAAACCGCATATAAATCAATTTCTGTATTCATAAAAATATGAGGAAAACTGATGTTATTAATATAAAGCCGGAAATTATGTTCAGTATATTCAATCGTCACTACGTCCCACGGTTGAATCTAGTTGGCTTTAATTGCTTCGTCTTTTCAACGTATGATTCAAGCGTTTAAGGAGTATAAAGTGGCCCCAGCAGGTCCAACTTCGGGCACTAATGAGGCGAAAGCAATTCAAAGCTAAGTTTAATAGCATTAGGGCGTTAATTACCTACACATTACCGTCGTTGGCCACATTGCTGTGCGCTGTGAAAATTTCAAAGGTAATGGCTCGGAAATAAAGCATAAACTACTTTATTTGAGGACAAATGGAAGCAATATTGCAAATGTTATCCATATATGGCTATATCCAATATACATCCACATAAAGGCTGCCACAGTTCATACCAAAATTTATGAACATCGTTAGAAATGTTCAAGCATATGAGGTAATTCTAAATACTGCATGTTGGTATCAGAAATATTTATTTGATTTTTTCAACGTTCAGTGGAAACAAAAGTTTTCTAGAATGAGTTTGTAGTGTGTTCGATAATTGAACTCTAAAATATCCAGGTACTCTTAAAAATGTTAAGATTTGTCCTTGAAAAAAGTCATAAAAGATTATTTTTACAGTTTCGAAAAGTCAACCGATATTTCTTTCATTTTCATATTCATTTTGTGGCCCGGTTTCAATACGGATGTCAGTATGCTCTAGGTACCATGTCTTGTCTGAAATGGGCAATTTCGAACATATCCAAGTAACAAGCACCGAATTATTTAGCACAGTACAACCTCGATATTAAGAGCACGCAAAAATATAAAAGTGATCAAAATAGGTTGGTCCAAATAATAAGAAAGTTTCATATACTGGTCGCTTTTTTTCAGAAAATATTGCAAAACGGTCATAACATAAGTGGCCGCTCTAATGAGGAGGTATTTATAATGAGATGGTTGCTCTGGGTGATATTTCTATAAATAATCCTGTAAATTTCATTGAATGTTTAGAGAAATATTTCCATTGCAATATTCACGTAAGATACACAGGTCAACAGTAAAGAAGGAAAGTGGTTATATTGATATGATCAGAGCAACCTCTCTAATCTGGACCCTCTCTAATATGATCTCGCTCTAATCTGGTCCCTCTCTAATATGATCACGCTCTAATCTGGTCCCTCTCTAATATGGTCCGCTCTAATCTTGACCCTCTCTAATCTGACCCTCTCTAATCTGGCCCTCTCTAATCTGGTCACTCTCCTAATCTGGCCCTTCTCTAATCTGGACCCTCCCTAATCTGGTCCCTCTCTAATCATGATCACTTCTCTAATCTGGACCCTCCCTAATCTGGTCCGTCTCTAATCAGGTCCTTCTCTAATCTAGACCCTCCCTAATCTGGTCCCTCTCTAATCTGGTCACTCTTTAATCAGGACCCTCTCTAATGAGGCCCTTCTCTAATCTGGACCCTCCCTAATTTGGTCCCTCTCTAATCAGGTCCTTCTCTTATCTGGACCCTCGCTAATCGGGTCCCTCTCTAATCTGATCCCTCTCTAATATGGACCCTCTCTAATCTGGAAAGTAATTTAATCCTTGTCGGTCCTAATTTTTATTCAAAGCTTGAGTGATGAAGAGTAATTATGTACATTACATTTGTCTGAAAATTGAAATCTTCCGACCGGAAACACTTTTCATATGGTCCAGATAAACTGGATTCCACTGTATTCTGTGATTGTTCGCATCTGAAAGGCAATAGTGTTCAAACTAATTCATCCAGGTATCTCTGATTGATATTCGTGTGTACTGAATGTATTGATACAAGATGTTCGATGGCTGTGCATCGTTTTAGGAAATCCGTCGTTATTCTGCTGATATGAAACCCCTGATGACCGGTAGTGGGTGTGAAACGCACGTGAGGTATTTGAATTTACCCAAACCATTTGAATGAAGTGATCTATGGGATTAATATCATATTCCTTACTCATACTCCACGCGGATGGTTCGTAAATATGGACATTTTAGAATGCTGGGGTCCGCGAAAACATTTGGTTATATCACCTGGTGGAGTCAGCAACCCACCGGCGATAACCAACATCATAGTCCCTATGTTGGTTGCAACCAAAATAACAGGAAATAACACATGATATTTTTATGTCCGATTCGAATTGAATCAATAATTGATCTTTTGATAAAAAGGGTAATAAAATGAGACTCTCTAGGTATTGTGGTGTACAAAAAAGAACGAAAGCTGTTTTTTAATAACCCCAGAATTCATTTTTTGCGACGAAATATTTGAAATTCAACACCGAAAAAAAAATAAAATCAATAGGGCTGATAATTTATTCGGTCAATGAAAATAATAAATTATTTGTAGATAATTTCTTATTAAAACTGTAAATCAATATATGAAATATTGACGGTTGCCGATATTAATGTTATTAAGCATAAATTTACCATTCAATGGGAAGATGTATGCGCTTTAGCGCTAATTTTCATAGTTTATGATCGAACCGTCTAACAAATCTAAATGAAGCATCGTTCTTCGCCTCCCACAATACTTTAATATCTGTCTATAAATGGGAGTCAAGGCTCCATCTTATACGCCTGACCACATTCTTAAATTTAACTCATCAATAAACGGCTAGATAAAATGCGGCTAAATTTTCTATGCCATTTAACGAAATCTCTGTCTTTTAAATCGAGGAAAGACATTAAGTCAAAATTCTATATAAATGAGAAACTTATTCAGTAATGAAATATACAGCTATTTTTGATCCATTCATTTTGATTGATCGATCGAACGATCGAGTGAGTGAGTGATCGACTGATTAAGTGTTTGATGAGAGATCGAATAACCGATTGTGTGATTGATTGAATGAGCAAATGATTAATTGATTGATTTAGAGAATGATGAATTGATTTATTCGGAGATTGATTTATTCGGAGATTGATTGATTGATTGATTGAATTGTTGATTGATTTAATTGTTGATTGATTTAATACTTTGATCGATCGATCGACTGCCTGACTGACGGACGGACGGGTGACTGATTGAATGATTTCCAATAGGTACATAGTTATCAACATTATCATCTAAATTTTAAAAAATGATATCATCAGTGGCTCTATCACTGAGCACCTTAGTAAAAAATTTGACCAATGGTATCAAATCCAACTTTAAACCTAATGAACAGTATAGATTTGCACTTCCGGTTCCAACTTTTATTCCAAATGGCCTGAAAAGCAAAAGACAAAACTTTAGTTTATGATTACAAAAGAGAATACGAGATTAGTATAATTGTTCATTTTCCCCATTATTCTGGTGCGATATGCTCGTTTTGTGTTTCATTAACTAATTACGGCTCCACTGTTATATCATTCAAAATTCCTTCTCTAATACTGTGTACATATTTTGAATAAGTCATTACACTGAAATACATCTATGGCATGTCTTGATTACTGTACCATTATCCCCGTAATGATATGATAATTACTGAATAAATAAATACTCCTCGTGTGTGTTGAATATGTACTGTGCGTACGTGCGTTCGTGCATCCGTGCATCCGTGCGTCCGTTCGTCAATTGGGATTCGCTCCGTTCATCGACAATATTTGGAGATATATGAAGTTCATGTTGGACAAATGATGTCTCAAATTTCATTCTCAAAAGATGAAATTCATCCGGACTAATAAAAATGTCTTCATTAAAAGGATGACTGGTTTTTGTGTCCGTCTTCTGGACGATGTCGTTTATGCATAATAACAAATACTTTAGCACTCATACTTTTCAGTTGCAAATAAAATATATAACAAAGAAATGCATTCTAAATATGGTTAATGATATAGCCCCGTCTGACGACAGTTTTACAATATGAGTACTCTTGTGGTATTATTTTTTTCTTAGTCTTTCTTCCGAAAATCGTGAATTAAGTTTGAACCACAAAATGAATGTTTTTTTAAAAATGTAAATTTTCTAGGAGAATAAATCAAATATATACATTGAACGTTGCATGTAAGTGGACAGTGAAAATACATCTAAAAATGGAACCTTCCCATTAGATTTTTGTAAGAGTCATTTTTTAAAAGTTTTTTTAATTGTGCAATACTTTTTCAGATTAAAATTTAAAGATTTAAAGCAATGATCCTCATTATAAATTTACATTACATAAAACAGTAACACCTCACTTAGCGACCACCTCAGTGTTAAGAACATTACACTATAACGTCCACAAATATTCAGACAATTTGAGCATAACTCTTCAATGATTTAAGAATTGATAATGAGACCGCCTCAACATTAAAATAATAAAATAATAATAAATAATAATAATAATAAAATATTGAGATAAGTCAATTTATTTCTAAAGGTGGTCTTAATTTGCTGTATTCAAGATTGTATTTAACGGTTAGCAATAAAATTAGTACCAAAGCTTGACATCTCAATTTGAATATAAATAAACACACGAGAGTGTCCCGGGTTCAACAAACAGCTATTCAAACTATGCATTAACGTCAAGATCCATCGGAAATCAACTCTCAGCCTTAATTACTGTGATAACAAAACGCTACCAGGCACTTCAAACTTAGAGAACGCTAGAAATTTATCAAACAAAGGCGAACAAAGATTCGATTTGATTATTTATTTTCATTGTAATTGACCTTAAGGACTATATACCATAATCAGCGTGTAATCTTAAGCAAAAAGCTCTCATTAGAAGAGTCAAAAACACTTAACATCTATTTCATGTAGTAGCGACTTCAATAATTACGCTAAAAAACATGCCGTCTGAATTTAACTGATAAACTGATTATTAAAAAAATACCCATAAGCTTTATTGTTTAATACCACTCGTTATTAAGTATATATCAATTATAGACAATTAAACGTTTCAGCCAATGAGATCGCCCGTAAGTATCCGTAATATTATTTTATAACCAATGAGATCGCGTGTTAGTATCCGTATGGTCACGATGTTAAATGAATGTCTTTGTTGCAGCCGATTTGTGTCTAAGTGTTTTGTTATTCGTTGACGTTATTTTTAGCACATTTATTGTTCTTGAATTAATGAGCTTAAATGTTGTTTGTATAGTAGTACAAATACACTAATATACTTGAAGTCGGTTTGCGATGCTGAATAAATTTTTAATGTTGCAATATTTTTATTTGGAATACATGAATTTAAGAATTTGAAAAAAAATGTATGGAATTGATTATTACGTAGCACCTTAGACTATATTTATTGATGCATTGTCACTAAAACAGTTTTTGTCGCATTACAATATTGTATTGCTTTCGCTAAAAGGTTTAAAATTTTTAAAAAAAATCATAAGGAAATGTTGCGAAATTAGACGACATAATTATTCGGACAAACAACTCAGAACTATTCTCCCAATCGTAATCTCGGACAGAGTGAAGAACCAGATATAATGAAGTATTCATGTTTCCATGAATTTCCACTTCTTTATTTCGTTGATACAAATACTATGATGATTATATGACGGAAAAAGGACCACAGTGGTGGGGTGGTTGTGGCCTCTGACTAGTAATCACTAACCCCTAACCGCTACGAGTGCGAATCCCACCCAGGACTGAATTTCACATGTAAGGAAGCTGTCCAGCCAGTTTACGGAAGGTCGACGGTTTTGCCCAGGTGTATGCTTGGCGGTTCCTCCATCGTTAAAGCTAGAAAGGTCGGCAAATGACCCTGGCTGTTGGTGCGACGTTAAACACCACTGAAAGAATATGATACTGAGGCGAATATTTCAAACTGGGGCAAGTCTCAAAGGAAGAAGCGCCTGATCGGTCGGTTCAGGGTGAAATTTGAAATTTACCAATGATAAATCTGCATGTTTAATGCACACGAGTCCTTCAATTCATGAACTCCCCTCAATGAAACCTATTCATCTGCACACGAAGTCTTTACAATTAGAAGATGAAATATTTCTTAAGATAAAAATTAAAAATTCCCATGATGCATTTGGGTGCATGTTTAATTACAAGAAGCGAAATCACGAGTTAGCGTATATAGAGTGTAATAAACCGTGATAATATTTCTATTCCGTATTCAAAGATGAAAGTGACTTTAAACACGTCCGGCATGTTAAAAAAATCTACTAATGGTTAATAATTGCAAATTTGTCACGTGGTATGGAAAGAAATCAATTGATATTTCAAATAATATCTAATTACGATTTTTTTATTTTTATTTTTGTGAACAAAATGTAATCCGTCATGACAAGCCTGATTAACTGATTTATTTTTGAATATTCAAATGAATGACCAATACGACAGGAGAAGGTGGATGTAATTAAAAAGAAAATATTTATACATCGTTCAAAACTACTGCATACCCATTGAACTCTCCTGTGCATAAATAATGTGAGGCTAGCGTGCAGAATTGCCTAAGATTAAGTTAATTATGAGTTATTCAAATGGGATCAAGAAACAGCTGCGATATTTAGTAAAACTTCAGTCATCCATACTGTGAAATATAGGTATTTATGACATCACGATAAAAAAACTAAAGTTTATCATTGTTATTGTTATCATCCATGAAACTTTTTGATTTCATTAACAATGAGACTGTTAATCTAGTTAATCAATATATAATAACCATAAGGGTCTAATTCATGATTACTACTCATATCTAAGCCCTATAAAGCTGGTGACGAAATCTGTTATAAGGAAATTCCTGAATTCCTTGAGGTTTGAGCGTTAATCTAAGATTTTATAATGTCGGAGAGCCATTTCTTATGACATACTATTTTCTCCTAGACAAAATAAGTAAAATGGACCTATAATGACATACCGATCACTATCTGCCCTCTTCCCTCAGTTTGAAAACCAATCCGTTCTCAGACTTATTCCTTCACATTTAGACTTAAAAGAGTCGATCTAAATGCTTGATATATATAAGCACTAGTTGTGGTTCACAGGACATGGTCGTAATATTGATATTTGTCAACAAGTTGCAAATGGCAGTTCGGCTATGACGTGTTTTTAATGTTCGTCGATGAAATGTATAATTTTTATAATCACCACCAGTCGAATTTCGATTAAGTACTTCATAATCATTACATGTAGTCGATAATCCTCAGTAAGTTTTACTAAGACATTTTGTCGACCTGCATCATAATGATTTTCGTTCACCAATTAATCTAGGTACATTGTGTATCTTAATCATTTGGTAATGCTTAATTACTTGCGACATAACAAATACTGGTAGTCAGTAGAATTGATGGAAAACGTTTTTGATTAATTGAATTATTAGACACATACGAGCACACATTGGTGAATTGGACTGTATATATTGTTCATTTCGTCAACCAATATCTATCTGTCTGCGTATTGGTTAATGACATAAATAATCGAATAGGGTTGCGATAAATTTTGTTTCAATAAATGAAGCTTGTAAAATACGACCACATGTATGTACTAGTCGATCTGTAAAATACTTATTCGTCCTAAGGTCGATCTTTCACCCATCGACCCTCGCCCTAAAACGAGTAGGTTTTCAGGACACGTACTTCACCATTCGCAGACACTTATTTCGATGTATGAAAATTTGGAATACTTGTAAATGAACTGATTGTCATGATCAATCAAACTTTAATTGATATAAATATGACAGCGATTAGTGATGCATTAAGATAACGGAGAGGTATGTTGATTAATTAATCGTGTCCCCTGTTAGTTCGCTAATTCTCTATACAACAGCTTATTTTGACACCTTGGATGTCATACTCTGCTTCGGATTATTTCATGAACAAATTTCGACATCGTTGTCAACATGCGCAGTGGGAAACTGATATTATAGCGAGGTAAACGGCACTTGACGCTTATCTGCGCGTCAAATGAACAGACAAAACGGTTCAATTGCTTTTAAATTATGCTAGTCTCTTCACTGTATAAGGGGTTCGTATTATCGGGCCGGATAATTGACATGTGGACCGTATTTTACACGCACTTCACACCGAGAAAAAGACAAACATATCAATCACATAGTAGAGTGGAAATCGGATACGACAATATTGGACATGATTAGAACTGGCAATAAAACCCTCCTAAGGTTAATTAATACTCTTTTTGATTCTAATTTTTACTCATGTCAATCGCGAATCTGACGTTCCATTGACAGAGTGAAGGCGTTGACTTCAAGTGGGCGCATTAAATTCCAAGGATGAATAGAATTGAAAGTTTGGATTTAAAACGTTCGCTGTAGAATGAGCACTTTTTGCAATCTATGGTCATGGTTTTTCACTGTCAATAGATTCAGTCCTCTCGATTGACTTACCGATATTCATTATATACCCAATATACAAACAGATCAGATTGCTTATTCCCGGGGTAAAAGCTGACAAAAACTTGAACATACGTCAGATATTGTCCGTGTCTTCTGCGTAATTGTACAATCGAGATTCCATGCTGGTACCTCAAATTTGACTTAGTTTGATACACAATAGATCAATATTAGATTTACAACAGTCAATATAACATACATTGTACCGGGCCAGATAATATTCACATTTTCATCTGCGTAACCGCCAGTTATAATAGCAATAAACGCATTGTTAAATCAAACCTCAGACATACACTTTAAATGAACCGCCGACCTCCCGTAAGCAGCCGGGTAGCCTTCTCACATGTGAAATAGTCTGGTCCCGGGTGGGATTCGAACTTGGTATGGGACTTGTGATTATTAGTCAGAGACCGTAACCCCTCGACCACGGAAGCCCCTCTAGATATTATCAATTATCGTGAAACACACACCATAGGAATCCATGATTATTTAATAAAAAGTTAAACATGTGTATGAAGTATAAATTATATTTATCTTCATGTTAAATGTATTTGATAATAGGAGACAATTAAATTATTTCATTATTGCCGTGCAACGATTTCTGTCTGCCCTCATACAAGTTTATGCTCGTACTTTTCTGTACAATAATTTCACAAAATTACAAAATTTTGCTTTTAGCTTACATTTTCATATTTAAGATAACTGTATGAAAAGTATAATTGTGTTAGATGTCCTATGTAATCCATTTCATTATTTAAGAGAGGAAATAATGTAAGTTTTACTAGATAGTTTTCTGAGGCCAACCTTTTTTTGTTTTTTTCTCCCTATGAACAAGTATTTATTTTATGAATGAACAAAACAGAAACAAAATACAGTCATTGATAATTATAAGCAAATTCTGCCAGTTGGTCTCTTTGATGAATTGAATTTTTATTTAATATTGAATCGGAAAAACAAATTATTAATATCGCTAATTTTCTACTCGATAATGTTTCGTTATGTACGCGCGTAGGTCGCCAAGTATTACCCGTATCTTAATTAATACAAGCCTTTCACAATTGTAACATTTTATTATCATCGCTAACTGTGGACAGTTTTAATTCAATTTACGTCTTTGAATCCTTGATTTAATTCACTGCCGCTTGTTCACTGTTCATTGAGATGATTTGCCTTGAATTAATCAAAATTATATTCACTCTATCGCATCCTTTTGATTCAAATGATTTCAATTAAAATCTAGCCAATCAGGGCGCCGCACTACCTACTAAGCCTCACGTCGCGTGGTGACCTCGCGCATGATAAGGTCAATTACTCCGCGACAGCCAATGACAGACCGCGTTGTGAGCACTGGCGTGTGTCTGTCAAATAAAGATTACTGATAAACGCGAATCAGCGATCTAAAAGCCATACTTGGATAAAATAAGTCCATGCTTTTAAGCGCCACCTTCCTACTTGAAGATTCGCATATACGATTTATTATTGAAACAGTTTTGCACAGTGAAAAGTATTGTCAATCCACACATGCCAGACGTTGTATGTGAAATTTGATATCCTTACAGAAGGAACGAGATGCGTGCCTAAATTGTTTACTTAGGAAATAACATAAACATTGGGCTAATTAATGCTGGAGAAAAATATCAGAATCTTCGGGGTTTCTTAATTGCTTTCCCGTAAATAAGTAACTATTGTGAATAAAGGATGCAATGCGGTTTAACTCAAATCGTCACGGAGACAAACTAAAACGGGCCGAATGAGTTTTATCTTTTTAGATAGAGGATCAGTTTATTAATCGTGTAACTCGCGCTGAAAATGAGTCGACAAGGAAACAGTTCATTTTCAATAGATTCGCTCATTTCTCCGTCATTTCAATCTAGATATGGACCTATGTCGTATAATAGTGGTTTTATGTTTATGCCACCTAGTGGGGCCGGACTTTTGCGGACGCTCGGCCGAACGGAACCCGATTCGGTATTGTCGTCTGCTATGATGCATTATGCTCACGCGCCATTCGCACGTTATCCACTGCTAGGAACGACCTCACCTCTATATGCAGGACACTTACCTAGTGCTTATGGAAATTCGGACTTTACGCACATTGCCAGAAACGAATATCCAATTTCATCCATTAATGACTACGTGACAAAATCGCGGAAGTTCCAGTCGGACGGCCATATTGAAACTCTTTCGGACAGGGAAGAAGAGGACGAACCGACACCAAAAGATCTACGAATGTCAGTTTCTAGTCATATTGATATAGATCCGGACATTCAAGATGAAGATGGTATCAGTGATGGATCTGTAGCAGGTATAAATCTCACATCATTTTTTTGCTTTGTGGTTCTACATTATTCTGCATGTTCTGAGCAACACGTACCACAAGGTCCGGTGATCCTAGAAGTAGGTCTTCAAGCCTTAATGTTTGTATTTTTATTTTACCCAAGTATGATGTGGGAGCTCATCATGTAATCTTCTGCCTGCGGCATAATCTTTATGAATATTCATAAATATACATAGCAAAAATGTACATCTATCCATGGTTGAGAAAGCAAATTAATTGTTTGAAAACTGTTTACAAGGTCAGTAATTTGTCTGCGTTTTAGATACAAGGAGTCAATGTTTAGTAATTATAATATGGGTTTACTGTTATAGACTTTAGACCAGTGCATAAACACATAGCAAGCAATCATTGGATGATATCTGAATACATTATGGTTTATAAGAATGATTAAATGGTGAAATATTTTATTATCATTTTATCTTACAACATGATTTTGGAGAATTCCCTGAGATTTAGACCAGAGGGTCAAGGACAATTACCTAAGACCTAAGTATTTTTGTGTTTGAATTAGATATTGCTTACTTTGTAAGAAAGATTGTAAAATATATCAAAATATGAAAAAGGAACACTATATTAGACAATGCATAACTTTTGCAAGAGAATTAAAAATATAACTGTAAAAATATTAACTATACCATGATTCGGTAACATTTTGTTACAAAGGAAGGAAAACGCTTTGCGTGGCTGAGGTATTTATGCATTAATTCTGGAATTCAGGAAAAAGATATAGTCTTTGTTTTTGTAATTTCTTCGTAACAATATACACTGATTTGAACTAAAACATTGCGCCATAAAGTGTGATATTTTCACGTACGTGATGTCATATATTGTCTGTATGTGAAGTACATTGCTTGGTCTAAATGATCAAGAGGAATAATAGATTGATAAATGATTATAAAATAAACATTATTTTAATATGTGACTATAAAATAAAGTAAAGAATTTGATACACATCCTAAAGCAATGTATATATTCCCGAGTACAGCGTTTCATGTGATACTGTGATTATATTGATACAGTAAAATGTGGTTATAGTGAATTCCCTGGGAACGGTAAAATCATGTCATTATTCTATAATTCATTGTATCCATACATGTACTGTAGAACACGGTAATTATAAATTCCCGGAGACCGGAATAATAACTCCATTATATCCACATCTCACTATATCATACCATTACAATGAAACATAGGAAGGTGTGGGGTGGAGAAATATTAATGATTCATTGTATCCTATTTCAACTATATCCGTGTTCACTATAATCAGATTGTACTGTAAATAAATAAACACAATTAGATTTTTTGTTTTCTTCGATTCAAACAAACAAACAATCGTTTTCATGATGAATAGACTTTTTCTAACTGGAAAACATTATAAGATAAAAATATGGAAATGTGTAAAAGTAGTTTTACAGTCCATGTTGCCGTGGGTAAAATTAATGCTTAGTGTTTGTAATTTGAAAATGTGTAATTGTTTCCTTAAAATGTGTAAGTTATTTCCTGTGACCTGTTTTTATTGTCCATTTTGATATATCATGTTGTGTACCATTTACTGTATTGATGTAGACATATTATGTTTTCAAATTGCCGAAGTCCAATGCAGAAATACCAATAAATAAATTTGAAATGACCGAAAAATATTAACATCTATTTAGATGAATCTGGAAACAATAGTTTTGCTGTGAACTAATTTCACCGAGTTTAACTGTGTATACATAAATAGAAAAAAATGTTCATTAACGCATATACATGTAGTATATACTTTTACTTGCTGGCAACGCCCATATCTCCCCACGCGGCGGACCCCGTTTTGCGAAATGGGGAAGCCTTCCCCAGCACAAATTTCGTTTTTCAGCGAGCTAATTCAGCCTTAGTGAACTGGTTTTGGTTTAATTTCGTGATGGTATATTTAAAGTGCGTGAATCGTTTAAGATATTTTTCTTAACCGCAGTAAGTCCATGTTCTTACAAAGTATAATGAACTTATCATGATAAAAACATTTTTTATAAGAATTAAAATATTTTGTAAGATCCAAGATTGGGTGGCGATGTGTTTTTTTAGAAGCATGTTTCACGTATAGTTATAAATGTATGCGCGACTTAAACTTAACTAAGAAATTACTTTAATAACTGAGAAATAATGAATAGTTAGTTTTATTTGAGTACTGAATAATAACAAATCAGATACATTTTGTGGAACCCTCTTTTCTTGATAATAGTCCGAATTTCTAGTGAACATGATTAGTAATTCTTTAACCATTTGACGATCTTACGAGAAATAAACGACTTATTTATCTAACACATTCATTCTTTTGTTCATAATTTATGTATACCGTATATCATTCAGTCAGTGATGAGATTTTCATCATATTTTTCATCATGTTCTGCTCATCGGTTTTCGGCTGTTCATCGTTTGTTGCTATGTTAAACTTTCCGCACGTGCATCATTTTCTCAGTAAAGTTTAAAGTCACACCAGACACTAGTTAGAGTCATTCGGCGACATCTCCAGCCTTAGCGATGAAGAAAAAACTCAGGTGCATACGCCTGGGAGAAATACCGACTTTCCGTAAGCTAGCTGGAAGAGTATTCGCACTTGAAAAATATATAAATTGTTTTAGAAGGACACTTCAAGTAATTATGTACATGTATTATCATTAACAAGACCAATGTGGAATTGTTACCAGAATAAAATGGTATTTAATCAGGGAGCCAATGACCTCTAAAGATCAAAAAGTGAAATCAAATATCAATTTAAAGAATTTATTATTGAAGTGACAAACGTTTATGACGACGATTTCAAATTGAAATCTAATGAGTGTGAACCACCCGCAGTTCTCCTGAATCACATTTTATTTGGCACTTTCTTCATCATTGTATGATTTCAAATGTCGAAAAATTGATATCATTAACACACGCTAAGCTTGTAAAAGTCATTAAACATTGACTGCATGGCAATCGTATTAATAAACGTGGCCGACACCCTCACACCATCTGCTTAGTCTATAAAAGACATCGTGATGTAATGTTTCGTCGAATTATAATTTCTGACATTTAAAACGATTTACGTCAGGGTCCAATCTGCGATTCAAACCCTTGTCCACTGCCCTGGATAATTAAAAATTGCTTCGGGCAATTACGAAATTGCCGATTTTTTTCATTAAGTGAAATAGTAAAATCAACATATTTTACAGCAAAACCTCACATTGCGACCACTTCAATATTACGACCATCTTGTTATAACGACCATTCCTTTTCGGTTTGGCTTTAAATATTTCAAGTTGATAATGACACCACCTCATTATTACGACCGATTTTTCGGATCCCGAAGGTACTCTCATTATTAAGGTTTTACTGTACAATTCCGGGCGACTTGTTTCGGAAGCTATAGCCGCTTTCCGAGTCACATAAAATGTAAAAGGATGAATTATAAAAACTTATCACTTACACTCGATAAAAACTATGTTGGTTACTTGTCGATGCTCACAAATTATTTAAGAGTTCGAACCCTTGCAAGCTGAGGTCAGGTGCCCGATGCCCGATTTTTTATTTCTGTTTCGATCCCAGATGAACAGTGGTTTTCATATTAGTCATCTGTGCAACGATATGTTAGTTATAATTCGTATATATTGTACATGTATGTATGTTATTAAAGCAATTTTTTTATATTGTGCTAACCATGCCATTTTTTGCATTTAGCTCTACTGCGAACGTATTACACGCACTACAAACGAAATAAACTTATAGAAACACCAACTATGATTTTATTGTAACCGTTGTTTTTTCTTTTAATTTGAGACTGTAACCAGGTCGACAACAAATGAATTAATTCTTAATAAATACATCACTGACTCAGTCCGTATTGTTAATTAATTTGACTAAAATTAGCATAGAAATGTAACAGTTATATTGTAAATATATCGTTATATAGTTAAGTGAACTATATAACCGTGCGTTTCATTGTAAATTTTATCCTCAAGTAATTTATCGAAGAACTTGAATTGTATCCAGAAGAATAGAACTGTTCTGTTCTGTTCTGTTCTGTTCTGTTCTGTCCTGTCCTGTCCTGTCCTGTCCTGTCCTGTCCTGTAACATATTTTAAAAGCAACACATATTTTAAATACTTCATTTAATACCGTGATAATTTTATTTATTATTAATGCTAAATAATCATATTTCAATGAGTCAGTCCATTGCACTTGTTTTAAACAATAATCAAAGCCAATATTTCATTATAGAATTGTTTTGAATAAATTAATTTGGACTAATCAACCAGCTTTTTTATAGCTTGTTAGTCATTGTTTGTTTTTGGTACTGTATAAAAATAATATAATTAAATTATATTCATTATTTTACCTTATAATTAAACATTATCTGGTGAATTTTGAGTGATGCCCATTGTTCACGGAACAGGTCGGGTCAACAGATGCCCTTGTTACCCAGAAAAAAATTCTCATGAAATTCCGTATATACAATTACCTCTTTTGATTGTATATCTACGTTTTTTTCAGTTAAGATGAAAGTATAGCTAAAACTCGTATGTGTACAGTTTAATCTATGTCTGTGTCAGTCGCCTAAAGCTAACCAGATTGGGTGAATAAACTGTATTCATATCATCAGACATTTAATGATACAATTGTGATGTAAAACCATTACTTAAAGACTTCAAACTGGTATTTGTTTCCAAACTTTTACCCAAGTGAGCGCACCGGATTTGCTAGGTCCGGTGTAAAAATAAATCCGGTTCTTATAATAATAATACGAAATAGGTACTGCAGTTTTTTTATCTTCCATATTGGCAAATAATCGTTACAGATATATGTTCAACAATTCGGCATCTTTCAAAAAAATGTTTGAAAATATTCGAAAAAATACAATATTGTTGCCGACAGTCCACTTTTTAAATAAAAACTATCATCCGCCAATTAACAACAACAAGACACAACAACAGAGAAACAATGAGAGCCCTAGGGAAACAACAATAAAAAAACAACAGCAAAACAAAACAGGCAAGTTGTCTACAACACAAACAAGATTTCTCAGCAATTACTTTATAACCACAAAACTCCTGTGAACAAAAACCAAAAATTGCTGTCACAGATGTGAATAAGAACATTCACGGGAAAAAAATTGATAGTGGGCCAAATAAGTTTTACTTTTTTCTGTTTTTTTTTGTATGTTTTTTTTTGTTGTTGTTGTTGTTCATATTCTCATTTATTCATAAATGTGGGAATGCGGTTCAGGCATTTTTTTTATCTAAATCGCTGCTTCATACTTAAGTTAGTAAAGCTATCAATACATTAGTTCATTACACAAAATATTCCGCTTAGTAATCAACCGGTCAGATAATTGTACTTTCATAGATTAAATCGTGATATTAAGGATTGGGCAAAATAAAGTGGAAATTGTTTGTGTCAATTGAACACCAATTAAAGCAATATATTGTTTTATATGGTTAAATACAAAGGACCTAGGTTATTTTTATATTTCCTCCCCAACTTCATTTTCTGTATGAATCTCATTAGTTTTGTGTTTAAAGCCGGGATCCATGTCGTGTTTAAAGTTCAGGTTATTTGGGTGATGATGAACTCAATGGTGAGATCTATCGCGAACAAGTCGACTTTTTTAAATGGTTATGAATTGAATGGTTGTGGAAGAGGCAAAGACGAAAACACACATGTTGACGATGTTGAAACAATAGATAAAGGGTTTAATTTAAATCAGATTGATAATTAAACTAAATTTTAATTGGTATAACATCGAATGTGATTTCTACTTCAGATGATGCTATCGAAAAAGAATGTTGCGATTTGTCAACTGAAAATGACAGTGATTTTGCCGAGTCAAAACATCAAGAAGGGAATACCATAAATAATTTAAATCGCATCCATGTTGATGGTTCGACAAAAGATGATGCACCAAAAATAACTTTGCCGTCGGGAAAAACTCGCCGACGGAGAACTGCGTTCACGTCTGAACAATTGTTAGAACTGGAAAAAGAGTTCCACAGTAAAAAGTATTTATCACTTACAGAACGGTCGCAGATTGCGCATGCGCTGAAATTGAGTGAAGTTCAAGTGAAAATCTGGTTTCAAAATAGAAGAGCTAAATGGAAGCGGGTAAAAGCCGGTCTGATCCATGGCCGGTCTTCTTCAGACGGGCTGAATAAACCAAAAATAGTCGTCCCCATTCCAGTCCATGTGAATAGAATAGCAATTCGTAGTCAACATCAGCAATATGAAAAGACAGTGAGAAGTTCATCATATCATTGATGTTTTGTCGCATATTATAACAAAATCTCTATCATTTGATGACATCATGATTTGGTGACATCATGATTTGGTGACATCATGATTTGATGACATCATGACCTCGAGATTTTCAGCTAACTTTCTTTCATGAAATTGAACACAGAGTGACAGTGAGACTAAGAACTACTTGCAATGATTCAAGAGTTTGTCTGAAAATTTCCTGCCAAGTGATTCATAGAAATGGCCCACGATAATGACGATATTGTTCAAAAACATATGTTGCGTGCAATAAATTATTTTCGGTCTTGTTGAAAGCTTCAAAAAGCAAAAACCAAAAAAAAAAAACGGACAGCTTATTATGCCGTGTGGCATTATTAACGTTAGAGTTACTTAAAATAAAAATGCGTGTGTTAAGAATCTTCCGACTGAGACACATACAAAAAAAAATACTGTAATCCGTTTGCTCCGGAAAATTAAAATTTGCTAATTTACTGATTCGACTTAGCAAAATGAATGTCGGAGGACAGTGAAGAAAGAAGTTTGTACAATAAAATACTGCACAATAATTGACGCATCAATATTATTACTCATAAAAAAGTATATTGTTTCGAAATGGTATTCGTCTTTTGGTATACCATTTTATATATTATTTTTATGACATTTTAAACTCGTGTAGTGGCTTTCTCTTTTTACCTCAACTAACTGTCAGCATGTTTCATGATAGACACAAAAAGGCAATGTTTTATTACAAAAGGTTATGAAGCATTGACCTGTAATGTGTTCTGCTTTTGATATAAGTGACCCTTTTTTTTCTTTTCAAAATATCCATTGTTCCTGTCTCCCTTTATTATTTAATTCAATCTTCAGTAATCCATGTCAATTGTTTAATAATGTATAAATTTATTGTAGGTCCCTAATTCTCGTACATGGTATAGTTCAAATGTACAAGTTGATTATGCGTCTATTAATTATTACGTTTGTATGAATGTATGTTGATGGGCGTATTGAGAAAAAATCTCTTAATATTCCTAGCTTTGTTATTTTGTAAGTGTCCCAGGGAAGAAGACCAAATGTTATGTTATAGAGATTTATAATCATTTATACCACAACGATAGACAGACATTATTTAACTATGATTATATCAAACTAGACTATTTCTCGAAACATAATTGAACTCGGGAAAATAGACAATGCTAAAAAAACACGACGTCCCTTCTTTATAATTCCTTTTTACACACAGAAACTGCATACCTCCAATACTTGCGGACAATACAATCTCGGGTGTTTCCGTAAACTATTTAGGCTACCCGATGTTTGCCGATTGTGGGAATGGTCGACGGTTTACTCCGTCTCAAAAATATTTGCAAGCATTATGAAGTCTTAATTAAAGCATATTTCACAAGTTGATATATTGCATAAATTCGTTTATTTAGTTTTGTCCAGGAATCTTTTAATTCCAGGAAAATTTGGCTTTGATCAGCAATTAAAATCAAAATGATAACGTTCAGAGTGTATTCACGCTTTTGTACTACGGTGTGTTTAAACTTAGAGATATCAAAATTGGTTTGTGTACGAGAAAAAAAACTGACCATAGTTTCAAATTAGTAAATTATAAATATTTTGGTATAAAATCTAGGAATGAACAGGTGTACAAAATTTATTTAACAATTTGTAAACAAAGGGACAAAAAGAAACACTTAAGGCTAGATATACCGATAATATACGTATATAACATATAATTAATTACGTTTGCATGAAAAAAAATCGTACAATTTGCGATTATGCATACGTTTGAGAGTTGTTCAAAATATGATTTATAGAATGATGGGCCATCATCAATCGAAGTAAGGATTTGGGGTTATGATTTTTTTCACAGAATTATTCTGATATGCTAATAAAATGCTGAATAGGATTTAGCTACTTATAAGGGGCCGCTCTTCAATACCATCAATTGAAGTCAAAAATGCTTATTCTGCAAAGATAAAGGAGTATTTTTCCTACTTCATTGATAGAAATTTTTTTTATGAACGAACTGCAAAAAAAACTGCAATTGAATATTATAATTTTTCAATGACCAAGCGCAGAAATTAATCAAACGTCGTGTAAGGGTTTCTAAATGAAGAGTAATTGATTGTTTTTCTCACCAAGAGTTTATCTTTTCAAAAAGCTAGCTTTTAAAAATACACGCAACATGGTTTACAAGCATAATTAATACTCCTAAATATAGTTTAAAGGGTAAAAAAAATCCCGTTCAGTCAAGGTTTATAAATCATCCTTGGTTTGTCAGCTCTTGAGACCTTAATGTACGGTTAAAATCATTGATAAGGTTCTTATACAGATATTGAGCCCATTCATAAAGCTGAATGAAGGTGTTTGATAGAGTTCACATAGTTTTGGATACATTTCTATAAGTGACCATGAAATAGTTAAAGAACACTAAGTGGTTATGCAGTAAAACAGCTCTGGTCCAGACTTGTTGTAGTGTCAGCTCTCGATATTTTAATGTAATTTTGAATCATCCAGATATTACATACTATTTACATGGGGTACTGCCCTTTTTTGTGAAAGCTAATATACATTTTACACATTTTATCACAGATAAGAAAAAACAAACACTTGAACGGACTCGACTACTTCCATTTTCAGAAATAAAGAAGCGCTGAATTGGCAAACAAACAAAAGACGATATAAAACAATTTAGAACTAAGATTTAACTAGTTAGCCATTTGCCTCATAATACCACATTTCCCTGCATCTGATGTAGACGACTTTTGAAAGCATTGTGGCAAAAGAGGCCATTGCTTGTAATGAGTAATGGCTTAATATTTTGCTACAATGTTTTCCATTCTGTCAGAGAGAATTGGTGTTTTGTGTATTAACTTTGATTTTGGAAGAGTCTAATATCTGCTTATGAGGCAAAGGGCAAATATTCATTGCGCACATTACAATTTTCAATGAGTTTAACCATATTATATGCCATAGTAGAATGATACATTAGGATTATTGTTTCCAAATAAAGTCAGGTAAGTATTCAAACAACGTGAGAAGAAATAAACACTGTCCATACGACGTCACGTGAATTTAATGAAGCTCGTGATTTTGTTGAGAATTGCACCAACTTTTTGATTAATTAGAAACACGAGGCGACACTAATCTAACATCGCGGCATAAGTATGGTTGTTGACCTTGAAATTGCACGGATCACAAATTCTAGGGTCATTGTGTAAGGCATTACGCGATCAAAACAATTCTATGACCCATATCAAGTTAAAAATGCATTTATATCAATGGCTTTGGAGCTGTTTGATAAAAACCCCCAGTAGAACCGCACCTACCGGCCACTTCATGATTCCGACAAGGTCATTATAATGGTCACTTATTTTTGAACCGAAAATAGACATTTCTTCTATATACCACCTTGATCAAAATACCACCGCGATAATCACATTGTTTTTACTGTGTAGTTCTTCATTCATTCGTACCAGAGAATGAACTAAAGGTGTTCATGGGTTACCTGCTGTAAAACCTTTTCACCTTGTATTCCGTATTTCACTTACAACTTACACGCATACTTTTTGCATCAAGGGTACAAGAAACATCAGTCAGAAAGCAATATCTACTTTTCTGGGTTTCGAACCTACGGTGTTAATATTATTAATGAAGAGTTCAATTGACTACGTCAACCATGAGGACTCAGAAATACCGGAAGGACCACTCTGCGATGTACAAAGTCATACATACACCGTTTGAGATTCAGTTTCAAATGTGTTCATTAAATGAGATTGAAGTTCCGTTATAAAATTTGTTTTTCATTCTCCTTGCAATGCATAAAATAGGCCGACACAAAAGCTGTACGATCATACAGACTCCATATGGTACAACAAATATACAATACAAATGTTTCCCTGGATTGTGTAGTTATAAAACGATTTCAAACTATTAGTGAAACTAGAATTTTTATATCGTGTTGACAGTCCCTTGTTCCGGTGCTGCCCCTAATGTTTCTCACGACGAAATCATCGCTGGAAAACCTTTGGAGATGAATCGTATGATATTATCATGTATTCTAACGAAGGCATGTTTGAAAAATAAAAAAAGTATTTCGACCTGACAACCCTATCTTTATGGTCAAGTTGTCCTAAATATGGCTTTTTCCTAGACTAATAAACTAAAAATTGCATGCATCGAAATTATCAGATAAATTGCAAGCATGCCATCAACGGAATAGTATGAAAACCGTTAATTCTGTAATAAATAACTCCGAGTGGAATGATGCTATTTGCGAATGCATTAAATTCATGCTGGGCTTATGAGGTTTTCAATAGATAACGAGGTTAACCAGGGATTTACAGAAGAGCTAACAACATATCGGTGTCAACATATCAGGTAAGTGAGTCGTTAAATGACATACGGAGTGTTTAGGATCACCCCGTATATCTTGATTAATTACTTAGTGACGTGCGCCCCTATCTATCCATTGTGTCAATCTAACATTAGACTTCTGGCTTATTTCTACCAAACCCTTGATGTTTACCTAGCTAGACAAAGTCAAGTACAGTAAAACATCGATTTAAGAGCCCCAGACTAGAGAAAACTGGTCCTTATACTGAGGTGGTCGGATCATTATTTTGAAATTTAGAAAACAAAATGTTTGAGATAAAAAGTGGTCGTTATATGGAGTTAATCTTAATATTAAAACGCACAATAAGATTTCACAGTGTACAGTATATTACTAATCAGGTTAACTTATTTTTACATAAATTAGAAGGTAAAAAAATCACACTAATTTTACATACAATTTTATACAAGAAGAAAAGTAAAAGAAAACACGCAGAAATTAAAATTCTATTAGAAGTTGATCCGACAAAAAAGCAGTTATACAGGGGAGTTTTAAAATCAATGTTTTAACTAATTAAACTAATAAATGGGTTATTGTTGAACGCACAGTAATGTGGAGTAGTAAATTTCACTGGTGTGGTTTAAATACAAAACAAGACGAACGTTCACTGAAAGTTTGGAATGAAAATTAACTCAATCAAAGGGAGCTAACTTAAGCGGATTCGGAAATATTATTGTACTTGTTACCTCCCTTATATGAAGCACGGCAACACTGACCAGTATATACACAAGACATCATCAACATATATAAACCATATGTAACTATATTACGTTTCGAGCGGTCGTTTAAAAAGTCATAGATGAAACAGAATTTGAAAAAAAAAAGAAAAAAAAAAGTTGCAATATTAAATCAACATGATGCTTAACAGAAGACGGACTATCCTTAAATCACGGACAGAAGTAATGGACCCGTGATGTGTATATGATCAGAATAATTTCAAACACCCGAGCTTAACCGCATTAATACCTTAAATAAAATACGATCTTATCCACTTGATAAATACAATACGGAAAGGCGTATACCACATCCTGCCTGGGATCAGGGGAATTTAATATATTCGTTCGTTCGTTCGTTCGTTCGTTCGTTCGTTCGTTCGTTCGTTCGTTCGTTCGTTCGTTCGTTCGTTCGTTCGTTCGTTCGTTCGTTCGTTCGTTCGTTCGTTCGTTCGTTCGTTCGTTCGTTCGTTCGTTCGTTCGTTCGTTCGTTCGTTCGTTCGTTCGTTCGTTCGTTCGTTCGTTCGTTCGTTCGTTCGTTCGTTCGTTTATTTATTTATTTATTTAAACTACATATATATATTGTATATAAACATGAGACCGCGGCACAATCGAAACTCTAGAATTTGGACCACCCGATCCCACTTTGTCTTATTAGTGTAACAAGGTGGCCTAGCTTTTGTACTTTTGTCAGTCATAAACACCTATAGGCATAAAATGTTTTGTGTGTTCAATATTACTCAAATCAATTTGTTTTATCAAATACCTGCACAATGCAGATTTAAAAACCAAACTTCGGACAAAATAAACGAAAACAAGCATTTTCATTTCAAGTTTCCAATTCAGAAGGAGAAATGTGTAGTTGCTTCATAAATGGCCAGTGTTGAGATATATTTATATAATTTTGTTTGGACCCTACTTTCCAGCGCTTATACATTTAGTCAAATAAATGAGTTTTTATTATTATATGTATAAAAATACTCATATGTGGCAGATATAAAAAACATTCATATAATAATAACATGATTCAGTAGTAAAAAACAGACCAGCATCCCCTCAAGCTGGACCTTCCCTCCCCACAACCAGGTACCTTCTCCCTACCTTCCCCCTTCCCCCTAGCCTCTTCTCCCTAGTCCCTTCTTCCTAGTCTCTTCTCCCTAGTCTCTTTTCCCTAGTCTCTTCTCCCTAGTCCCTTTTCCCTAGTCCCTTCTTCCTAGTCCCTTCTTCCTAGTCCCTTCTTCCTAGTCTCTTCTCCCTAGTCCCTTCTCCCTAGTCCCTTCTTCCTAGTCCCTTCTCCCCAGTCCCTTCTTCCTAGTCCCTTCTCCCTTGTCCCTTCTCCCTAGTCCCTTCTCCCTAGTCTCTTTTCCCTAGTCCCATCTCCTCCTGTGCCAATTCCTCCCAATGTTCCCCTTCCCTAGGATACCCTCCTCAGAGTACAATACTACACTCCCTGGGTGACTTGAAGATAACAGACAAATATATATCAGTTTAAATGTACTGATGGAAAAAAGTTTAGCAAGGTACGAAATCATAAAACCAAATGCATTTTCTGATATTTGATTCTTATCACCAATGATTCGCATCAATGTTATTCCATGATTTTGAGGCGTTTAGTCTCCGGCGTACCTGAAATAAACTAGGGGGTCAGGCGTAAAAGTTCGGACACGGCTCAATATCTAGTGTGCCCACCATTCGCAGCCAGGACGTTCAAGATCACGGACGTTGTTGACGTCATGACGCTCTCTCACCTGACAACCTAAGTGGTTCCACAAGTGCTCAATGGGAGAGAGATCCGGTGATCTTGCAGGCCACTGCAACACATTGACGTTATGGATGCGTAAAATGTTCTGGGCATGCCTCGCAGTGTGAGAACGGTCATTATCATGTTGGAAAATCCAAATGTTACGTTGATGCAAATACGGTACAACAACAGGCTCGATGATTTCGTCACAGTACCTTTGAACAGTGAGATTATCAGGCACTATGACGAGATCTGTCTTCCCATCATGATGTATGCCCGCCAAAACCATCACGCTACCACCCCCCATAACGGTCATTATCTTGGTCCAGCTTCCTCCCTCGTCTCCTCCCAGTTCGAACCCTGCCATCAGCAAATGACACGTTAAACCTAGATTCGTCTGAAAACAGAACGTCGCGCTAGTGCCTGCGAGTCCAATCCTGATGAAATCTGGCCCAATGACGTTTTGTTTGACGGTGTCGCAACGTCAGCGGAATGCCAACGTAGGGATGGCACGCTTTCAATCCAGTGGCACGTAGCCTATTCCTAACCGTCCTGTCGCAAACTCTTGTTCCAGTATCAGTCCTCAGCAAACGACCTAACTTTCAACTAGAAATAAATCTATTGGGTCGAGATGACGTCTTGAGAAAGAGGTCTGCCTGATCTGGGTCGGTCTGCAACGTTCCCAGTTTGCTAAAATCTGTTCAGCAGTCGACTTATTATCGATTCGTGGCGATGGAAATGTCGAGCAGCGTCTTTTGCCGACTTACCAACTATAAGCATACCGAGGGCTCTCCCACGTTGCTAAAACGTCATTCCAGGCCGACGTCCCATCATTGATTTCAAAGATTATTTTCCAGTTTATGTGCTTACGATAAGAAAGCTCTCGAATTGTGTACTTTGTGACATGATGATTATCATCCGATCTGCCGTGCACATGCGGCACGTGATTTTCGTGAAAGTGAGGTTTCACTATTACATAATGGTCTAGTGTACAAAAACAAGTGAAATCATGCTGTCAACGAATGGGCACAATTGTTCGTTTTAGTGACATTGATTTATAGACGAAAACCAAACACTTGCTAATTTTTTTCTCTCTGTATAGTTGTATATAGAAATAATTTCAAAATAGCCGATGCAGACAACCGGTCATAATTTACTTCCAGTTTTCTTCAAACTAAAGGGTGATATCTAAAAGATGCAAATACACAATAATTCTAAGGGAGATGACTTACATGATCAAACAGACAGGGGCATTTTGCATGACCGTGCGACCACATACACGCATCATACGGATGTTCGTCCCTCAATACCGAGTGACGATAGAAACGTAGACGCAATGCGTCTTATTACGAAGGCCTGTAAAGACCAACTTGGGCCCAATCATTTTTTTTCTACCTTTTATACGACCGAGTCAACACTAGGAAAATCTTTACGAAATTTGAATAACAATATGCTTCAGGTGTGATTTCATGTGTAGTAATATCAATGTAGTACCAAATCAATTGAAACATTTATCGGCGCTTCACTTTGTAATTTACAATCTGTTGGCAAAATTTGGTAATATTCGAACCATCATTTTAATTAGTATTGAAGAAAATGTGCAGTCTTTGGTGTTGTTTTACCTCCCCGTAGTCAATACGTGTACCTCCAGGGGCATACTATGTATACACACCGTACAAATTCATGTCCGTTATGAATGCATTTCACGCCTTGCAGCAGTCATAATGGTCATCGTTTAATCAAACTGTATGCTTTCATAGCATATGTAACGTTGTATTTAAAGTAAAAACATTTTCTTCTTCCATTCCTATCATACTCTCGATACCAAATACATCTGAAGCAAGTTTCATATCTAATTCAATGGAACATCCAATGACCTTAAAACCCCTATTTTTATACCCCAATATCACTGAAGAAAAATTCATTCTATTCACTGAGAAACACAAATTGTTTACCAAAATACACATAATCTTACTTAAGATAGAATAGTTATCTCCCTTAGATTTACGAAACTTACTTAATATAAAACAGGCAAAATAATTTAATAAGCCATCAGGGCCGTGAGTCCAAGGTACTGTATTTTTCGCGAGATGACTGTCGTTGGTTCAATCCGATCCGAGACACGTTTTCCGTGTATTTTATTTATTTATTTTCTCTCTGAAACGTTTTATATTACATTTCTTGCTGAAATATATAAAAGCACGACTTCAAAAAAAAGAACAGAAAGAATAAAGGTCTTATACTATAAAATCTAATTTATAAAGTCTTGTCATTCTTTATCAGAAATTTGAATGCATGCTTATACACCATTGCTTACATAGATGAAAACGTTGATGGTGAAATGAAATTGCAATACAGCATGAAGCAGCCATACTTAAATTAACCCGATCTTAAAGCAATTACAATCCTTCCACTAATCACAATCAGAAAAACAGAGATCTAATCGCCGTGGTACAATATACAGTTTTATTACCCCTAAATAGCACGATCAAAAATCGATTCTGTCCGAGTTTTTCCGGTAATTTTCGTAATTGTCCGTGAGATAAACGAACTTGAAATTAAAATTTACTTTATTAAACTCGAAATTCCACCGCCTAAATTTTACTTAATATTTTATTATATAATATCATTGGATTGCCCGATAAATGAATTTTAACGCACGGGTTGGACATGTTTTGCCTCAGATTTGGGAAAAATTGACTTATATCAGACTTTTTCAGAAATTTTCATATCAATTGCTCTATATTCAATGTAGAAATGGTAATTGTTTGTAAGTGTTAATTCCCCCGCCAAAATATCAAAATAAAATAAATATTTTTGCACATAAAAAAGCTGAATAATTAAAGTTAATGAATATGATGGGACATTTTTTTGTAAAATGATTAATAAAAAAGATATGAAGCAAAATGTCTAGTACTCCTTCTACATTCTATAGCGCCGATTTAATCGTAAAGCGCTAATCTGATAAGCGAAATTGTTCCACATGCAACACGAATGACCGAAACATGAAGACGAGACTTTACGAGAACCATTACAACCGTTTTAATTTGGATACAAAACAAGACCAGCATTGGCAGAGAATTTATAAGTCTTTGACAACGTTATTAAAGAAAATAATTATCTCACAATATTCTATAATCTTATAAACTATGAAGCCAAAATGTAATGCTGAACAATTTTGCTTGTAACGTTTCAAGTCGAATTTTTTCGTAATTTGTATTTTTAATTGTGGTTCATCTCACGTCATAAAAACAAAATAAAAACAATACATTAGAATGCATGATTAGATGAGAGCAAAAAAATCCCCGAAATTTACTGTTTTACCAAGGGAGACATTCATGTTAAGTGTAATTTCGGAGTTAGTGAGTTTTTTCCCTTGATACACTAAAGATAAATAATCATGGTACGGCTGACGGAAGTTCAGAGGGGTCGGGACATAAATAGGACAAGGTATACGGCGGTCAGTTCACCTAACCAGTTTTCTTGGACTGTATTCTAACCAGTACTAACTTACACTTTCACAAGGAGCCGGCAACTTCACACAGGGATGGAAATCGACATTTTGTCAAATGTTCGTAGGAGGGTATGACCTACCGCGACCGGGATTTGAATCCGGATTGGCAGGTTGCAAGTCCAGCGTATCAATGAATGGACCACGGTCACGGCCACAACATTATTTTCTCTATACCAAATATTATAAATACATTTCTTTCGGGATGGGGTAAAAAAATAACGAATCATAATAGATTTTACAATCTTGAAAGATCATATCAGGACAAGAGCGTTTAAATTTATTTCACGCGTTTTAAAGGCAAAGCTTTAGTTGTTGCAATTACTATATTTAGCACCCAACTGAAATAAGATTCTTTCTGAAAAGACTTTACAACTTGCTGCAATTGCCACTCTATAGTGTGCCAATCATAAAAAAAATCGTTATAGCTTCTACAGAATTTATTTACGATGGAAACAGACCATGTACTTAAAATTGGCGAAGTTAAATGCAGACGATTTTCTGGCTATGTCAGGGAGCCGCGTTTTTTATCTTGTTCTTACGATTTAGCGGAACATCCAGTTTTAGCAACCGTTAACTAACAGAATCTTGGAAAACCCACGTCACTTTTTTTTCTTTTCCTTAACCTCAAATTCCTATTCTGTTATATTGAAGAGTCATTTTTGTTATTGAAATATTATTATATGCAGCAACTAATAAAATTGTGCCATACATATCTACAGAATATTTGTGGATTGCACCTAGTGACAAAGCTTGTTTGCAGCATGAAAAAAATTGAATTTTGTGTTAAATTCATGAAATATAGTAAAAAACTCATCGTTTGAAGGGTAACAATATTTCATTCTTGAAACAATAAGATTATATAGAATAAAACCTCATCCAGTGACCATCCTTATCTAACGACCACCTCATTTGAACAACCATTTAATTTCTGACGGGTTTTAAATATTTCATCTACATTTCAACATGGTGTTGCGACCACAGCAGTATTAAGACCGCGCGTGGGACATCTAAAACGTAGTTAATTAAGGTGGTCGTTATAATGAGATGGTCGTAATATTGCGATGGGTGGTCTCTGCGATGGAGTGGTTATGATCACTGACTAATAATCACCAACCTCTCACCGCTGTGACTTCGAATCCCAGACAGGACTAAAATAAGTTTCATACCTGAGGAAGCCATCCAGCTAGCTTACGGAAGGTCGGTGGATCTACCTAGGTGTACGCCTAGTGCCTCATTCACTGTCTAAGCTGGAAAAAGCGCCAAAGTAAACGTTTAACCCCCAAGAAAACAATATTACGAGTTCTTAATGTGGATGTAAGCGCAACATACATAACGTACGTGCATGAATATGTAATAGTTGTATAAAACTTTATTTATTTCTGATCCGGATAATCTTAACATTTGATTAAAATTATCTTGTTTTCTCTTGATAACAATTCAAACAAAATAACGTTAATCTATTGTATGTCTTATAAATTATATAAATTAATTACATATATATTACAGTGTCATACTGTAATTGATATATAATATATATATAATCCAGTGATGGGGAGCCAAAAGATATCTGGCAGTATCCAGCTAAATGGATATAAGTTTCGCACAACCGTATATATGGAACTTCACTCTTCGTATTACATTTGAATGGTTACTTAATTCTAATAACATTTTAAATTTACTGCTAATTTCAAATTTTTCAACTTGTCAACTTTTCTTTTACTGTTCGCATTTACATAATTAATTTTGATACTGTAAATATGTGACCATGAGGGTTTAGTTTCTCAGTATTATGTCATATGGAGCAATAATCATTCGATAACATTTTGTATGTAATTATAATACACGAGTAATTGGCATAACGAAGTAACTTTAAGGCCATACCAAATCGTATCTATGTTTAGCGTCCGCGGACGGAAAGGTTTTGATCACTTGAGTCAAATAAAAAAAACATATTGTAATATTGAATATTTGATCTCTTGAAATACCTTAATTGAACCATTACATGCTGGAATGACTTGCTTTGTATCAATATGCCTTCCAGTCGTCATAATTGATCAATATTATGCTTTTGTTTTGATTTATAAAATGAAGCAAATTTATTCTCATTGAGTGACTGTTTGAACTTTTGATAGGAGCTATTTTGTAGCAATTAAGCAGGAAATTTGTGGGTTTTTTCCTGAGGTACTTGTTTGATTTTTCCTGATAGCTAGATAGGTTTTTTAAACCTCGATGTTACGCTAAACATAGACGCGATTTGGTATGGCCTAATGATGTATAACTGTGACATTTCACCGTATGACAGTAACTTTATTTGAAAAAAAAATAAAAAAAATATTTGAACTCTCTACAAACACGCATGCTCCTCTCTGACTTCAAAGAATACATTTTACGTAAGCATTTCGTACTATTACCAAACAAACCCTCATTAACGCATATGATACACAGCTTTTTCCATCAACAAACAAATACCTCGTCATTACGAACAGCCGGTATATACCGAGCATTTCAACTGTTCCGGTAATTTCTCGAAGTATCCATGTTTTACTGCATGTAATTATATTCATATGTACAGCACAACCCCACTTAAAGATCATCTCAATATGACGACCCCCTTATCATTACGACTTCTTATTTTAGGACCTGTTTTTCAATATTTTCTCGATAATTCAACTCGATAAAAAGACCATGTCAGTGTTGATACTGATATTTTTAGTCTTAAAGATGGCCAAATATTGAGGTTTTACCGCATGGTGAAAAAAATAAAACATGAAACGAGGATGTGCGTTTATAAGATATGAATACTCAAATTATGCGTGAAGCATGTTTAATAAAGTTCATGTTAAGATACACTAAATATGACTGAAAAGAACATGATCTTCATATATCACATTTTTGTAATAATAAACTAAAGTAATGCTATTATATGAACTGAATCATAAATTTAACATATCATGGATTTTCATGAACCAATTATTTAACATTTGTAAATACAATGTACTCTCATAAATACATGTACTTTGGTAAATACATTCCTGTTATGAAAAATGACACGCAGAGAACACTCCGGTAAAAAATAGTAAATAGAAATAAATATCCGGCAATCCGGGTTCAAATCCCGGTCCGGTCGCGACAGGTCATACCCTTCTATGAAAAATTGACAATGAATGTCGATTTTCATCCATAATTATGTGGAGAAGTTGCCGGCTCCTTGTGGTGGGGTAAGTTAGTACTGGTTAGTATACAGTCCAGGAAAACTGGTTAGATGAATCGGTCGCCGTATATAACTGAAAAAAAATTTGAAAAACCCAGTGGGAAAAAAAAGAAAAATAAATGTATATAATCCATTCAATTGTTACTGAAACATTTTGAAATTTGTAATATAGACTGATGATTTCAACACATATTCATAATGCAAAGTATCTTCGATTCAATGGTTGTCTCTACATTCAAGTATCATAGTTCCATGCAAGCTATGCAAATACCCCCCGTTCAATAATCAGAGAGACCGTGTTGACAATACCAGCTGACCACAAAATTTACTGGACATATTCGCATTTAAGCATATTTTACGGCCCATTTCAGTAATCATAATTGCTATAATACGTTAATTCTGTAAAAATCAGTCTATTACTGTTGACGTATTAATGACGCATGCGCATTCCAGTGCATCTTCAGACGTATTAATTAGGCTCTCAGCTGGACTCCCCGGGACGCTAATGACGCCCCTGAGGAGCTTGTGTTACCATCTAATTTGTTGATATAAGCGGCGTGTGGGTAACTAATTAACTCGTTAATTGTATATTTAGATTTCTTTCATGATAATTATCCGTTACATTAGAATTGCAGTTGATTCATGCATTGTTTCTAGTTGATTCATTGTTAACTATCTCACGTAACTACTTCGTGTTCACAGATTAAATTTATCGTTTAAACCAAAATACATTGACAGAAAAGATATGCAAAATTAACATTTCCTTAGTTAAACCACTATTATTGATCATATTATTTTTATTATTTCTTGATTATTATTTGTTGATTATTATTATTTAATTTCTAGAATAAAAAACATTTTTGTTGAAAAATGTAGCCCAGGACAATCATGTGCCATTCAATATTATTGTACTTTGTACATGTTTGTTTATAAAAAACATGTATTTCAACTGAACTGTTCATAAGTGCATGCACATTGTATTTTTATTAAAGTTTGTATAATCATGTTCCATCAGTGAAACAGGTATAGTGCAGCTCTCTTAAGCAACAACCTCCCTTCAACAACAGCACGAATTTTCCCACTGTACGATTTAACTACTAATTCAACCTGTCTAGAGCAACAACTTCACAACAACAACAACATAATTTTGCTTCTCCCAAGGGGGAAGTTTTGGAGAGGTTGCACTGTACGTCCAGTATATTATTATGCTCGGTTCTATATGGGTCCGCGAGAGGACAGTGTGAGAATGTTTACCCTAGATCTCACGATTGCATGACCCCCACGAAATTTTTTTTCGACGAGGATTCGTTTGTGGGACAATCAACTTTTAGTTATCTGTCTTGATGTGTACTTCAAATTGTGCTTGGAATAAAACCAAACTTTAAAACCTCCACTCTTGTACATTTTATACTCTAACATTCCTAGTAAGATTGAGTTAAATTTATTATTCACACATTGATGCAAATCATATATATGTGCGATGGTACGTTTTCATTTTTGTGATCAGTATTTTATGTTTAATCACTTCATGTAATTACTATTGTTGTATCTTAGGGCTGTTTGGTATTATAAGTTTTTTGTTGTTGTTTTTCTGTGACCTGTTGTCACTGGGGTCACTGTTGTCACCCCCGTTTTTCAACAATGTTTCAGTTATATACGGCGACCGGTTCACCTTACCAGTTTTCCTGGACTGTATACTAACCAGTACTAACTTACCCTTCATCAAAGAGCCGGAAGCTTCTCCACATTTGGAGAAAAGTCGACATTTTTGTCAAATTTTCATGGAAGGGTATGACCTGCCGCGACCAGGATTCGACCTCGGATCTCCGGGTTACAAGTCCAGCGCATTAACCACCGGACCACGGCCGCAGCCTGATATTATATGTGAATTATTATATAATTAATTATAATATAAATGTATTGTTGTTTGGTTGTCACCCGTGCCGCGTTACAATAACAAGAACAGAAATGTTTGACATAGTCTCGAATAAGAAATATTATGATTCTTACTTAGGGTATTATCAAGACCGGACCTGATGACAATTTAAACATAAAAGACATCTTGAATATGCAGTGTATCTATATAATGTTCGCAAATTTCGTAAAAAATCTTACATATTCCAAGACTTGCTAAATTATTTTTGTGTGAAGGGCAACTATGGTCATACTAAGCACTTTGGTATTAACTTATACTGCTGAATTTTCTTCTTGGTACTAGATTGTTTTTATATTGGATACCTTCGTATGTCCTGTTTTTTATGCTATTACTAAGGACAATGTAGTTTGTTTTCTGTCTAGAAGCAATAAAAACAACCAGCTATGGACCAATCGACCCGTATTGGGAGTGTCGTTATGTTTATTCCAAAGTACACTTTAACACCTCGTTCTAAACATCCATGGGAAAACGAGTTATAATGACATGGTCGACAAGAAAATTGTAAGGGAGAAGATAAACAATTCTACCATCCCCCACAATGCCATCATATCATGTGCGAATCGTCTGCGAGTGATATCCACGCAACAGCTGTACCCAGCTGGAAGAAGGTGTAATTCGGCTCTTAACGCGGATGAATATCTGACTGAAACTAGATCCGAAAATTGCCGACGATTTTTGACAGCTTCGGCGTAGTTTTGCTAAATTTCTTTAACAGACGAGTGTGAAAATAATTGCCATTAAGGTTTGCTTTCGTAAATTTATGGACTTCAATTGCATATTCGAAATCTGAATAAGAGTTTATCCTGATATTCACATCTGCTTCGGTGAAATACGTTGGATTACTTATACATATTGTTCGCCATTCATTTCCGTGGCTTTCCGATTTTGCCATCTGCGAACGAAACCCTTGCGTCATTCTGCATACAACTCGATGGATGAGCCTGCCACAGATACGACAACACTTACAAATATGAATTTGGATTCAGGGGCAACACAAACTTGTGCGACCAGTACTTACAATTACGGAATGGGTCGATTTTTCCAGAGGCCGAGTGCCTTTGATTGCATGCAAGGAAGTTCTGGTGTTGGAATGGGCTCGGCCCCATATTCGTACCCAGGTTACCATGGAGATTGGGGCCTTATGTCTGGACATTACTCACACGGATTCAATTTAAACAGACCTTTAGGGCTTAATAATATTGGTTCAAATTCACCAGGATTTTTAAACAACTTAAACAATTTTTCTGTGCAAAATAATATTAATTCCAGGGAATATGCGTCCGCCTTTTCGGGGATTGGAAGTTCTGCCTCGGCGTTTTCCAGTACAGGACTAAACACCCACGGTACCAGCGCCGGAAATATGGGTAATATGTGTGCCCCGGACAATTATAGGGGTCATTGTGGTACCCCGGAAAGCCAAAGTAATTCATCACATGGAAGCCACTCACCATGTTTAACTAGTTTGGACCATGCGGACAAAATTGATGTCAAAAATAAAGGTACTGTATTCATCAACAATTGATTCATATTTTATTCTCTTGAATAAGAAAGTCATTTTAACACAATTCATTAATCAAAGTTATCTCCATATATTCTGTTTATTTACAAAACTAGTATCATAATCGCTAACAAAATGAAATACAACATGTACAACATTGAAATATCATTATGAAGTATTAGATTTACTTCTATATCATCGTTGAAAATGATTCCTAATATTAGAAAGTTCAATTTTGATACAAAAATCTTTGGCTATATTTCCATGCATAGATTAAAGTAGTTTAACGTAATATTTAAATTCATTTACCCTATACTTTTTTCGACAATTTTTTTTTCAAAATTAGCCCTGTTAATAAGAATATAGTATTTCTTCAATATATGTTTTAAAAAAATACCCAGAACATTTGATGTGTTCTTGTGATAATATTAGAATATATAACATAATATTTACAAAACAATGATTCCTGAAGTACATACGACTGTTATTCTTAGTATAAATAATTCAAAAAGTCTAATTTTATTTTTTTTTTCTTTATTTACAACGCTTTTATCTTTTCTCATACTAAAAACAGGAAATAAACTAAACGTGTATTATACTTCATTTTATGAATAATATCTAAAAATATTTATTTTGTGTAAATAAAAACGATGAACTGTCATTTTTAGACGGTTATTTTAACAACCTGTCATTACAGACCATGGTGTTGTTTTACAGAATATTTCGCAATAGCAAATTTAGTACATGAAAAAAAACATACCATGCCAAGTTTGTAAATTTGTTGTGTTCTTTAAATTTTTCTGAGGCCTTTTAGCTAAATGTTAAACAGAAAATGTAAGAAATATATAACAATGGTATGTCTATTATATTTAAAAACGTACTAATCAGCAAAGATATACCAATATGAAATACAGTGCAAACTCTCCAGAGCGGCCCTCTCTTGAACGACAACCTCCCTTCAATAACAGCATGCTTTTTTTACCCACTGTACGATTTCACAATTAATTTAACCTCTCTAGAGCAACAACCTCTCAACAAAAACATAATTTTGCGTCTCCCAAATGGTGTTGCTTTGGGGAGGTTGCGCTGTACCACTCTTTAATCGTATTGCATACAATGCTTATTTCTCCAATGCTTATGATGACTGGTCGATATTGTTATTGAATTATTTTTCATTGCGAAAACTTGATATATGTGTTAATGTATACTATGATCTACCTCTTGTCGGCGAAGACCAACTTAGCATGACCAAAAAACAATAGGTGTGTTCACGGTTACCAGACCGACCCTACTTTCGGTGCCGACACCAAAGTATCTGACTGTAAAATCAAAAGTACGGAAACACTTGGAGATGAATCGTACCCTAACGTCCGAAAAGTACGTTTAAACAAAAAATGGAAAAGAAAGGTTTTGTCACCTATCTAACGTATTTTTTGTGTGGGGGGGTCACGTTACCGCAAGCAACACTTTATTCTGGCCCAGTAAATATAAGAAAATACATGTACAAATTTGAAAAAGAAATAAAATATATCCTTTGTCGAATGATTCAATGAAGCAGATTTATGAAACAGGATCTAACAAGTTCGCTGTGTAATACCGTAATTAAGAACAATTTTTAAAAGTCTTAACACTTGTAAATCCTCTTATTTGGATAGACTTTGATGTCTAAAATGCATGTAGTTTTTTTCTAGAAAGTCAACCTGCTCCAGTTCAATGTATGTTTGGTTTTTGCGGTCTGACATTTCATATTCTACCGAGTACACAACGAGCTACACCACATTTCTTTACAATAAGTTTCTATGACATCAGAAAAGAAGAACATAAACATACGCTTATCAGCCAAGACGCTCAACGCTTTTTTTTCTTGTCTATTCTGATGAACGCCGCGTTAAACTTACGCTCTTCTCGACCTAGTTAATCATTGGAGGTGTTAGACGGTTAGTGGTATTGTAGTCAAACTGTATAATTAATTGGTGATGAAATATGCCATATTTTCGTCTAACAACTCATATCTTAAAAAAATACTTATGCACTGTGTTGTGTTCTTTTCCGAATCGATAAGAAACAAAACAAAAAAAATAGATCGTAAATTTTGGTTAACGAAATGTATTGTAATTGAAAAGAATGATTCGTTTCAACTTTGACTACAACTTGTTAAATGCTTTTTATACTGAACTTTCAATTCGAAATGAAATTTTGAAAATCCAATTTGAAAACATGTCTGAAAGACTGTAAGACTGTGAATAATAGTATACATATAATGTTAACATAATTATAAGCTATATTTACGGACTTTCGGACATAAAACTGTCATATCTATGTAATGTAATACAGAATGTATGTGATAAAAATGTGAAGTCTTGCTTCTAAAATACTTGATGGACTGGTATATATCATCGTGTCTACATGTCGCAGCAATGTTGTTGCTGCTTACATGTACCGAAATATTACCGAAATATTTTCATTCATGGCCATCAATAGTTAAATTCAAATTATTGATGAATTCTACAAACAAAACAATTATAGTGAAATTAGCAAAATTTGTTCAATTTGCTAATTCTTTAAGAAGTGGAAATTAATTAAAATGTTACATGGAATAGATATATTGATGTATTTGTATATCTACAGTCAATTTTACTTAACTGAATAGTATTATGATTGTAGTGTATTTATATACTTGTTTGATTTCATATCCTTCGCATGTATTCATACTTACCACCGTCAAGTGTATATTTGTTGATATGAACAATTGTTCATGTAAATAAATATTTTGACTTTGGCTGCTTTCATGTGTATATTTATAGCTTAAATTAACCATTCGCACAGTTAGGATGATGGATCTATTGAATTGTATTGATACTCGGATGTTATTTCGGATATGTTGATGTTGAATCTAATGCCAAGGTCATATGACGGCCAAGGTCATATGACGACCTGTCCAGCATTTAATGGTGGAACAAGACACCGGGATAGAACCACCGATCTTCCGTAAGCTTTCTGGACAGTTTCCTCACATTGTTATTTGGATTCGAACTCACAGCGGTGAGGGGCTGGTGGTTACGAGCCAGAGACTTTAACCACTTGTCTGCAGATACCCAGAAATCAACACTGCTCAGTGTTGTTGACTAATGCTATACTGTTTAAGCTTTGACTCGTTCGTCCGTCTAAGTACTAATATTGAAATATGATTTGTTCTGGGTACAATTAATATCTTCATTGTGTGAACATTTGCTTAAATAACGGACTGTAGAATTTCACCTGTTTAGGATTTTAGTTGCAGGCCACATAAGTAAAAACTATCATAATTCATCAAGGTCATGATCAGGCCTCGAGTTATAAAACTTTAGAAGAGACCCCAAGTTTAAACCTGTATTCTCTAATTTTTTCTGGTTAGAAATAAATCACTATTTAATAGTTAAACACATATTCAGATCAATTATGCTGACAGAAATGACATTTGATTAATACCAACACTTTTGTCATAGCTAATTAAATATTAACAGATAAATTATGAGATTTAGCTGCGAGACTGATCTCAAATTTTATATATTTGTACTCAGTTTTTTATAATTCTTTCAATCTATATGTATGTGTCTTTTATTGATACTAACTGTAGAAACACAAAATGGAATGGAAAATGGATTTTTTTTCAAATGGCGAATCATTAATAAGTATTTACAAAGGGGATAAACGCTACTCACTATAATTTACAGACTAAACGAGGAATCTTGGAAAATTAAGCCAGTCATTTTTTTATTTATGAATAAAGAAGTTTATATAATTATGTGTAATAATTGTAAGTGTTGAACACAGATTATACGGAATGATACCAGTATTATATATCTGTGACTATGTTGTCTATGAAAACAAAACATGGGGTATGATACTTAAATGAAAAATATATACTAGCTGTCATGATAAAGTAACCATCATAAGAATTCTTCTACTTTGGCCTGATGTGCTGACCTTGAAATTTTAATCGTGTACAGCAATTTTATGGTCAATAATGGATAACAATGTGGTTACACATAACGTTAGTAATGGTTGGTTGGTTTACTCGTGGCGCACGTGCAAAATTGCTCCTTTTAAGAATAACTTTTATAAAATAAATTTTTATACCAACTTCACTTACTGGTTACTTTCTTATGACGGCCAGTATATATAGACGGACAAATATACACGCTCCTGGGCATTTTGTGTAAGTTTGATTTCGTAAAAATCTCTTTACTGACATGTAAAATGATACTAAATGATGCTATTAATGACAGCACTAAATTTGTCCTAAACGGTTACCATCATTGCAAAATTCTCAACGTAAATTTGCATTGGACATAAGATATACAAAACGTCAACATTTAGCCACATTTCATCGAAATTATTATTCTTATCATAGAACCATTGTCATGCAAATATCAAATTCATGTTAGGGTAATTGTAGATTTCGCGCACGCTAGAAAAGTGTCATCCTCCGAGACAATATCGGAACAGAACAGTACAGAACAGACATTTAATTCCTTATGAACAAGTACGTGGATGCATATTTGTATACAGCCGTAGAAAATACAGATACAATTTATCACATGCAAAACACAGCATTCAATTTCATAATATACACTGTGTAGCTAGTACATATGATTTGTATGTATGTGTTTTATTTTGCGTATTAATCAAGTACAGATAACAATTTATAGGTAGCGTATCGTCAAAGGACGAATGAACAACACATTTGAATCATACTCAAACGAATAAACACCAGTTTTACGTATTTAGCAAGCCGATTTTTTGTATTAACTTAACACTCATGTATACTTTAGTTGAAATAATATGAAACTGTTCAATTGTTTATTTGTATTTGCTGTCAGAGTCAAGTTCATGAGAAAAAAATATTACTCCAAACTCAAATTGTAAAGCGCAACTATGAAGTAAACATTTGAAGGGGCGTAGATTGCCTAAAAGAGAGTTTAGGCAAAATTCTAGGGGGGGTCGTAGGTGCATTTTATGGCTATTTTGAGGAATTTAATGACCATTGGAAATGGAAAAATCATAGTTTTATTTATATAAATGGTAAAAGATATCAATTTTCGATGAAACATTTTAACATTAGTTATATGATTTCATTTTTTGGAAATCGAGTCTTGGCAATTGCCTAGTACTGCCTAATAGAAGCTACGCACCTGATTCCAAATTAAGATTAACCAAGGTATCATGGTGTTCATAAGCCTTTCATACAAACGATACAACGTTATAAATATGATTAATAATTAATTTTGTATATAAGTAGATGTATAGTATGTATATATATTGAACATAAAGATTGTATTACGTTAGAAAATAGACATGCTTATGGTTACTTGCCCAATACATTACGGTTGGTTTGGTAGAAAAAAATCATCTGTTTTTCTAAACACCTTTGTGAAAATACGTGATACGATTCATTTCAAAATATTTCAATACATAGGATTTTGCCGCTAGAATCTTTAGGGTTAGTCAGGTAATACATCTTAAACGACAATGTGGCTAAACCACGGACCATTTTATTTTATTTTAAAAAAATGACATATTGCCATATGACATGGCATTAAATCTGTGTTTGTTATGAGTTTTTTAAACTAAGAGAACCATATGTGGAAAAACATCGCATTTATTTGTAGAATTATTGTATTTTTGTCAAGTAGAACAATAGGATTTATCAGGCAAGGAAAAATGTATTGACAAATGAGTGGGTGGGGTTCCAAAACATCATTATGGAAAAATATCAATTAGATCAACTTTGTCGCAAAAAGATTGTTTGCAAAAATTCAAATTTGGAAAAAAATGATTATTAAATTTCTAAGATGAGTATATATTTATATATTTGTAATTTTGTTTTAATATATGATACGTTATACGTGTATTCGAATTTTTTTTCTATGTCAAAAAGGTAATACATGTACATAAAATAGTTTACAATACATCATTCTATATAATGTTAAACATGTTAACAAATATAAAACATATCAAACTATCAGCTATAATTTCTGTTTTAGATTCTAATTAGTCATGATTTTTTAAATAAAGCAAAAAAACAACAAGGTACTAACAGAAACCATAAGTAAATCAATTTTATCTGATTTCACGAATGAAAAAACATTCTTATTTACTCAGTGTCAAATTTCCTAGAATCTTCAAAAACTTTTAAAAACTGTGGAATGAAATGATACAACCCTGTGGAGAAGACAAATATATAATTACAATAATGATCAAACACGAATTTCGTCTTCTTGTATGAACAGCGAATACCCAGGAATACCAATTGCCCAATATATGACTTAACATAAGAATGTTAAAATGTTAGTTTGAGATTTCAAAGAAAATCAGCCGCACATGAGAAGCTAAAAGTTTTGAATGAAAATTTCTGTGTAGATATTTTCTGAAATTGATTTCGTTTATCAATTGTATCAATTACTAAAATGATAACATTTTGGACGCATTCACGAAATTCACTCGCTATAATTTGCATGGTTTGTGTCTTACCGATTAATTTTCAACAATACCTTTGAAAGATCTTGACGCCAACCAGATATAATTTTATTACGAAAAACTCGATAATCACTGTTTAATAACAATCGGTACTCCTCGTGTGTTTTCGCAGACCAAACAGTTGTAGGATGAGCTAGACATCCGAAGAATTCCGAATGAATTCACCAAACAAGAATCACTATACATAATCAGTGAATCAGGCGTGGGCTGATTTCTAAATCTGACATTTAAAAGCTACAAACGTCAAATCATTTGTCACTTTGAATTATAAATATTTCCGTGGATTTCGGAGAATATTTAAAGAGAAAAATGAGTGATGCATTGGTTGCACGTCATTCACGTGCAGAATTATTACTTGGACATTATCGTTAACATCAATGTTTATAAACACATCACCCACGTGCTTACCGTCATTCTAATATGCAATCAACGTTTCATGTTAAGATGCAGAGTTTCGTAAGAAACGCATTCAATTTTGAATTACGAAAAATACTCTTATCTTGAATTTCAAAATATTTGAATATTTTTTAAGAAAGATTTTTTTTTAGCATAATATGTGTATAATATAAGCATTTTACAAACACCATGCCGGGTATAGGTCACACTATGGAGATTTAAATATGAGATTTTTTCCAAACACCACAGAGTAGAGATTCAAAGTAATGTTTCAATTTCGTCAATGCGGTCATTAAGCCAAAAAATAAATGACTAGTTTCCGCTACATCCCAAAACATATAGGGTCGGTATGTCGGAAGCACTTTTTTCTCAAATATGTTTTTTTCTAGTTTGGTGATAAGGATCATATATATATGAAAATATCGGCTAGAAAAAAAATTGCCGAAGCCGAAAAAATGGTCTACAAAAAATAGGGTGGGCTGAGTTAACTTTCAGACTTTCAGTTTATCTGTTCATAATCATCATGATTAACATGATGTTTGGTTTGTTTTACATACTTTTCTTCAAATGCATTGTTTAGTGAGCATTCATGTAATATTGTATTAGTAACGATACTGTACAGGAAATGGCTATGCATCTGCTTATGCCAAAATAAAAGTATCGAATCGTAATGTATTTTAATCGCAATTTTAACATAGCGTCGTACCGTATTGTGTCGTAATCGCATTATATCGTATCGTATAATATCGTAATCGCATTATATCGTATCGTATTATATCGTAATCGCATTATATCGTATTGTATTGTATCGAAATCTGATGGTATCGTTTTGTATTGTAATCGCATATATAGTGTCCTATTATATCGTAATCGCATTAAATTGTATCGTGATCGCATATGTAACATCGTTTTGTATCGAAATCGTTTCATATTATTTAGTAATAATATATGTGTCGGAAACCACGGTTACGGACGAAATCAAGTGCAAAATAAATGTACACTAGTGGAGCAGATTTTCGAAACGACTTTCAATCATGAAAAAGTTGGCACGTGCGAAACCATGGTTTATTTAAGTATTTCTAGAATAATATTTGCGAGTCTTGGTCATAATGAAATGCAGAAATATTTGTAGTTTATTTCATTGTTCAGATTTAAAAATGTACACATTTATACCCAGGTACTTTTCTTACTTTTTCGCGATTACCCCAGCTGTCTTTAGTTTGAGTACTTGTTTATTGTTCACAGTTAACAATTGAAAGTTTTACAATTTTGATATGATATATATGCATACGAGTCAGCTTCTACATAAAATACATACAACCTAACTATCCCACCATTAAATAACCAGGGTGTCAGTGGCGACTAAAATTAGTACAATTCGAATTAATTCCTAATGACTATTGTTTACCCAAATCATTGAACAAGTTTACATTCACTTCATTCATCTATTACAATTTCAACACAACTTTAGGGGTCCGTTTCATAGTGTGAAATATATACCATTAAAACTGCTATCTTAGCTGTGGTATACTTATGAAACGGACCTCTAACCTTTAGGTGCTTAGGATTACGATTTCATATTTCATCATTACAAAATAACACTTTAAGATAAAAAAACATGACTAAGACAGACGGGAGACGCTTGAAATCAAGCAGCTTAAAGCCTTATACATGTTTATTAATATTCTGGACATATTTTTTTTAGAAAAGTGCAATTGTCCGAATGGTGGGGTACTAAATACAACCGCTTTGTCATATAGCATTTTGAACAGCTGAGTATTAAGTGCTATCATAAACATAATTTTATATAAAGAAACTTAATATTTTTACTTCAAAGTCCTCTTCGAAGTATATTCAATTTTAGTTAGGTCAATAATGAATAATATTATTTTATTATTTAAACGAATACTAATATAGCTTTAAGTGCACCGTGCAATTTACGTTTGTCACTTATCTTTTTTTCTGGGTTTGGAAAACGTGTGAAGTAGTTATACTGTTGTCGAAAATATATAAGAACTAAAAATAAAACCAGAAAATTTCATCCTGAGTGCAACGTTCAGTCATAAGAATTTAACAAAACTGGTTATGAATTTTTAATGATATATCATTTGGTCTGAATCATCTTCAAAAATGTGTAGCGAGAATTTCATCGACATTTGACCATTTTTTTTTAGACTTAAGACACTACATTAATACTGATGAATTAAGCAAAACCTCGGCACGAAGACCACATCTGGAGCTGAAAAGTTGGTTTTCGTATTGTTAAGAAATTATTGACAAGCTAACAGATGGTAGAAAATATTCATAACCGGTCCATAGATAAGCGGTCGTTATAACGTGCTGTTCTTAATGTTGAAGTGACTGCTAAGCGAGGTTGCACTGTATATATGTTTCCTTATTTTATGTGACAACAATAAACAGGTGTGAATTAAACGTTGCTGCGTTTTAATTACGCACCAAAGGTCCGGGAAAAGTGAGATGGATTCCGCTAATTTCCCATCTGGTCGGGTGTAACGTATACAATACTAACTGCCCATAAGCCTCTGTCGGCTTTATTAAAAACCCAACTCATGTCGTTTACACTTTCCTTAAATCAATCAAGCGACGCCCATTCGTATAATTGGTATAAAATTGGATACGAATTTTATGTCTTTCACACCAACATGTTCCGTTAAAGTTTTCATCACGGATTTTAATTGACACGCAAGCATGAGTTAGTGCAGTATGTAGGCAAATACCCGTAGTTTATTTATCTGTTTGATGTTTCCGGAAATCAGCGAGGAAGTGGTGTTTTGTTTCAAGCACGCGTGGGGGCCACCTGGATTCTTAAGCGGGGTCATGTCATGGGGTGGGAGAGAAAAGGATAAATAAACAGAAATAAAGGGAAACTTGGTGATCCCCATCACGGGGTCATGTTTAATTTGAGTACTACCACGTAGGCGATATTTTTTTATTGAAGGCAGTACACTATGAATGAGAAGTGAAGCCAATTATTCGCTGATTTATTACCGCGTGATTGACGTAAAAGTCTTGCAAATAATATCGATCATCGGAAGTCTTTTTTATTTCAGCTTGACGGACAACTATCAAACGTAATGTTTTTAGAAAGTGCGCGTGTTCTTTTAAACCATACCCGCCACATATGTACAAAATACTAACATGTAGTAAAATGTAACTTTTATAAATTTCTTCAACAATAATTGGGAACCAGTGATAAATGTAAAAAACGCTTACCTGCTAACACGTATAAAAGTGAAAAAAGTGAACCTATTTGTATTTAGCGTTTGTTTATACCGTTGTGTGTAGACCATGTGTTCTTTTACAAATACTTGATAAATGTTTGTTCTGTTTTTATTTAGATGTTTCTTCTACGGCTACTTACGCACTCAAATTTGAATTCTTTAAATCTCCACGTAATTCATGTCCCGTAATAGTCGTAGACAGCCACGTAAGAGTGACCATGAGTTTGCGTGGCTGTAATATTATTCTGTACTGTATCAGTATACTTGCCATTTATTTAATTTAAACAATAAGTCATTTTGTAATAACATTTCATTTATTTTAGGTATATCGGTATACTTAAGTATACCGTTGTCCCATACAATATAAATATAAATATAGATATACATATCTGTGTTTGTATTTATATATATTGTATGGGTATAGATATACATATCTGTGTTTGTATTTATATATATTGTATGGGTATAGATATACATATCTGTGTTTGTATTTATATATATTGTATGGGTATATATATACATATCTGTGTTTGTATTTATATATAATGTATGGGTATATATATATACATATCTGTGTTTAAATTTATATATATTGTATGGGTATACATATACATATCTGTGTTTAAATTAAATATTTTGTATGGGTATATATATACATATCTGTGTTTGTATTTATATATATTGTATATGTGTATATACATACACAGAAATACATTTTCACAAAATAGAATTCAGACAAAAAGTAAATTCACACGTTCTTACATCAATGAGGTATTTGTATATTATATTTTTAACAACAATAGGCATTAAACAATCATGATTATATTATTTTTATTGCATAGCTAATGAAACAGATCAGTATATGTCAGACTTGACGGACTCCTCCGCTGAACCCCCGCCCCACCCTCACCCCACCCCTGTGTGCTGATTATCAGCATGCACATGTTTAAATTATTTCACGAATGTGTAATAACATAACATTTGATGTCTGGATATGCACGTAATGGAACTCCACTATATATAAAATATGATTATAATTACTTTGATTTATTACGACAATTTTCGTCATCTTTAGGGGAGAATTCGGTTTCTAAGAAATCTTATGCAGCGCACGTTGAATATCACACGTTTTCCGATCGAGTGATCATCGTCCATCAGAAATGTGTGCACGAAATGTGTGAGCCTTTCTCTGAAATGTTTACCGCATTAATGAAAGGGGCATTGTCACTAAAAACGGGCATTTATGAAGTCGGTGCTAACGATCACGTACACTATGTGTCCGGATACTAGGTTTTAGTGTTTCATTAATTGAATCTTCAGCAGACTGGGTTTCTTAATTTTCTCTTGGGTGTTAAAAAGCCATGATCAATTGGCGACTTTTCCTGTTTTAACGGTGAAAAAAGGACCCAGGTGTACACCAGGGTAGAAGCATCGACCCTTAGTCAGCTGGACAGCTTTCTTATACTTGAATTTTTCTAGTCCCGGGTGGGATTCGAAATCATAGTGATGAGGGGTTGGTGATTACTAGTCAGGTATTATAACCACTAGACCTTGGAGGCGCCCGGGTTTGGTTCCTATATGGAGCAATTTTAAACATGTCATTGAAGCTGTACGTTGGAAGTTAGATATTTGGTTCTTCATGAAAACAAAATAGGTATTTATCCATCTTAGTGCTTTAGTTAATCGTTTCAGGAACAATTTTCAGCAAATGGGAATAATTAAATTCATTAATAATATTATGTTTATCCGTGGTTCTTGTTAAACTTGATATTTTAATTTTTAAAATCTTGATTTTTTTTATTTCCAAGAGTAATGATTGTATATGATTACAATTCATACCTATTTACCAATATTTTCATTCCTTGATAAGTCTCAAATAAGACGCTAATTTACACTCAAGGGATTAAAGCGATCCTTTTTAATGTCTTCCTGCATAAAATTCAGCGCGAAGCACACATTATAATCAAACCTAGCCATCCAGATACCGAACTTTTTCTCATAACTGACATATTTTCATTTTTTTCATGCGTAAGATTATCTTACTCAAGTTTCAGCTAAATGTAATTTAAGCTGTATCACTGCGCTGGCGATGACGGACAAAATCTGGTTTTTCAATCTAAAGTACTCCAATGTTTAGAAACGTACAGCCAAAATAATATCACGTTTGTTTATACATAGCATCGAGACTCTCATTAAAAGCGTGAAAGATTTTGCTAGGCTCAGTTCGACGAAAGCTGTTCTGTGTACATCGTGAGGGAAAAGTTTTGGCGATATTTGTCAGTTGAAAATGTAGAGTATCTTGCGAAATGTTCTATAATGAGCAATATTCTTGAGTGATTTATTACTGTTCAGATAGGATTGACTGATGGCCGTTTAAACATTATGCATCATATGTAATAATTAGGGGTTTGGTGGAATCCCTTCCACTATAACAATTTACCCCTCATTTTTTGTTCTGTTTTTGTTTTTATGTGACTTATTGTCACTGGAGTTTAACACCATTTTTCAGCAATTTTTCAGTTATATACGGCGACCGGTTCAACTAACCAGTTTTCCTGGACTGTATACTAACCAGTACTAACTTACCCATTCCACAAGGAGCTGGCAACATTTTTTATACCATTAGCTGTTTTGAAATCAGGGTATTGAAAAATACGTCATTTGTTATGCATGTGAGCCAAACTTTGTTTTACTGATTTCTGAACTACATAAGTATAATATAAACGCGGAAGTCATATTTATGTAACAGGGTATTGGGTATACAAAGCTTGGCTTGTCGATTAGCCTTAGAATGCCAAAATGTTAATTAACCAAATACTAAGGTTCTATGGCAGCCCAGTAAGCCGTGTTTTATAATATCTACTCTTTATTAGTGTTAACCATGCTGATAGTTCCTGCCCCGCTAGTGAATATACATGCATGAATATTGTGCTCAATATATTTGATAATTTAAACAGAACAGAACTTAATTTCTGACGAGTATATAATATATTGTCAATTATAATTCTACATCTCATTAGATGGGCTAATAGCAACATGTCATCTGGTTGAATAAGTAAATAATTAAAAAGAACACGACAATGAATGGTGAGAATGAGCTAATATAATTATAAAGATATTAATGATAATTTAACGACCTATAAAAGTAAATTTGATATATGACGATGCGATTAAGAAATCAATTTGAAAACACACATGTAACATTCCAATGAACTGGTGTACCAAACACCATGAACTGAGGTTAGTGTCATTGGGCTTGTGTAGATTATCATCTAGAGCATTTTTAGAATATTTTTACTATAGTATTACATTCGTAAATATCAAAATATTTTGACTGATGTAATATACCAATGTCGAGATGCGACGGTAATACAATCGAAGAAGTGGGTGCAAGAAGGACTTCCATTTTGAAAAATAAGGTGATAGGACCTTCTTGTACAGACCCCTTCAATTATGTTCACTGTATTATGTTAATGCTTCTTAACAGAGTGGTCATTTTATAGAAGTGACTTCATTTTTGTCGAAAGCCCTATAAAGAGCAAAAAATAATGTTGATCTAATTGGTGATATTGATGTTGATGTTACTGTGGCTTCTACTGATGGTCCTGATGTTGCTGTAGATGACGTTAATGTGACTGTTGCTATTGATATGTTAACTATTACTGCGTGCATTCTGATACTTCGTGAGTAAATAACATTTGCCTATGTTTTTTTGACAGTGGGTAGTGTTGAAAACATGAGTAGGAAATAGGAATGGTAACACTGTCACTAGTTTGTTTGCCTCGGTTGATTGCCACACAACGTGGTACAGTGCAACCTCTCTAGAGCGACCCTCTCTTAAGCAACAACCTCCCATCAACAACAGCATGATTTTTCCCACTGCACGATATAACTTAATTTAACCTCTCTAGAGGAACAACCTCTTAACAACAACATAATTTTGCAGCTCCCAAAGGGTGTTGCTTTGGAAAGGTTACACTTTATCAAATTCTTTTAATCTCGTTGCAGACTCCAGTGACCCCTTTAAGTTAGACTTATCTGTGAAACCTCGAAAAGAAAGAACAGCATTCACAAAACATCAAATTAGGGAGCTGGAAAAGGAATTCAATTTGCATAATTATCTGACAAGATTAAGAAGATACGAGATAGCAGTGGCACTGGATCTAACAGAAAGACAGGTATATAGCGAAATGAGAAATTTGAACTCAGTTTGTTCAACATCTTTGAATGTTTCATCAAGTTTGTGTAATTTGCCTTGGAAAACCTGCACCAATATTTAGCCTCGAGCGACTTTCAGAGGTCGTTGGTTCCATCCATCCATGCAGGGGTTCCTTCTCTTCTGTTTAAGCTAAATAAGCCGCCACATGGCCCTACAAAGAAACAACTGCCTTTTCAGACATGAGTAATAAATTTTATATTTACAAATTCCTTGCTGCTTTCGATTAAATCACTAATTTTATCTCGCTACTTATTACTTTACAACTTCTTTACCAGTGATAAACTACTCAGTTATGGATAAATGAATTTTAACTGCGTTATTACGAACAAACCAAGATTATCAGAAATTTCAAAACAATCTTTTGGTATAATACCATTTTATAAATGAATGTGTCAACGAATACGTTAGAGCACGGTTATAGTGAATCCTCTTCCGTATATCAGTAAATCCATGAAAATAAAACAAAGAAAGTCGTCTTCGGGGTAAATAGATACTTCACTGCATCCGTTTCTTCTATGTTCTTCTATGTGGAGTTTATGTGTGTGTGCAATAGCTGTATTTTACTGCATTTACTCAACTTCCAAATCATCTAGATGCATGCATTTTACGAAAAGGAACATCCATTCTTGCGACTACAATTAATTTTCTGTTGATATTTATTTTCAGGTTAAAGTATGGTTTCAAAATAGACGCATGAAATGGAAGCGAGTGAAGGGTACGAAATTGGCAAAAGACAAAGTTGACGGACATTTAAAACCTATTATGGCACCAAATGTCTCTTCAACGGATTCAGATGACCTTCACCAAAACGTCATTTCCGACACCGGAAACACGTGACCTGCTCATTGTCTGTGATTTATTGAGTGTTCTTTAAATGAAGCTATCGGGTATTTCTGATATATGCTGGTAGATGCGAATACTGCATGTGCCTGTATAGCCTGTATTGTCAGAACAGATGTCAATGCTGACGATGTCGAGTGTCTGATTTCACTGGAAACAATATCTTGAACAAATCCGAGTCCTATTTCAGGATAATCACTAACAAGATTGATGTCGAATACATAACTGACAAATATAAATAAAATTTATTAAAATGACTGAAAATGCCAAAAAGAATAGTGTACCGGTATTTTAAAGACAGATTTAATGTTGAATTTTATTCCGGTGTTATAGTTACTCTAAGTTATGGGACATTAATATTTATATTCTATGTGTATAATTGTTTATTATTAGATGTTTCCCATGGTCAAAAATGATGTCAAGAAGAATGGCACTTTCTCCGGACACTTTCTGTTTTTTTTTTAATAACAGAACAAAGCTATCTGCCTCAAACAAGCAAACTACATGTAGTACCAAAACGCACGTGGCGCTACTTCCGGCTTTATTTTGTCCCACGGGTTCGAACTGAAACACTAGATCCTCACGTAGAAACAATATTGAAATCATTCTACCACAACCACTTATGTCTGGACCGGTTTTCAATAATTTCTTCTTCATTTCAATTAGATGATGTGACTGCCTCAATATTAAGTTCATTTCTTCCAATCCGATCACTAAGATGGTCTTAATCGAGTTTCTACTACAAGTGATTATTATAAATAAAAAGTTTCAATGATATTCTGGTATCTATTTAATGTCTTTATTGCTCTTTGTGTATCAATTAAGGTTCAAACAACACCCAGCGGCTAACTTTTAACTACATGTATATGTATGACATCATTTATTGTTCTGTTTTACACAAAACTACTGCATATTATTATAAAAACGTTGTCGAAGTTGACTATTAAAAATTTCATCATAATCAGTATTGGTGTCTTTTTAGCAAATTGTCTTGATGATCCCTAGCAAAAAGCTTTATTGAAATATACAGTAGAACACGGTTATAGTGAATTCCTGAGGACCCGAATAATTATTTCATTATATCTACGTTTCACTATATCCATTACGTCGAAATAAAGGACATGTTCGGGGGAAAGTAAGTACTGTCCGAATGTACTCTATATACGATTTCACTATAACTGTGTTTTACTGTATAATTTCCATTTCAACTTCATGCACATTTTTGTGTTTCAACAACTTACACATTTTATTTCCCAGCTTTAGTGGAGTTTTATAGCATCGACATTTGACGGTCCAATTTCATTCAGAACTCAACAGGACATAATTTACTAAATGTCCAGGTTAAACCTAGTCCTTCTTCTAATTAGATTCTTTTATACTCACATTATCAATTTGCTTAAAAATAGTTAAGAGCTAATCGCTTAAAGGTGATACATAGATAGCTGACCATTCAGAAATACATTTTGTAAATCAATTTATTGTCATTCATTGAATGCAGGCAACTTAGAAATAAATAAGTTTATTGTCATCCATCGTTCTAGTTCACCACGACACTTGATACTATCTACCATCCAATGAAGACCAATTAATACTTAAATTTTCACTACTCGTCTGTTTGGTAGGTGATGCAAAACGAATATAATTAAATATTCTAATACTCTGTACGAAATCGCAAAGTTCCAAATCATTTGACTGAGAAGTAGTATGCGATCACAATCGTACGTAGAGTCGATATATATTGCCAAAAAACAAGGTTTGTGAGTTAGAATTTAGATATTTCATTCCTTGTTACCGCCCAATAGTTATTCTAAACATTTGTTAATATTGCAATTCGCTGTATGTCTACCACTGACGTATCGTGGGTTTGTTATTTTTAACATTACAGCGGAACATAAGGCAGGATTAATTAGTCGAGTAGCTATGATTTAAAATTATAATACGTTTCTTATACAAAATATTTCTTTATTGTAATCATGGGATTTAAAATTGTTCATTGATTTATAATTGAGGGTACAATATGAATAACAGAGAAAAATAATATCGTTGTTTTCAAATTTATGAACAACTTAGTCTGCATACATGTATACATTTATAAAATTATACTATTTATATCATGAGAAAATTACAATTACCCGACCAATATATCAGTTGTCAATTTATATGTATAAATAAATTTATATATTTCAATAAAACAAAAGGTGGCTTTTAACAATTTTTTAAACTCCCAAGATACAAAAAATATCCATAACATGGATAGTTTTGAAAGTACAATACATAAACATACAATCTGAGTGTTTACCAATTTCATTAGACTTTTTACAGATTAATTACAATACATGATACCCGAGTCTGGTGATACAATGTATATTTCACTTCCAGACTAGAAAGAAATGCATTAAATTAGAAAATACTTCAACTATTAATTTGAAATTAATTCATCAAGTATGGCAAAAAATTCGGGCTTACATTGAGATCTTGCTCTTCTCTGTGGACAAGGGTCTGTCATCACTGAACGTTTGTCCTGGATCTTATTCAATATTTGGGTGATTAATTTTAAAATCGGTTGCTGGATACAGAATAATGTCAACAGTACGCAAAATTGAAAACATTTTCAAAATATCATAATTGCATAAGTTACATTAAATTTAGATTTTGTTAAGAGACAGCAGGTTAAATTTTTATTAGTTTGAACCAGTCTAATCTGAGGTTGTCCGGACCGTGGGAATGGTTTCCGAATTTAACTTAGTCCGGTTTCCGAATTTAACTCAGTCCCTTGTAAGGAACAGTATTGAATAAAATTCGATACTGACTTTTGTTTTGATGGAAGTGATTTCTGGATTTGATAAGCCCGGATTAAAAGGGTCCGGATCGGAGTCCAGATTAGAGTGGTCCGGATGTGAGAGGTTTTATTGTATGTGACGAAATATGAGAAAGCAGTGTAATTCTGAGTTGGAATCCAACAACAATTGTACAGATAACTCAAATATCATTTAATGGTTTATACAGATGGGTATGATTTATATTTGAGAATTTGTAACAAACACACCACAGAAATATTACACAGAAATATGCTGTAATGATGTTCTAAAAATACAAATAACTCGCATGTTTCGAAATTGATACGTTCATACGGGATGAAGACCGTAAACAGAGTGTATGTATACAACAATACATGAATCTAACGCATTCTTTTCTACTGTTTCGGTCCATAACATGTTGTTAAAAAAAAATATTTGAATACAATTCATAAAATTTATATGGTGATCTCTCATAAATACGATAACTCGAGGACTTCTCGTGGAAATTCTCTGGTCCATGTTGGCACCTTTTATTTCAAACTTAAAATTTGTTTTACATCCTTTCTTCGGGTATATTCATCTACACCAATGAAACAGCACTGGTGTCTAATGCATGATTAACAGAGAAAGGGGGAGTAACGCCACTATGTGTTTGGTATGTTTTTTTTTCTTTTTTTCTTTTGGATTGAGTAGCGATGTCCACTAAATCATGATGATCTATATTAGGTGTTACATAGGTGGGTACGTCATATTTTATGTGGTTACAAAATATGTTTATTATTGTCTTCATTATACACACACACATACATGATTTTCGAGATGGAATACCTAATAAACCGACCAAAAAAGAATGCAATTTGAGATTTGAGAAGGCCATCTGTATAATTGTATGATTGCGAAAACTACGAAACGTTTTCATAGTTATTTATGCAATAGTTTAAATTGAAGTTATTTTTTTAAATTTATTTTTACCTGTTTGTGAATGTTTTGTGTAGTCCATATAATCATAAATCTCAATAATGTAATTGATCTTTAACGTTTGTTTAATCAATTTAGGTGATCGAAAGGATTTCGGTCGAATTCGTGAAAAATACATTTCAAAGATCGAAAGGATTCGTCATATCCGTGCTAAATCGATTTATGATCAATCAGCGGATCTAATCAGACCCGCCACGTGTTGGTGTGTACCAAAAACTACGATAATTATATTTTGGAAGTAGAGAATTACAAATAACATATTAAGGAATTTTTCCGTGTCTCGTATAGATAATTTTAACTTCTAGCCGGTCGTTGAACGTGCAAAACTCTCTCAGCAGCTGGTCTCATAATGGCGCAAAAATCGCGTTTAGCTCCCACTAATGTCGTCTGCGAAAGTCATCAACTACAAATTCAAAGCCGAGATTTGATTGTTTTAGCAGAAAAGCACAGTGTTTGCAGTTAAGCATAGTAAAATGCTTCGAGATGATAGAAGGCCAGAGCTGGCATGTTACGGTGTTTTAAAACTGTAAATCAAAGCAAAATGAAAATAACACAATTTCCATGACAACTGATGTGTTAAAGTCACGTGATCATTGAAATACCATCTTTTTATAAGCAACCACATGCAGAGATTGATTCGGCATCCTTTGGCGGGTTTAATGATCGAAAATGGGAGCAAACGATTCCGTAATCATTTTGATAAACTTTTAAAATAAATTTCAAAGCGCTTTGAATTCATGAAATCTCGAAATCATTTAACTAGAACAAAGTTATGCATTGACCATAAGCAAGGTGTTTTGGAATATAATTTATCTTGCGCATTACAACATTTTAAAGTTTCTTTTTCAAGAGCAAGAAACTTAACCTACTTAATCAATTTGTAATTAATTGCCACAGTATCAGTTTTGAACGTCACAATGCTCAAATATGTAAACAAGAAATATATCTCAGCCATTCAAAATAAAATTTAATCAAACTATTTTTTAAAATTATTGTCAGGTCAACGGGAATTCGAGGCTTTATGTGATAGTGTTGTAATGAATTGGCATAAGCGATCGATTTGCTCTACCGGAAGTCGGTCCGTGGATTTAGAGTATTCCCATGTCAACGGACGCTTTATGTGATATGTCGCAAAGTATTATTCGGATGCTGATCTGGATAGCGTATGCTAACCTAAGAGGTGACCCAACCGCACACGTTTAGGTAATTTATTCCTACGCGTAGGCCCAAGTAAGCCTGAACGATAATTACTTCGGTATGATTATTAAAAAGTATCATTATCGTCAATCAACTCCTTCCCGACCAGAAAAAGATTAAAAAGACTTTACATTTCCTATATAATTTTCTCTGTTCTCTGAGAACAAATGGTGTCTGCTTCACGGGAGATTGCGGGTGATTTGTTACTGCGATAAAAACAGAGTAAATTTATGACCGATTACCACGGAAGTTGGCTTATTTCTGCGCATGCGCATATGTAAATAAATGTTTTGAAAGGCTTCAAGTTTTGATAACAAAACAGAAGGGAAAAAAATAGCTCGAATGTGCAAACTTAGAGATGGAAGGGTAAAAAACATTCTTGATAAATTAATAACACGTGAAACGTTGTTTTTACACGTGATAAAATATAAAAATCGACTTTCCTGTGAACAGGTGTATGGCAGAGCAAAAAGAGAAAATCTTTGATCAGGTTTTTTATTCATGTTAGAAAAACATACAATATTGAGTGTTTTAGTAATTGGAACCACGCTTTCATAAGCCACGAAAAACATGGTGACCCCAAAAAATGTTTTCTTGACCCCTTCGTTGTGAGCAATTGTAATCTTTGTAAATCAACCCAGAGACCCAATTTTGTTGTAATTTAAGGGGTCATTTATACATTAAGTTCACATCTTTAACAATTTCAACTTTTGATATAACTGATGATTATAAACCGTTTAAATACAAAGGTATAAACTTCATTGTTCACTGTAGAATAATAAATGTACTTATATCATAAATATGTTAATGAATAAAGTTCAATGTATTCGCCGCTATAACGGTATTTATAATTTCTTTTTTTTTGCTCTCGGACAATCAAACATTGAAGAGTATTTTAATCAGATGCATTCAGGATTTTTAGCAACCATTAATGCAAAGGGTTACATAGTAATTTCATACACGTCGCAACTAGCTTGTTCTTCAATGTGAAAATATATTACGATATTCTGTGCTGTGGGTAATCAATCGCTATCAAAAACAGCCATGTGTAATTCATTTAACATATGATAAGTCCAAAATTAATATTTAATATATATAGTCATTTGCATTTTATTTTAAGCCCTAAAAACGGGTTTGTTTCCAGTTACCTGACTGACCAGCTCATTTACCAGCTGATTCATAAATTTTTATGGCATCCAAATCTTAGTGCTATATTGTAATTTTCACAACAGTGTTGCCGATATTATAAAAAACGTATAATAAAAAATATCCCTACCTACCGACCCATATTTTTGTGCATGCAACCGGAAACAAACCTTTTTTGTTTAGGCCTAATGATCGTGCGGGCTTTAATATTTTCACAACTAGACCCTCGGTTACTTTGGCGGTTAGTTGAGTTTAAAACCCGATTGAAGTCGTTCAAAAATATATTTCAGTCTAAACTAGTTTATTGCTATGAGTACAAGTCTGACCTGATACTGGAATCATTTCACCGCTGATACATTCGATCTTGATTAAACATTTATCTTCAAAAAATATTTTCCTTATCTTAGAGTGTCAATGGGCCGCAGCCGTGGTCCAGTGGTTAGAATCCCGGTCACGGCAGGTCATACCCTTCTATGAAAATTTAACAAAAATGACAATTTTCCTGCAAATGTGGAGAAGTAGCCGGCTCCTTGTGGAAAAGTAAGTTAATACTGGTTAGCATCCAGTCCAGGAAAACTGGTTAGGTGAACATGTCGCCGTATATAACTGAAAAATTGTTGAAAAACGGGGTTAAACCCCAGCGACATTAAATCACAAACAAAAAAACAAACTAAGAGTGCCAATTATTTTAAAACCAGTAGCCATGTACAAAGATACAAGTTAATCGCAAAGAATCTCTAAGCAAGACAAAATAGTCAGATATATGACAAAGGTGATAAAAATCAAACATTTCTAAAATATCGAAAACCGCCTCACGTCTTGTTGTTTGGCGACAACAAACGTTACAAACATAAAAAGAGCAATTAAGTTTAGCATTTACTGTCATCACAATAATAACATACCACATATAAAACCACCGTAAAATGGATATCAAGTTAAATCTAAGAGACTTGGAAGTAAAACAATAGCGTGATAAGTTGTTATAACCCAATGTTTAACACGATGATGGAATCTTGTACATGCACGTTATCTCGTGCGCCTGTCTACAAGCGCGCTACAATCAGAGATGGGCAAGATAAGTTCAAGATAAGAATATTAAGATGTCGTTCATGGCTTGGTTTCTGCAATACTGAATGGCTCCTGACGGCTTAAACATTTATTTACATGTGAAAAAATGCCACAAATTGCCTCAATGGTCCCAAGGCTACCATTCACTTTAGTAAATGCCAGTCCTGTGAGAAAAAAATACTCAAGGTGAAGGTATTTCCAAGTTTTTGTAGATTTTCGGTATGTAATATATATCATTTCTTTGTTTTTCTTCATTTTCTAAGGGTAATGGCTGTGTAATTGGATTAACGAATTACTCTCACACGATAATCGCATTTGAACATGTGTTCTTGACATCAATATGGTGATCAAATGGTTTCGATATCATATAACTAATTACCGTAAATGCAATTTATGTCATTTAAATGATATTGAAGACGAGTTCCACTGTACTGTGTTATTCAGAATAATGATTTGTCTTGGAAGAATGCTTATATGATTTACATTTAATTAATGACGTTCATCCATTTGTAGATAAGTTATTTCATATACATTTGTACAAACCAACTAGTCAATACTTCTAAAATACATACATAGAAATAATTGCATATCAAATGCTTAATTTCGTAAGTGAAGATGAATTAGTGTAAATTGCCGTCAAATAAAAAATCAAACAAACAAGAAGTGATGCAATATTGCAAGTACGATTAAATGGTATCACGCTTTTTATCAAGGTATGCCCCTTGATTTAGGTAAGGCACATTAGTAGGAGCAAATTTATTTATTTATTTATTTATTTATTTATTTATTTACTTATTTATTTATTTATTTATTTATTTATTTATTTATTTATTTATTTATTTATTTATTTATTTATTTATTTATTTATTTATTTATTTATTTATTTATTTATTTATTTATTGGTTTTGTTTACTTTTTAACACTGATATACTAATGTGTAATATTTGTTATAATATCAGCATTTATAATTCCATCTGAATCAGTTACATGTCTTTTGTGAAAGAAATCAATTGAAATCAGCATAATTGTAACTATAAAAACGCAGACACGGTCAAGAACAATATGTTCTTATGAAATGAATAGTGAGACAATGAAATCTACATACAAATACATGTACTAAATTCAATTACACCAAATTGATAGGTCTATTGATTCTAACTATCAAGTCTAGATATAAATGAAATATTGAAGGAAGTCAAAAGATATGTGGTCGTCATAATGAGCTGGCATTAATATTTAGGTGGTCGCTGTGTGATGTTTCATTGTACATTAATGCAATTCAAGAACAAAACTGTTGCCCCAACCAGTGTTTTATTAGCACAGACCTGTGCTCTTCTGTTACCTATCAGAACTAACCAATGTTCCTGTGTTACCTATCAGAACTAACCAATGTTCCTGTGTTACCTATCAGAACTAACCAATGTTCCTGTGTTACCTATCAGTACTAACAAGTGTTCCTGTGTTACCTATCAGAACTAACCAATGTTCCTGTGTTACCTATCAGTACTAACTAATGTTCCTGTGTTACATATCAGAACTAACCAACGTTCCTGTGTTACCTATCAGTACTAACCAGTGTTCCTGTGTTACCTATCAGAACTAACCAATGTTCCTCTGTCACCTATCAGTACAAAGTTAATGTTCCTGTGTTACCTATCAGTACAAACTAATGTTCCTGTGTTACCTATCAGTACTAACCAGTGTTCCTGTGTTACCTATCAGAACTAACCAATGTTCCTGTGTTACCTATCAGTACAAACTAATGTTCCTGTGTTACATATCAGTACTAACCAGTGTTCCTGTGTTACCTATTAGAACTAACCAATGTTCCTGTGTTACCTATCAGAACTAACCAGTGTTCCTGTGTTACCTACCAGTACTAACAAGTGTTCTTGGGTTACCTACCAGTACTAACAAGTGTGCCTGGGTTACCTACCAGTACTAACCAGTGTTCCTGTGTTACCTACCAGTACTAACCAGTATTCCTGTGTTACCTATCAGAACAAACAGTGCTCTTGGGTTAACTACCAGAACAAACAGTGCTCTTGTGTTAACTATTAGAACAAACAGTGCTCTTGTGTTACCTATCAGAACAAACAGTACTCTTGGGTTAACTACCAGAACAAACAGTGCTCTTGTGTTAACAATTAGAACAAACAGTACTCTTGTGCTAACTACCAGTACTCTTGGGTTAACTATCAGAACAAGCAGTGCTCTTGGGTTAACTACCAGAACAAACAGTGCTCTTGTGTTAGCTATCAGTGTTCTTGTGCTAACTACCAGTACTATTGTGTTAACTATCAGAACAAGCAGTGCTCTTGGGTTAACTACCAGAACAAACAGTGCTCCTGGGTTAACTATCGGTAGTGGTTTACTTATATCAAACATACCAGTAACAAAACGTTTATAGACGGAATCAAAATCTAATCGAAAATACTGTGTCTCAAACGGAATTGTTAAACAGTCAGCTGACTTTAAAATGGCTTCAGCAACGATATTCGATGAGTACTGATGTTTTCTTGTTTTTATTGACATTCGATTGGCTTTTTGAACTCACAGCTTTAATGATTCGATGAGGATAGCTATAGACTGGGCCTGAACAAATCTGTTATGTTTTTTTGTTTTATGTGACTTATTGTCACTGGGGTTTAAAGCCGTTTTTCAACAATTTTTCAGTTACATACGGCGACCGGTTCACCTAACCAGTTTTCCTGGACTGTATACTAGCCAGTACTAACTTACCCTTTCACAAGGAGCCAGCAACTTATCCACATATGGAGGGAAATCGACATTTTTGTCAAATTTTCATAGAAGGGTATGACCTGTCGTGACCAGGATTCGAACTCGGATCTCCGGGTTACAAGTCTAGCGGCGCACTAACCACTGGACCACGGCCGCGGCCTGAGCAAGTCTGTAAATCTTCATAGGGACAGAAAACCGATAAGTAAGTCTGAACTTTGAACTGAATAGACATCGGTATTTTGGTCATTTGCAATACGTTAGTTTGTGTTTGTTTGTAGATATACTAGTTACATCCGCACCCAATTGTATAAACATTGATTAACTTAAACCACTGGGTTAAATCAGAGTTTTGGTTAAAAATTTGGTTGTAGAAAATTTTGCTTAAATTTAACCAAATTTTGTTTTTGTTAAAGCTCAAATAAATCTAACCCAAGTCTAAGATGCTGGTTAAATCTTAACATAAATGGTTACCAGTACCAAAATGGCAGCCCTTTTTAAATGTTTAAATGATTTTTAATGGTTAGTAACCAAAATGGTTAAATATAACCTTGGGTTAAATTAACCATTTGGTTAAAGTTAACCAATGTTTATACAATCGGGCGCTGATGTCCGTGATATTTTCTTTAAATCAGTTTTACTTTCTATTCACAGAAACCCGTGTTCAGCGCATGCGTATTCATCATAGTCCGAACAATAATCACGTGGTATCATTAATCAAAATCACAGATCAAAGTATTCCGGATAGTCCATTAAGGTATACTGACATGCCGAGTTGAACAATTAATAATTAATTAACAAATTTACTGCCCGCTGATCACTGATACCAAGAGATTAAGTCAACATTGTTAATTACTTATGTCAAGAACATCTTTATTGATCGTTTGATTAACGGGACCGTCTGTATGCAGGTCCTGACCAGTTCGATACATCTGATAAATGGACGCCGCCGCTACTTGTGAAATGTACTGTGTACCTTGAACTTAGCAGTTTTATTCAGAATAGGTCGTTATCTTAAATACCGTCATGGAATTGGCAGATAATACATTGCAATGTTCATTTGACTGTTCAGTCACTCCTATATTGTCGTGAAGTAATCATGCTTTTGCATACAGTAAGATCTCGCATGGAGACCACTGAAATATTACGACCACTTCACTTTAACCACCATATTCTCAAGGAACGGTTTCTTCCAGAGACTATATTTTAAACTAGTTCACTCCCCCCTGTAGATTTGGTACAGACCGTTCTAAGGAGGTAACCCCCCTCGGATTTTGTTCTTCAATTTTGCTCCTAATCTGAAGGTGGGTTTTGTGGAGGTGACATTTTGCGAAAGTGAGATTTTTTGTATGTGTTTTTAAATATCTGGGGAGAAATCCTTTTCATATTCAATTTGGCAATGAGACTACCTCAACATTAACACCATGTTAAAAAATCCACGGGTGGTCTTAATACTGAGGATTCATTATATTTTCTTCACAATTTGTTCTAGATATGTAAGATTTAAAATGCAATCATCATTTATTTATCATTAGTTTCGTTTTGAAAATTAATTTTCCGCAAATGCTGCCAAATTATAAACTTTGCATATGATCGATCATATTTGAAAATAATTCTGACCAACAGGTTTCCCTAGTATTTTCAATTCTTATACAACAAATGCACGTTATTAAAACTGTAACATCTACCTAATCCATAGTATATGATTATCGACACTCAACAATTTCTAAACGCTTGGATCGATATATCATTAACGTATGATAAATTTTATTCTAATCGAAACAGTTCGCTGTAAGAAACTCATGACAAAAGGAATTTAAATGACTGATTGCTCCTCAATGATACATTTATTAAATAAACTGGGTAAGTACATGAAGGACCTGCCTCAATTTAAACAAAAAAAAATGAGATAGGTGCCTTCTTGCACTGACCCTTCAACTGAGGAACATTAATTTTGTTCAATATTTTTTTAGAAATTCAAAGCATGTTTTCTTATTTCGACAATGGTTTTGATGTTTTGTAATGCAGAAAAAGTTTTGGTTATAAATTTACGATATCTGAACACACAAAATTCATCCCATTGTTTTTACTTCCCTATATCAACATGAAACATAAACGTTATAATTGATGAAGCTTCACACGGTATGTTTGATGATACTATTTATTACTGTTGAAAGATTGAGGTTTTGCCTCAATGTTCAGAATAATGAAAATTCTAATGACTTCCACACTTCAAAGACAAAAATTGACGAAAGAAAACAAATAATATTCTAAATGTTGACTGAGAAATGCGATTATTCAAATTCAGCCAATCATGTTAGTGGAAGAATTTTTTAGAACGCCTCCAGAAATTCTTGCGCGTCTCAGAGCCAATTATGTGATGCTATGCAAATTAAAGTAGTGCCGATGTCTGGTTTTCTGTCATGCGCGCTGAAGCGCTAAGAAGCAAGTCTGGTAACGCAATTTTTCACTTTATTGATGATTTCTTGGAATATAATGGTAATACCAAAAGTGCGAATGGACTTAAAAGTAATTATTTCGAAAATTAATGACTGGAGGAGTTTTCAAAGCGTTTACTGAAAGTGATTAATCAAGTATTTGAATTCAACAATTCGTGAGATTTATGGAATTTTTGTTTTTAAAACAATCCTTTGAAATACTTTGTGAAATATGCGAAATAGCCACTTAAAGGGAATTGCAGCATTCGTGTGGTCATAATTACCATTATAAGGATATTGTTCGTCCTTTGGCTCCCATTTAGTGGTTGCATTTCATAAATGGATTTGACAGTCGCTCATGGAAACATGTAAACATCTTTAGCTTTCCGTGTACTTGGAAAACAATTAAACATTGAAAGTATATCATCATTATTGTAGTGGCTGTATGTTTAATGAATCACAATCATGGAACAGCACCCATATTATCGTATAAATGGATCTACCTTAAATCAATGTCCGACCAATTTACCGCCTAATTATGACATTCCGCCTTCTTATTTTAGCAGGCACAATGACTTTGGCGGACAAATTTATGAGTCGAAATTTCTCCCATATTCACAGACTTGTAGTGTGCCGTATGAAAGCAGTAGACTGTCACAATTTTGGAACTTTTCTTCGTACCATTCCAATTATCCATTACAGTATCAGCTGACAGGCTCGAAGACGATTTACGAGAGAACGGATGACTTTATTCCACACACGGGAAGCGAACTTCCTGAGCAGTATACAAGTTCTACCAACTATTCATCTACTGAATTTCATAAAGATGAATCGAGTATTTCAGCTTGCGAAGAAGTAGAGCGTGGTCCCTCACATTTGAGCAGTGATCACACCGCAGATACAGCTGAGCCAAGTGCAAGTTCTGGAGAGCCAATGTCACCTGACGCAGGTAAATCTGAAGTTGTTGATATGGGGTCACGTTTATTAATATTTGTAACAAGACAATACGTAAAAGTTGTTAGCAATATGCGACCAATAAACAAACAAAATATGTATATGTAATACTAAAATATGCAATGTGAATATCAATTTATTTATTACCATTTCATAATATCAACTAAATGTTGTTGTTTTTAAATAATGAATTAACTGTTTAATCAATTAAATACTTAAACACATAGATTAATTTATTATACACTTTTAATGAATATTTACTACCTTCATCACTCAATGTATTAGCTATATATTACTGTACTTATGTATTACATATACATTATCATACATACATCAGATTAAAACGTTAATTTATGATAAGATAATTAATACTAGAAAAGATAAGGCGAGTTAAGTAAAGATAAGAATTGAGAGGATGGGTAAGTAATGAGAGAAAGCCACGATGCACTTTTCGTCGAAGATTACTGAAATAATTTTATAAACAGTTTTCAAGTAAGAAAATCATTCAATTGATTGATATTCAGTATAGTCTAGATTTGAAATATGACCCCAGAGGTTATAAAACTTAAGAACACTGAGGTCAATATCAATTTCATTCTAGATGTGTTTTGGTTTAACAAATACATGCGTATTGCTGTCTATAAGTGCATGTACGTATTCATATCAATATGCTGACAAAATTATATACAGTTTGGTTAAAATCACCATTTTTCTATCATAATTAACTCAAAAACAAAACGAAGACAGAATAATTAAGAGATTTGAGCTTGGAGACAGATCTCAAGTTTTATAACTTCGGAGCATGATCTTGAAAGCTGTGTCCACGTAAATATTGAGTTTTAGTTCATTGTTTGTATATATCTGTATATTGATAAATAAAATCTTTAACAAGGAACTGGATTTATGGTCCAAACCATAATTCAGAAGATAATGATAAGAAAGAAGTCCTGTCATTGGTTAAAATTTAAAGGGACACATGATCAGAAGCTTGTGTTCTAAGAACATTCTACAAACTTTTTTTAAGTATACCACCGGCTTTCTCAGCTTATCGGCGAAATCTCCCCTTGAAAATCTACGAAATCTATCACAAAACTTTGTCATTGCTCACTACAACAGTTCATAGGGAATATTTATCTAATTTGTAATAACTTAAAACATAAAAGACACAAGAATGTTCCACATATAAGCACAAACTTCAATCAGTTTACTACTTTATGGTAAATCTTTGCATTTTTCTATTTTTTCCTTGTGGTTCCATGCTCGTTGAAAAATTGCGTACCATCACTCCAAACTTATCTATATGAGCAACGATGAAAATGCTTAAAATTTGATACAATCTTTAGTTCCAATATTCTAAGTATAGTTCAGTCAAAAGCCAACACCGAGCTTCGTTACCGAATACTCGCACTTTTAAAATTACAAATACCACTGCATAACAAGTATGGGAGCCCTGTGATTTGATGGTCAATGTATCTGTCCAGTAATCACTAGTCCCTCCCTGCTGAGAAAATGAATCCCAACTGTGAGGAAGCTGCCGTGCTAACTTACGGAAGGTCGGTGATTCTACCTATGTATACTCCTCGGGTCTCCCGCCGCCGTTGAAGCTAGAAGAGTTGCCAAATGACCCAGGCTGATGGTGCAGCGCTAAACACCAGCGAAAACTTAACTAGTATACTTAATATCTGACTAATATGTTTCTTAAGTTTTGAAATTTTGTAATCGTACACAAACTTCGCTGAGGATGTTTGTACTGCGTAATTAAGTGCAACTTCTTATTTTAACTACATAACTTATCTGCCATTCAGTGTACATGTGGTATCCGAGAACTGCACACTAATTGGTACAGAATAACGCATATTTATTCCATGCGTCCAATCTAAATTGAATTACCAGGCATTTTACAGTTAATTACATTTAAACGATGCCAAATTAACTAACCGTATTTTTGGTATCGCGTAGCAAATATACGAACAAATGGAAAATTGCATTCTAATTGCAATTGTTTTCAATATGTTTGACTCACGTAAGAATAATCTTTTACGCCGTAAATTTTATGATTTTATTTCTATCAAGGTTTGTCTTCAGCTGATATTTTATGGTAGCTTGGTTAAATGAGTATGATAAAATTGAAGATACATTTTTTTTATTTTTAATGCTGTGCTAGTAAAAAATAAAATTACATATTCGCAAGACGTCTATAATAATCAATGTATAATTTTATTTATAATTAAAACTATACAAGAATATCAAAAGTGAAAGAGAGAATGAAATTTACCTAACTGAATGACTTTAGGGGCCTCCGTATTTGAATGGTTATATTCTCTGTCTAGTAATTACTAGTCCCTCACCGCAGCGAGTTCGAGTCCGACCCCGGACCAGAACAAATTTCTCTTTAAAGGAGCTGTCTGGAAGATTTACGGATGGTCGGTGGTTCTACCAAGGTGTTCGTCTGGGGTATTCATGCACCATAGCAGCTGGAAATGTTACTAAATGATCCTGGCTGTTGGCGCGACCTTAAACCCCATGGAAAAAACAAATGACTCAAACACATTGAATTCAACGAATCATATAGACTTGATGTATATTATTTTGTATCACGCTGCTAGTGCCTGTTTTATAAACATATATTAGTTATGATTGCTGCTGTGAAAGATAACAATTTCGCATGCTACCCCGTGACTGTTGGTGGCTAAAAAAAGTGTTTTATATTATTGGTTGTTTGGGAGATCTATAGTCAGCTGTGTATATCATTAGTAATATTTTTTCAAGTTTAAAAAATTATTTCTTTCTTGCAATATACCTATTTAATGGGTCCCCGACTATGCAGACATTTCATAAATGAAATAAATTCGCACCCTTTTTGACATATTAAATCGCATATTGCAGAAAAATAATCATGGTAATGATTTGAACATAGAACTTAAATAACAAACTACACGTAGCCTCAACGCGCAAACTCGTAAGTCGGCTGACTGGTTCTAAATTAGTATATTATGTATCAAACGACCAATGGCTGAACAAATACTGCCTGTTTCAATGTTATGAGATAAGAACGAAGCTAATTCGAGAATATTTATATTTTGGCAACCCATGTGAATAAGTCACCAAAAAATTGTTAATGATGTACTTGTAATTAATTATAATTGTACATCAAGTATGCTTTTTAATAACTGATTATACAATTTAAGCCATTGGTTTACATATCAACCAATCATTTTATCTTAGATCTTTTCACGAGACACCAAAAGGCAAAATTGCGCTCGAAAAAAAAATGCGGTATCCGGTAACCGATTTGACCGGAATGATCAAGCAGTCACTTAAAAATTCGAAAAATAATCACTTTTAACGCCATATTAAGTTCCTATATCTACACTTTCTGTAATATATTCCGCCATCGTTTCAGACGGTCCAGAACCTGGGTTTAAGCTTGATTTGTCGACAAAACAACGAAAAGAGAGGACAGCTTTCACCAAATACCAGATACGTGAGCTGGAGAGAGAATTTTGTCAACGGAATTATCTATCACGACTTAGGAGATACGAAATAGCAGTAGCACTGGAACTCACAGAACGACAGGTTAGAGAAAACATAGGTGGATCCAGGGGGGCGGATCAACGGGGGAGGCGTACGCCGGGTCCGCCCCCCCCCCTCCCCTAAAAATTGCCCAAGCAACTTTTTTTTCTATAATGAAATATGATATTTACATGAAAATATACATAAATGTCTACGCGTGCAATAAGTTGTGAGTACAGTAACACAATGACATAACGTACAATTAGCCCTGGACCTGGACCCCCAGCCTACTTGTTCAGTTTCCGCCCCCCCCCCCGAACTAAATATCATGGATTCGCCTATGGAAAATGTTTGTTTATGGACAATAAGGATGGTTTGATGTGATCATTGCCGTATTAATATATTCGACAATGTTAAGGGAGATTACAGTGAAACCTCGATGGGGCCACTTAAATATTTCAGTTGACTTTTGTCCTAAAGTAGATCTTAATACATTTTGTATCGAGGTAGTTTCACTATCAACTTGATAAATTGAGCATATATTTAAAAAAAAACGCTGCCAAAGCACATTGGGTTTGTACCCTCTTATACACATGGGTAGAGAAAAGCAATGTAAAATGTGTTTCTTGCTCAGATAAAAGTATGATCGTCCTCGCAGGATTCGATCCAGGGACCGCCGGTCCCAAATGCGGGTCTTACCACTGGAATACTGTTTTATTATGTGTCTGGTTGCTATTTAAGTGTCTCATTTGAATAGCCGTGATTATGATATTATCAATATTCGTGTTTTGTCCTAGATATTACAATTCCATTATATATTTCTACCGACAGTCGCAATATATGTGAGTCTACCGTAATCGTTCGGTTATTCATTATGAGCACTACATGTATATTCGTTTTCTGAAAGGGTAACGATTCAAAGTGGCATTGGTATTTGTCGGACCGTGTTGTCTCCCTTGGAAAAAACTATATTAAATGGCATCATTCGTGTGCATTTCCGAAACAGTAGAAAAGATTGATAACATAGAGCTATATGTAAGTAATAACGATTTCCTTAATATATTATTACATATTACAGGTTAAAGTGTGGTTTCAGAACCGAAGGATGAAATGGAAGCGAGTGAAAGGGACTCGAATGGTGAAGGACAAAGTATCGGGAGAATTGAAACCGGTTTCTTCACTAGCGCCATCTTCAAATGAACACGTGACCAGCGCATGCGCAGAAATAACTTCCGACGTGATCGAATAACTTTTTAGAATTGGTTTCATGCGTAAAAACTACTCCTGGTTTCAAACAGGCATGTAATCATGTCAAGACAGTAAGATCACCTCAACTATTTTGAGCTCCACGCAAAAGTGGTATACTACGGAGCCCCTAATGTGACATTCAACTCTTACAATTTAACTGATAGCACTCTTGTTTTATTTCGTATTTACGAAATACTTATTCGTAAAGAAAAGAAATAATATTTCGTAAATGTGGTTTATTGTTATTTTATTCTAAGCATTTTAACTATAGTATTTTGATTTTGCATGAACACTGATTTTTAAGTTCGTTCATGATGACGATGATATAATGATAATGTGAAGGAATCAGTTGCAAGAGGCCACTTTTGCATGCTAATAAGTATCTGTAAATATGTATATGTTTTATTATTCTGTTTTACTATAGCGTTTATATACAATAGTAATCCTTTGATATGCATTTCTTATTTTTTTAATATACGACAGTTCTTTATTAAGATAATGAACAAAGATAATAAGCAAACAACTTATGATGAAATATTATTTATTGGTTATTATGGAATAATAACAAATCATACAACAGTGTAACAATTTGTATATAAAATTATGGAATAAAAACAGTGTAACAATTTGTACATAGCACATCATAAAGCAAGCACTTTACAATACAACCAATTAACAAACAACACGGTGTCGTCTTTAATCATCTCTGGACATTTCACAGAATACACTTGACCACTGGTCAACAGCTTTATCAGGTTGTTGTCTCACCATCGTTGATGATGTTGTCATTGATGGAGAAGAATCATCATCGTCTGATTCTAGCTGGGACTTGATGGACTTCGCAATATTCTGAACCTGAAATGGAGAAAATTAGAATATAGAAAAAAGTAGACGAAAACCATCTATGTACTAAAATTATCTCAGCACAGTAATATTTACAGTTAATTAATTAATTAGCTCAGTAATGTGTAAAAACATGCTATTTCTTTTCGAATCATTCAAATACTGCATAACTACATAACAGAACCTGATATGTTATCATCAATTATAAATATGATCATTTGTGTCACATACCTGACTCCATTTCTTAGATGAGTATTGTTCATACATTTGGTGAACACCTTCAGATATAGACAGACGCAATAACAGACGTAAATGTCTTGACTGGTTGTTTTCAATGGCTGTCATCAAACAATGTTCATTTAGACTGGTTATCTCCCTTTCTGTAAAGCAAAAATAGAACATTGTTAGTTAGTATATATGCTACATGCATATACATAATACAATATTAATTATACAAATTCAATAAAATATTGCGAATGAATACACCTATACATGTATTGTTAATGTAGAATTTTCATTCTAAACGAATATATTGTCAGCTTACCAAGTACAGAAACAGTTCTGTCTGAATGTTGCAATGAAATCAACTGTTGACGTAATGTTAAAGCGGCTATTTGGATATCCATATTTATTGGATTAAAGTTTAAATACTCAATTCAAATGATTTAGCTTGTTATAATAATATAACTGATCTATTTTAATGATCTACGTCAGCTTGGAATAGTTAGATAATCTATTATTTGCCCAGTTATCAAGTCACAAATGTGATGGCTTGGATAGAAAACCCAACACTATATATATATAGGAGAAATATTACTATAATTGTTATATCAGTTTGTTTTAATGAGATGAACACTTTTTACATTAGTTTTAAACAGGACACCGATTAATTACGTTTGATCTTAAAGCGATAAAGAAAACATCAAACAATGTTATTGCAAATAAAAGATCGTTCATAGCTAATTAAAATTAATTATGTGTTAATCAAAAACAATTAAAATATTGGATTAATTTGATTACATGTGATAATTACCTGACTGATTGGATATATGTTTAATAGCTAAATAGAATTAATTATGTGTTAATCAAACATAATTATAATATGGGATTAATTTAATTACTTGTGATAATTGCCTGACTGATCGGATAAACGTTTTGTGGTAATAACTTTTACTGATTGAATAATCTCTGACAATTGGTATTGATATAATGTTTTTTAATACTTAGTGAATGTGTTGGATAAATCATTGTGTTTAAATATGTTACTGCTGTTGGATTGAAATGCATTTGAATTTCTGACAACTTTGGAACATGAAAATAACTTTGTAATCGTGGCGGTCTCATTATCAAATTCAAACATAATGCAAATACTAAAAAAACGTTGAAAATAAGTAGACATTATAATGAGATGGTCATAGTATTGCTTTGGTCGTTTAGTCTGGTTTACTGTGTGTCACTGTTTCAGGTAATGCTCTGTTCGGAAAATGCCTGATTTTACATGGATTGCTACGCATATATTGATATTGATTGTCGACAAGAATAAATAAAAAATTAATGAACTCATACGTCAACGTTCATAGGAAATCTTGGTGGCTTGTATTGGTTATTGTAGTATTCATACAATCAACTGTGTTAAAAGACAACACAGTATATAAAATCGCCTACATAATTATTCCTAGTTTTGTACCAAATGTGGTCTAAATATTGATGTAGTCTCGTTATCGAGTTGACATACATCGATAATATCAAAACTGTCTGAAAAAAGAGATCGTTTTGATGAAATGTTCAGGATATGCTGTACTCATTTTGCTATCATATACATTATGAACATGGTAACACTTTGTTTCAACCCATTCAACCTCTTTTACAACCATCCCAGTATACGTCTACTCACAGTAATCGTTTGATCTTTATCTTGTTCTTTGTCCTAAAGGGTAACATTTCAATATAGTATTCGTTAATTGTTGGACTTTGTAGCAAATGACATCTTCCCAGTGCATTTTAAAAACATCATACATTGTAGAAAAATACGGGTGTCAGGAAATTGAATCATTGATTCAAGTCAATAAATGTAGTGGATTGATTATTAAACATATACAAAATTGTAGTATGTATCTATACGTGTGTGAGTGTATATTTAAAAAAAAACGCCACTGTATTATGCATGTATAAAAATGGGTATAATGAAATTTAATATAAGACGGAGGTCAGAAGCTGGTATTTACGTTCATGCTTTTCTGATACACACAGTAGCGGCATGAATATATTTTCACGTTGATTTACATTGTCTTAGTATTTGAGTTAGTTTGTGTAACTGGAACTTGTTGCAAATATGGTATTATGATACGTAAATGATGTAAGAGTTGAACCACCTTATTTGTGTTAATAAATAACAAAAAAAGAACAAGTTAATTTATATTGTGATTTATTAAGGCATAATTCAAATAAACATACTGTAACAAGTAGTACATCATAAACAAGCACTTTACGATACAATCAATTAACAATCAACATGATATCTCTAATCATCCCTGGACATTTCACAGAATACACTTGACCACTGGTCAACAGCTTTATCAGGTTGTTGTCTCGCCATCGTTGATGATGTTGTCATTGGTGGAGAAGAATCGTCATCGTCTGATTCTAGCTGGGACGTGACGGACTTTGCAATATTCTGAACCTGAAATGGAGGAAAATAAAATTGTAGCAGACGAAAAACATTGTCTCAGCATAGTAATGTTTACAGGTAATTCATTATTTAATCAATAAATTAGCTCATTAATGTGTAGAAAAGATGCTATTTCATTTTGAATCATTCAAATGCTACATAACATAACGCGATATGTTATAATGAGATATATGTATGAGATAGTATGAGATATGATAATAATAAGTTGCGTCACACACCTGACTCCATTTCTTAGAGGAGTATTGTTCATACATTTGGTGAACACCTTCAATTATAGACAGACGTAGTAGCAGACGTAAATGTCTTGACTGGTTGTTTTCTATGGCTGTCATCAAACATTGTTCATTTAGACTGGTTATCTCCCTTTCTGTAAAGCAAAAATAGAACATTGTTAGTTAGTAAATATACTACATGTACATTCATAATACAATATTAATTATAAAAATAATTATCAATAAAAATTTGCGAATCAATCTACCTATACATGTATTGTTAATGTTAATATCCATTTTAAATGAATAGATTGTCAACGTACCAAGTATAGAAACAGTTCTGTCTGAATGTTGCAATGAAATCAACTGTTGACGTAATGTTGAAGCAGCTATTTGGATATCCATATTTATTGGATTTTTAAGTTTAATTACTCAATTCAAATGATTTAGCTTGTTATAATAATATAACTGATCTATTTTAATGATCTATGTGAGCTTGGAATAGTTAGATTATCAATTATTTGCTTAGTTATCAAGTCACAAATGTGATGGCTTGGATAGAAAACCCAACACTATATATAGGAGAAATATTACTATAATTGTTATATCAGTTTGTTTTAATGAGATGAACACTTTTTACATTGGTTTTAAACAGGGCAACGAATCCGAATAATTACGCTTGATCTTAAAGCGATAAAGAAAACATCAAACAATGTTGTTGCAAACAAAAGACCGTTCATAGCTAATTAAAATTAATTATATGTTCATCAAAAATGATTACAATATAGGATTAATTTAATTACTTGTGATAATTGCCTGGCTGATTGAATAAACGTTTTGTTGTCGTAAAGTACGCATTGTGAATGAACATTTTTGGATATTTTATTTTTATATGTTATTCATTCTCACTGTAAAGAGGTGTTGTCTATTGCGTTGGTCCATTAGTGTGGTTTGCTATAGGTTACTGCTGTGAAAATGCCGATTTATAAATGATTTGATGCAAATAAATTGTTATTGATGGCTGCTGTTACATTTTTCTCAGATCCACATTTGGATATTTCTCATTGAACAATAATAATAAACGAACATGTATTCTTTAAACGATATGTAATTAAAACCTGTTTAAATTGGTACCCGTTGACTCTGGTGTACAGAGACACTTTGGTGCACTGCAACATGGAACGGGGACCAGGTTAACCTGTTTTTAGACAATTATGATGGTTATTATCTTCATTGATTAAATGAATTCCGATAATTTGTATTAATAAATTACTTTAGTGGTGTGGGACCCTATTTGTAGGACAATTCATTGTGTCTCCTATAAATTGTTTGATTTAAAGAGCTTACTGCTGCTTGATTGTAGTGGTCTCATTATTTAAATGATACACAGCAAAAATATTAAACCGGTCTGAAAACAAGAGAATGTTTTCATGAACATATTATATCAGAGACGGAAACACTATTTGTCAAAATAGTTGCACAAAGATCTGTTACGAAGCAGCAATCAATATTAGTTTTTCCTGTCTTATTTTCACAGCATAGTAAATAACACAGGATTTGTTAACAATAGTTTTAGTGCCATTTGAATAAAGAATGGGTGTAAATCTGTTAAGGAAACCCATGATAAATTCATAAAATGTGGTCAATACCATGAGAATATCGTTCTCACCGGTATTTTTAATATCCAATCGAGCAGGACTAAAAAAACTTCCGGCGGGACTCACGTTTATGTGCAAAATTGACTGTTATGCAAATATTTTCGTGAAATCAACCTGGATAATCAATCAAAAATGACGAGGTAGTATTGTTGAGTCTGCCTGTTATATCTATTAGCTTGTGACGAACATACAAAGAACTCGTTTTTAGTCATAATGTTAGTTACACTAGTTTCGGTTATGTATTAAATTCGGATACATCGCTGAAGTCTTAATTAACCTTATGATTAGCCTGTCTTGGCGAAAACAGTTCATATGTAGCTGCTAAAATATATACGTCTTTGAATTGTTGTTATGAATTTTATGTTATGTGACTTATAGTTTAACATGTTGTTCTGTTGCATTTATGTGAAAAATGACGTTGACCTAATGTCATTATCAGAAATGTACTAAATTGTGTCATGAATGAGAGTTTCCTCTATTTCTTTTTAGGATGGCTCCATGCCATACCTCTTAAAAAGTGTGCCATGTGTCATAGATGTTAATATACCATTTTTATCAGCCAATGTGTACCATGTGTATAATCAAGGGTGGATGGATAACTTCACCAACTGCATGTAAAATGTATCTTCAGTCGCTTCATGTATGCTAAACGATGCCTTTATTCATGCCTGCTGCTGTATGCTTTAGCATAACAAAGAACTGCATATTTATGTGCGGAAACACAAATTACGTAAAAATGCATCGGTAACTGGTATAGTCCAACTACATGCAATTAGACTGTGAGACAATTAGACATTTTTTTATTTGGCCCAACCCTCGCAGTCTATCAAAAAAAAATGCATATTTGTGTGGGGAAAATTCCCAATTAAAACCTGTTGGGCACGATAACTGCAATATCTGTAAACAATTTCAACGGTTCTGTAGATAAGAAACATGTTTCTAATCTCATACAAGCTAAAATTATTCCCCCATACCCTTTCTGAATAGTGCACTACCTGCTTCATCATTTTGAATTGGACAATGTGCTTATTGGTCGTGTGTAGTATAATGTATTAGCTATTTGTAGACACCAGTTATAAGAAATTTGAGCAATTCCTTAAAAAGTTACATAGTTTTAAACAAACTTGGTGCTGAACCTGTCATTTCTAAAGTTGTAACCCTTGTATATGTACATACATGATAAGCATGTTTTTGGTCCTTGTGGCCATTTAGGCCTAATACGCCATTATACTCCATCCCGTCAATGTGCTAGCCCCCTGTGGTTATTGTCTAACTGTACAATAACATAAAATGACAGGACTGTATGTATTTACTGATCAACTCTTAGAAAAGAAGGTAAAACAGGCATCCCAAAAGTTGCCGGACCGTCTAACATGTCAGGCAAATTTCGAGCAGGTCTAATAACTGTTCTGTGAGTACGGGACCAGATGTCCTGCAGTCAGGCACAATTTACAGCATTTATCTCTTATTTATAATACATTCGATCTGACAAAATTTCATTTGGTTAGACAAATGTCAAGCAAGAAGTCCATCAGTTTCGAGAAGCCTGATAGAAGTCGTGGCTGTTACCTGGTGAGATGATATTTTCTTGTATTGATTACCCATAAGTTGTAGTCTTATTTGTTTTGTTTTTTACAAAAGTCAGCTTATCTTAAATGTTTGAATTACAAATAAATTGTTTGTTTCCTTCAGAGGGGGCAGAACTGAACTTGGAGACATCACTCCACACAATATCAAGCAACTAAAGCGTTTGAATCAAGTAGTTTTTCCTGTTACATACAATGACAAATTTTATAAAGATGTGCTTGAAGTTGGCGAACTTGCTAAACTAGGTAAATATATTTTATTATTTACAAATATTCTGAAGTTTAAAATAATGTGGGTAAGCCATTTACTGAAATACTGCAAAATTTTGTTTTCGTATGGTTTTAATTTAAAAGCCATGGTAACCTCATGTGCCATTTTTTTTCCTGTCAATGCATGTATGTCATACCTTGTTCAGTGATTTTTTTTCCTTCTTTGTTTGGTCTGGTAAACATGACATTTTCCCCAATTCCTTGCCTAAAAATTCCCAATTTTGGCGCCAAACCACACATTTTTCCGGATTGGACTGGATCCTTTCCCAAAATTGCAAAAACTCATTGTTGTTTAAAAACAGAGATTGATGCATTTTGTGGCTAATGTGTTAAATCTGGTAGGGAGATTCATAACATCCTTACTTTTAACCCTGTATTGTTTCACCAGGCTAGAGCTCCTTACTAACTAGTTATGAACATGAGATATCTCCTACTGTTTTCATTCTGTGAAAATAAATTGATTCCACAAGAATGAATTTTATTTTATAATGGTATTGTTTTGCTAAAATATATGTACTTCTTGCTGTTTTATTCTCAATATTGGGTATTCATACAGAAATAACTTGGAATTCAATCTTTCCTATGAATTTAGATTCTTTCTACAAGTCCAAACTTTCACCTTTATTCCTCTTTAGCCCCACTGTGTGTTGAGTCCCAACTAGAGCTAAATTTCATATTTTAGGAAGCTTTCTGGCCAGTATATGGAATGTCAGCAATTCTACTCAGGCGCATGCCAGGGGTCTCCCACCATTTACAGCTGGAAAAGTTGCAAAATCATTAGTAAATGATACTGAGTGTTGGTGCGATGTTAAACTTCAGTGAAAAAAGCAGATATACATGTATTAGGTCATAACTAAAGTTACAACATTTGTTTCAGTGTGTAATTTATGTTGTTATTTTTTTTCAGCTTATTATAATGATATTGTTGTTGGAGCTGTGTGCTGTCGAGTAGATACTTCTGAAAATCAAAGACGCTTGTATATAATGACTCTAGGAGCACTGGCTCCTTATCGTAGACTTGGAATAGGTATATTTCTTTTGCATTTTCTTGTATTATAGCCGGAAATTGTTAAAATGTTGCGGGGACCTGTGGTCGAGTTGTACTGGTCTTTGACTTGTAATCATGTGTCCCTCACCACTGTGAGTTCAAATCCCATCCAGGACTAAATTTCGCTTGTGAGGAATCTGTCCAGCCAGCTTATTGAAAGTCGGTGGATCTACCAAGGTGTATGCATGGAGGTCTTCCTCCACTGTTAAAACTGGAATGTTGCTCAGGACTCTGGTTGTTGGTGTGACGTTTAACTCCAGCGTTAAAATACTGACTTTCAAATTGTTAAATATAGTCCTACAACTTGATGACTTAAGTTCATTTGCGCTGATTCTGAAGTTTATTGTCTAACTTTTATGTGTTTGATGTACCAATTTTTTATTAATCTGTATTTGTATGTTTATTTATCTGCTTTATTTCGTTTAGTTCAGTTTGTAAAAGTTATTTCATGGAATATACATGATGAAAATTTTAATTCACATGAATTGGTATTTGTAAAGAATTTAATGCATTTTGTGTTCACTTGCATTTGTTAGAAATTTTTAGTTTTAATTAAAAAGAAATTTCAGATATCAGTCTTACATTGTTTAATAATAATAATCTTTAATTATGATAGTGAAAATTAGCATGTACAGTATTTACCATTATACACTTTCCATGTAAATTGATGTACAATATTACTAGTACTTACCAAAGTGCGTGTAAATAGATGTATAAAAGTATCAGTATCGTCAAAATACTGTATCATTTCTTTGGTACTGGTATTGTATTGTTTCGTTGATTACAGCATCCAACCCTAATCGGGGACCATGATGGAAATAAGTGCAAATTTTATATTTTCTCAAATTTTTGTGTTATTTCTGGTATTGGTGTACATTACATGAGTTGTGCATAATTTTGTACATTACAATTCTTTTAACATGCAGCATGTTGTATATTGTTATGTTTTATAAATGTATACTTTTACAAACATAATTTCATTGTGGTAAAAATGAATCATATCCAAATTCAGATGTGTATTATTTATTATTAAACAATTTGAGTTCATGAAGCTATGTTGTCATTGAAATTCTGTTAGGCTTCTGTTTCTGGATTCTGCAATTTTGCAAAATTTTCTGGAGGGAAACATATTGTACCTTTGTACTGTTGTGATGGGAAATTTGATGTGTTGTTGATGTATTTTTTTTGTGTCTTTCCATTCTGTAGTGTATAGGGCCAGTACAATAGTTTTGATTACAGACCATCCTGTATTTATTTGCATCAAGTCTAACTCCAAAACCGCGACCGTGGTCCAGTGGATAGTGCGCTTGACTTGTAACCCGTAGATCTGGGTTTGAATCTCAGTCCCAGCTGGTCATACCCTTCTATAAAAATTTGACCCTAATGTCGATTTTCCTCTACATGTGGAGAAGTTGCCGGCTCCTTGTGGAAGAGTAAGTTAGTACTGGTTAGTATGTAGTCCAGGAAAACTGGTTAGGTGAACCTGTCGCTGTATATAACTGAAAATTGTTGAAAAACGGTGTGAAACCCCAGTGACAATTAGTCACAAACAAATCTAACTCCAAAGTCCATAGCACGAAGATATTTTGGGACCTAGTATTCTTTCAAATGTTCACTTAGAAAAAAACGCACAGGACAGTTAGTTTACTTACCTACTTCATTGTTTTGGTCAGGTGACCCTAAACATGACCTATTCTAGCCTAGACGATCTATTTTCAGGTACAGTGATGTTGGAACATGTACTCCAGATATGTAAAGAAGATGGAAATTATGATAATGTATTCTTGTAAGTATTGTGTTAGTAGTGTTGTCAATATATCATTTAATGTCTCTTGTTTTGCAGTTCTATTGTTAACAAAGTGTTACTGTTACTATTGATAGTTCTATTGTTAACAAAGTGTTACTGATGCTAGTGATTGCTAACCCATTTCGTCCCCTCATATCATATCTTAGCTAAGATAACTGTTATTAAACATAAAAAATCTTGCTGTTTTTTATTTGTTAGTTTTTTTTGTGCTAGTTATATACATTTTTAGGTTCTTTTGCAAGTTTAAAAATTAATTTGGTAGCTTAGGTTTAGAAACCAGCAGGTCATACCCTTCTAGGAAAATTTGACAAAAATGTCGATTTTCCTCCATATGTGGAGAACTTGCTGGCTCCTTGTGGAAGGGTAAGTTAGTACTGGTTAGTATACAGTCCTGGAAAACTGGTTAGGTGAACCGGTCGTCGTATATAACTGAAAAATTGTTGAAAAATGGCGTTAAACCCCAGTGGCAATAAGTCACATAACAACAAAACATTTTCCTACAAATGTTTTTGTAAATTTGAATCGTAGGAGTCAGAGGCAATATTGTTTTTATTTGATGGGTCAAAATGTCATTTTGTGGGTTAAATGAGAGCCCTGTTTATCTGTGAATTATCGCTTGATTCTTTTCCCATAAGACTTCTCATACATTTTCAGGCACGTACAAGTGAACAATGAAGGTGCCATCAAGTTCTACGAGAAACACGGCTTTGAAATCGTCGAAGAGAAGAAAAATTACTACAAGAGGATCGAACCTGCTGATGCTTACGTGCTTCAAAAAACATTTCGGCAAAAAAATGAATCTAAACAGTCTGAGAAAGATAGCAAACAATCTTGAATTAGGTCACCTCTTAGCTCTTCTAACAAATTTCATGAATGTCAATTGTGTCTCTGTAAATTGTTTTTCACAGAATAAATGAGTCATGTCACTGTGTTTGTGAAGGTTATTCATTTCACACTTGATTTTTTGTACGACTTATGTACAAAGATTTGTTTGATAATCGTCATACATACTTACTGGTACGACCAAAAGCTAAAACATAATACTGTTCAATTTTTGTTGACTTAAAATTTAGTACTGTTGTACCAGTAATGTTGTATGTGGTTGAATTTGAAATTTATCATTCAATTTGTAAAGTATATAAACAGACAAAAATATTAATTTTGATTGTATTACATTTTTTACTGGTAATGTCACAATATCTGATAGTTTTTTTACGAAATCTTGGGTGATTAAAATAATTTCAAAATAGGAGACACTGAGTAATGATATTTCTAATGTTTTTCGAATTATTTCTGTAAATGCTATTGATATTAGGATTGATCAAATTCATTTACTCTTGTGAAACTATTTTTGTAAATAATAAAAATAATTCAAATGCTGACGCCTCAGTAATGCTGTTTACGCCATGATGTGTAATAGGTTTCTGGAAGACTGAAATTGTGTTGTATAGATAAAAACTTTCTTTGTAATTTTGTATCTTTTTGAAAATATTAAACTTACTAAAACCTGGCACCTTTTTGTTTTCTGCATAGCATGCTTTGTGACTGGGTATGTTGAAAGCATATTGGGCTTAGTGAAAGTATAAAACTGACTTGCTTCTTGTTAGCCCTAAAGTTTGATATAATTTCTTTAATCCAGCTTTGTCCGGACTGGTGCACAAGTCTCAAATAGGTTGGCTACTGTTCGAGTTTCTATTTAAGACAAATAGATGTCATATACATGTATAAGAAATTGACTGAATTAATGATACTGACAAAATTGTCTGGATTAATGTGTTACGTGGAATAAAGTTTCCACTGAACAGATTTGCTATTGATCTGGAGTGTTACTGGACTTGGTTTTACTATTATGATATTTCCTTAAAAACAATGATTCAGTTGTACAGTTGTAATACAAAATCCAGGATAAGGTCAACTATTGACTCATCACAATACCAGGGCTCTCTTTCTCTTTTGGGGGACAGGGCCCTGGGTGGGGGAATTTCACATCATTTTCAATTCAAGGGGGAATATCGAAAGCCTATTCAATATAATAGGTGGGGGAATTTTTACCAAAAAAAAGGGTAAAATAAAATAGTATATTCCAGAATTTCGGCCCCAAATTAGGGAGATCAAGAGTCGCGAATGCACTGATGAAATGAAATATATTTTTCAGTTAAATTCTGCAAACACAAAGGAAGATTTTATGCGGGCAGAAACTCCAACAAGTAGCGAAATAGATTTTCGCAGTTACTTCCCTTAGATTACAATTTGTACTTTATCAGTACTAGCGTACATATTGATTAATTGTATTCTACACAGGTAATAATTTGTATGCACCCAAAATTTTAGACAATTATGGCAAGCAAACCTACTTGATGTGAATAGGTGAGATGTGATATAAATTTCATTATTGATGTAGTTGTAATCATGTGCCATTTTGTAGCTAATTGAGTTAGCTGCTAGAACATATTTTTTTATTATTATCATTTATGTAGTTACGTATTTTGAACATAAATTACCTGTAGGTATAAATATGAAGCCTGGTTAGTTTTAAACTGATTCCCATCAGTTCTTTAGATCATCATTGAAACAGTTGCTAGTTTGCCGCAATGATGAATAGGGGAGTTAACTCTTGATAGTCCACAAATTATGTGTTTTGGTTATCTCTCTTTGATTGGAAATCAAAAATGCCAAGACATTAATTTATTTACCCTCTTAATTACCATTTTGATATGATTTTTTTTTGAAAATATGAATAGTCTCAGTAAGATTAGTCAGTATGATGCTTCTATCATATCAGAATACTTTTGCCTTTGTAATATACACATACACAACTTAATTGTTTAGTTCAATAGATAGGCCGTGGTCCAGTGGATAGTACCCTGGACTTGTAACCCGGTGATCCAGGTTCGAATCCTGATAGCAGCAGGTCATACTTTTCTGTGAATATTTGTCAAAATGTCGAGTTTCCTCCATATGTGGAGAAGTTGCCAGCTCCTTGTGCCGGCTTTCATTTCGAAAGCAACAAATGCGTCCAATTTAATATTTACAAAAATATACTTTATTTCCTGTTGTTAGTTAATAGTGTGGTTCAATATATTTAAGTAGTTTTGTATTTGAATTTTTGTAGTTTTCAGAATTTAGTGTTTTTTGTTTATTAATTTTAGTGGTTTTGTATCAAAATTTAGTAGCTTAGTATCTAAATTTAGTGGTTTTGCAACTATATTTAGTGGTTTAGTATCTATATTTTAGTGGTTTAGTATCTAAATTACGTGGTTTTGTATCGATATTTTTGTGCTTTTGTATCAGAATTTAGTGGTTTTGCGTATGTATTTAGTGTTTCTTGTATCAGAATTGTGGTTTTGTATATATATTTTAGTGGTTTTGTATCGATATTTTAGTGCTTTTGTATCCATATTTTAGAGCTTTTGTATCGGAATTTAGTAGTTTTGTGTCTATATTTTAGAGGTTTTGTATCTGAATTTTAGTGGTTTTTGTATCTATATTTTAGTGGTTTTGTATCCATATTTAGTAGTTTTGTGTCTATATTTTAGAGGTTTTGTATCTGAATTTTAGTGGTTTTTGTATCTATATTTTAGTGGTTTTGTATCCATATTTAGTAGTTTTGTGTCTATATTTTAGAGGTTTTGTATCTGAATTTTAGTGGTTTTTGTATCTATATTTTAGTGGTTTTGTATCCATATTTAGTAGTTTTGTGTCTATATTTTAGAGGTTTTGTATCTGAATTTTAGTGGTTTTTGTATCTATATTTTAGTGGTTTTGTATCCATATTTAGTAGTTTTGTGTCTATATTTTAGAGGTTTTGTATCTGAATTTTAGTGGTTTTTGTATCTATATTTTAGTGGTTTTGTATCCATATTTAGTAGTTTTGTGTCTATATTTTAGAGGTTTTGTATCTGAATTTTAGTGGTTTTTGTATCTATATTTTAGTGGTTTTGTATCCATATTTAGTAGTTTTGTGTCTATATTTTAGAGGTTTTGTATCTGAATTTTAGTGGTTTTTGTATCTATATTTTAGTGGTTTTGTATCCATATTTAGTAGTTTTGTGTCTATATTTTAGAGGTTTTGTATCTGAATTTTAGTGGTTTTTGTATCTATATTTTTTTGAGTTATGTATCTATATTTTAGTGGTTTTGTATCTGTATTTTAGTGGTTTTGTATCTGTATTTTTAGTGGTTTAGTATCTATATTTTAGTGGTTTTGTATCTGTATTTTTGGTGGTTTTGTATCTATATTTTAGTGGTTTTGTATCTGTATTATAGTGGTTTTGTATCTATATTTTAGTGGTTTTGTATCTGTATTCAGTGGTTTTGTATCTATATTTTTAGGGGTTTTGTATCTATATTTTAGTGGTTTTGTATCTATATTTTAGTGGTTTTGTATCTGTATTCAGTGGTTTTGTATCTATATTTTAGTGGTTTTGTATTTGTATTCAGTGGTTTTGTATCTATATTTTAGTAGTTTTGTATCTGTATTCAGTGGTTTTGTATCTATATTTTTTTGAGGGTTATGTATCTATATTTTAGTGGTTTTGTATCTGTATTTTAGTGGTTTTGTATCTGTATTTTTAGTGGTTTTGTATCTATATTTTAGTGGTTTTGTATCTATATTTTTGGTGGTTTTGTATCTATATTTTAGTGGTTTTATATCTGTATTTTTGGTGGTTTTGTATATATATTTTAGTGGTTTTGTATCTATATTTTAGTGGTTTTTTGTACCTGAATTTATTGGTTTTTGTTTCAGATTTGTGCTTTTGTATCTGAATTTAGCAGCCTTGTATTTGAATTTTATTGGCCTTTTATCTGGATTATAGTGTATAGTGTATTAGAATTTTAGTATTTTTGAATCTTTTTGTGATATCGCATCTTCAAGTGGTTTCAGTGGATAAGTGGGTCAATATTCAATTAATCTTGTACTCTAATATGATGCACAACAAAATGTCCAACAATTTGATGCATCAACCAGCAAAGAAGTTCTGTTAATGGCTTACAGCAAGAACTGGGGTGGGGTAACTTTTAACAATTATCCTGGAGGGGTGTAATATAAATCATACTCAAGGAGACACAGCATTGCATTGATAAAAACAACAAATTATAAATAAAGCACAAATTTAACTAAAATAAAACATGAACACATTTTTTATCATGTTTTTGGTCATGTTTTTATTTTTCATCATTTGTTATAAATTACTTTATATACAATTAAGTTTTGTGATGATGTACAACGATTTTACTACATAAATGTTTGGCATACACACACATACAGACATTTACTCAAATCTCATTCATACATTAATGTGGTCGAATTTTAAACAAAAAAAAAATTAATAACGTCTTTATCATTAAACCAAAATAACTTCTTACGATTGCCAAACAAGACATTTAGTTTTAGATTTTAATCTAAGTTCTAAACATTATTGTCAGTACAATAATACTTTTAATATGATTAATAAAAAAATACTTTAATGTACAAAAATTTGCTAAACTAAAAATATTTTCGCTGCATCAATTTAAGTTCATTTAACGAAAAATGCAGAGTAGGTTTTATCAAAAGGGGTAAAAAAACCCCAGAAAATTCATTTCTTTCTAGCATAACAGAAAAAAAAACAAGAAAAAAAGACAGCAATCAAATTCATATGAGATTATTTGCTAATCTCCGAAAGATCTCAATTTAAATCAATAATACCAAGCTAAGAAACAAAATTCAGGCGCTCTGTTCTAGAATTGATTATATGTACGCAAAGTAGCTGTTAAAATAAGGTACTGGCCATGGTTGATTATGTAAAAAAATGTAAAAAAAATTAGATTTTACCACACATTAGAGATTATGAATTCAGTATGAATTTTCTCCTTGTTCAATTGATACACATACAACTGGAAAATTGAATGAGATTTCATGTACACTTCTCATTAATAAGAAGTTCAAATCATTGCTTCTAAACTTAATCTTTACATTATGTAACAAAGAATTAAAGAAAAAAATATTATGTCATCATAATTATTATGCATATTTCCATTTAGAAGGTGAACGTTTTTATAAATTATTGGAAAATAATTAGAAGCCAAAAAGGCCAGACTGCCTTAATCTTCTGTTAAGCAATATTCTGCGCTAAAACACACAAAAACTAAACAGAAACATTTCCAAAATGTTGAAGAATTATAAAGAAATTTAACAAAAAATTTTTGATATTATTTATCTTTATAAGGCCAGTAGCAAAAAAAAAAAATATCAGTAACAGAATGTCTGCAACAACTAACTCATTCATACATGTCACTCACAAACTACAAACTTTAAAATATCACAATTTTCATTTGAAACAAAAATACATTTAAACAGTTATGATCAATATGTATGAAAACAGATTTGATTGTACAGCCAGCTTATGAATTTAAATGCGTGTTCATGTATGACCACCCCCCACCCACCTTTCCTTAAACACAAGAGTAGATTAATCTTCCCCCAAAATTTGAAAAACAATTTGTGTAGTTATGCAATTTTGTTGAAAAAATCATATTTTCAGTTCTTCCCTCCAGAGAAATAATTCATCAGTTAATAGATTAAATTAGTTTTCTTATCTGCCAAACTATATATAAATCAAGTTCACTTTTCTATAAGATGTAACAAAAGAAATATGTGTGTTACAGATCAGATTAAAACTAGTACAATCACTTATGTTTAAGTATAATTTACATACCACCGTGCATTAATTCCTCAAATGATTATTTGTCTACGAAATGCATTAATACCATAAATGATCTCACAACATATGCAAATCATAAATGCCCCATTCATACATACAGTCTACACAAACAAAGACTTTGTGATGAATAAAAAACCAAACACCAAGTAACCATGGAAACATATAATCCTGCGATTCAATTTTTTAAAATATTTAAACAAATAGCTTATTATTATATAAAGGCTTTTCCTTTACATGAATTCCCTTTTAAAATCCATCAACAAACAAACTAGCTCAAAATTATACTAAATAGTTCATTATTTTAAGAAATAATGGTATACCAAAATCATTGTATGTTGCCATGGTAACATGGTAAGTGTTTATATAAACATATAATACTGTATATCAGGTTTACACATACAAAGTCGGACAGATAGAAAACTCTGAAAGTTACTTTTCAAACTACTGCTACAGCAAACAAAATGAAATCTTAGAACTACAAAATTCAGTTACTCATAATATTATACTGCAAAGTTTTCTGAAAAATAACTTAAAGTTATTTCATTTCTAAACTGACATATTCATTCACTTAACACAAAAGTAGATTTGCTGTGATTTTTTTTTATATTTTTCATCCAAGAGCTCCCTAACATGACTCAGATCTAACCGAGTGTGCTTTTTTTCCATAGGTTGTTCAATAAAAAATGTTCTAATAAAATCATATCATTCAAAATTTGGATGAAAATTTCATAAAAATTATATATCTTTTTCAGTAAGATTAGTTCCATACCTTTGAGGCATGGTCAGACAGAAAAGGCTGATCGTTTTGAACCAAATAAGAGATGAAAATACAGCAGTTTTCACAAATGTGTTAAATAAATGATAGTTGAAACAATACACAGCATGAGAGCTTTTTAAATCAAAGACTAACTCTTCTCCCCGTCCACTCACAACCCTTCTTTAACCCCACCCACTGAAAAATACATAATGCCCCAAAACCATAATTTCAGTCAAACCAGTAAATAAGGGCCACTAAAGGGAGTAATGAAATATGGCCAGTAAACACATTAGGCCTTTACTTGGATGCTTATTTGCACTACTTTAAAAATGGATGTATGCACAAGTGTGGCCTTTCTGCACTGGTGAGTTTTATTAACAGATAAACAGCCAATAAATCAGACATGACAGAATTTCCTTTAAAACAACACAGACTAAGCTAAGTTAAGCATTCAACATTTTCAGACATTAGTCAATCTATGATTTATTAAGCACGCATAATGATTAAAACAAAGTATAATTTAATAATCAACAATAATTGAAAAGTTAATTCTCGTTATAGAACATAAAATCGATCAAATACACAAAAAAACACATCATCAAATACCCATGTTGCTCGATGCAACTTTACCCTTTAATCGTGAATGTATCCACTGAATTTACAAATCATGAAATATCTCCGTGTGTGTAACACATCATTTCAATATCATTCGATACATTCTTTGTGAATGACAAATATCGCGAACAGCGCAAATCTGACAGGCACTAAAGTAATACTTGCATTGCATATTTACAACAGAGGAAAATATTTTTACCATAATTTTAGCCTTTAAAACAAACATATCATCTTGAGGTCATGCTCAAAGAGAATTAAAACCTGTGAGATTGAACTCAAAAAATTATGAGTGAACGTATGAACTGATGTGAACAGTATCCACAAAGAGGTAAGAAATCAAAATATCCAGCCACATTTGAAGTTAAAAGTAAAAATTGAGATCGATCTCAAAACGGAAGTTTTACAAAATGAAAGCAGATTGCATTGAAAAATTGATGATAAATACCTACACTTGTGTAATCATTTCCATTATCATACAGAAGTTTCTCATTTTAATTACATGCTTATAAATATTGACATCAACATTGACAGGCTGTTGAATTCAACCAGCTTAAAATCTGATCATAATTCGATTAACATGATAAAGTATAATATCACTGATGGAAATTAATGACTGAGTCCACTTATCAACAATCTATTACCAGGCATTTTATTATATCAGACCAATTATTTGGATCCAGTGCCAACTTCAGGTGAATTTTAAAATGCATGCAATTTTTTTATGACACCCCAAAAAAATAATACTTGAAAACTCTAACCAGACAAGAATTTAACAACCTGTAAAATAGTAACCAGCATAAATTTAACTGTTTATATTTTAACAACTTACTGACAGTTTCTTATACAACACTGATTCACATTTTCAGAACATACCAAATAATATTAACAAATATCTCGTGAAAAACACATATTTTGCCTTAAATAATTGTTGCTTAGAAACATCAAAAAGCGAGAACAGCAAATTATGTGTTTTTCATGAAGAAGACAAACATTACTTTCTATGAAAGAGGATTTCACTGGTTAAAGCATTCCTTTGAACACCATTAAGTTTGTATCTACATGTATCTAACACAAGCTTCCGAAGCTGCCCTAGTATTTGATTGTTGCATATTATAGAAAATTAGTGAAAGTTCGTTAATTGAGATTCCACAAAATTAATCCCTTAGATAAGAGAGTTAAGCATTAAAATGATACTGAAGGTGACTGAATTTTTCTATTTGATTATATGAACTGCAAACAAAATTTGAAAAAAAAAACTGATTGATCAAGAATACTTAAAAATGGAAAGAAAACCTGTCAGAATATGAATTTGGCACCCCACCCACCAGGAAGTCAGCAGAAAGAAAGATCATTAAAAGAAAAATGCTGATTAACATTCTGGCAACATTTAAGTATGTAATGCAGTCTGATTTGAATAACATTATGAAGTAAAATATCTTTCTTTGGTGTAATTGTTTATAAATAGTATAAAATATTACAAACTGTATCATTAGTAATTAATTCTACACAACTTTCTAGCAACAATAAGCTAAATTGTTCAAGAACACACATCACGTCATTCCTTCAACAGAAGGGTTTTCTGACGGCAACTTTTTTGTGTCATAGTTAAATGCATTATTTGGTATCAAATCAATATCACATTCGAAAAGCACCAATCAGATAACAGCAGTCCATTTTCTGCCTGATTAATAACTTGATGCACAACAAAAGCACTATATGTCTTTTTTTCTTCAAATCTTTGAATAATATTCCTGAGGGATATGCAAGTAATCTTTGCAAGGCACGTGTCAATCCATCAAGAACTATCCATTATTCTTGAAATTTAAAAATTCTCGTTAGAATCTCAAGTATAATATTAATTATTGCAGATAATAGAATAAAACGTCCGCACAGCCAAGGGTCATACAGCGTTAGAACACGGCACTAACACATTATTTACAGAGTTTGTCCGTATTGTCTGAGAACTATCAGCAAGGGGACCGGACTCCTGGGATGATGAAATTGCTTTATTGCTCTCCGACAACTCCATCGTTCCATCTGAAATAAACAAACAAAAATTTCGATGAGCAGTACTTAAAACTCAATGCACAAAATTAATACCTGAATTTTGGATAAAATTAAATTCTGATAGTTACAAAAAAGATCAAGCAATTCAGTTTTTGAACTGAATTACAAAGTAAATCAATGACTGAAGAATCACAGTGAATTCCTTAGGACTGAAATTATGGCTTCAATATATCCATATTTCACTATATCTATAGTAAGGATATAAAGCAGGCATGTGGGTGGGGAATAAATAATCCATCCTATCTGATACTTCGCACAGGTTTCCACTGCCATTCGCCAGTTTCGCAAATGGTGAAAAAAAATCTGCAAGAGGCGAAAAAATAAATCAAGGCAGGCATACTTTTCTGTAGGAGTAGACCCTCTCCCCCGTACATGTGGCGGAAAAATTATTATGTCCAGTGGAAACCCTGCTTCACTGTATCTGTGTACATTTTAACCATTTTTTGCTTATAACAAATAATGTACATACCATTACTACTCAAATCTGTGTTAGTAGCTTGATCTTTTGTAGTCTGTTCTTTACAGTTTGCTCGCCGTCTCCGTTTCCGATGACGACCACTATTATGTACACCACCCGTATCATCATAAGATAAAGAACTGTCACAAGGGTCACATGACCCATGATCACATGACATATTTGACAAAGAGCGTCTATCAAGCGCTTCACTATTATGACCGATTGGCACATTTTTACACATTGATGGCACAGGATTAGCCATTGCTTCTCCACTACCTAATGCCTCTCCTTCCCCAGAACTGGGACAGTTATGGTGGTTTAAATGTTGCAATGAATTCTGCAAGCTTTTTGATTGGTTAATATTATTGCAATTATTGTCACTTGTCCTGTGTTGAGATGGAAGGGTACCATTTGGATGAAAAGTGGTGGACTGAAAAAAATGAAAAGTAAATCAGAATGCAGAACATATCAGAAGAAGCAAGATTACAATTCTACCTCTGGCTAAGTCATATTGATAACTTAAAGTATATTGGTATGAAAAGACTCATCTAAGATCAGCTTTGCTAAACGGCTAGTCATAGTTTTGTAAAATACATAACAATGTGCTGATATGGATATACAACCAATAATACCATATATCAAAGAATATCAAAGAGAAATTTTTTCGCTATCTGAAATATAGATCAACATCACATGATCAACAAATTACGACTAATTTCAGAAGTATAGCAACTGCATTCCATCATTTTGGTTAAGTATGAATACTTACAGCAAAGTGGTGAGATCCATCGGTACAGTTCATAACATCTAGATCAGACAAGGGGTTCACATTTATATTCATATTATGATAACTTCGTGGTATATGACCATTGGCTATCGTACCATTCATGCCATTTATAGGCATTCCGCCATTTACCATCTTTTTCCGCAGACTGTCAGAATAGATTCTCTGAGATGGGTCCTGAAATTTGTTTCTCACAGCGTCGTTCATGGCATCTGAAACATGTTGCAAATATTTGGTTAGACTTCATAAACAACATTTCACGTTTCAATAGCACAGTGTGAGACTTAAAGAATGTGGGAAAAAAAACATCTGTATTAAAATTGTACAAGAGTGGTAACAGGTATCTAATAGACAAAAAAAACACCCTATTAATTTTATGAAATGGGTGTAATAGTGATTACACCAGGGCCATTTGATGCTATCTCGCACATTTGATAAAACTTTGTTTGGTATCTATATCACATGTTTTAACATATTCCTGCTGCCAAAATTTTATAAGATTGTGTATAAAAGGTCAAAAAGAACTGATACATTAGCTAATCAATTATAATATGAATAAGTAGGAAATGCTTATCAGACACAAACATGACTAAGATTACAAGGTCTTGTTGTCATGAGGTATAGATTAGACTGGTTAACCACATAAAAAGACAACAGACCTTAGGATCTAATTTCTGATTTGCGGTTAGCCAAAAAAGATAGACAAGTTTCAGCATGCAATTTACCATTTAGAAAAAAGATAAAATCAAAGCCATCTTGTATACACGTGAGACAAAATCTAGTTTTCTTATTCTTACGCAAGGAAAATTGAACGAACTATAGAATGTGAAGAGTACGTTTATATAAATCAAAGAATGAGAAAGATTTCCGCAATTGTCCCAATGGCAATAAATTAAACACATTAGTTTTTAAAGTTTTAACATAAGGTTTTGAAGATTAATATTAAGCCTTTCACATTTGTTTCATTTGAGATCCAAAATACAATAATCATGAAACATAACAAGTAAAGGTAAAAAATCAAAGCATAAAGTAATTTTTATGTAACAGACAGCGTGCAAAGTCTCCATTTAGACTGGTTCCTAATGCGTTTTCTTCGCAACAATTACGCCAGTAATATTATAATACTTGATGCACACGGAGAAAGCTAACAAAAGATCATTGGTAGTAGTCCAGCATTATCTAGAGCACTCATTTATCCCTCACTCAGCTCACAAACCAAATTACAGCATAGAAGTTCTCAGCATTGAATGAAAATCGGAGTGCTACGATACTGATGAAAATCAACAAAAAGGACAGAATTGAACAAAAAGTAGAAAACAAATGAAACAAAAAGTAGAAAACAAATGAAACAAAAAGTAGAAAACAAATGAAAGCTATCAGTCTTACCCATCATTCTCCGTTGCTGCCTTTGTTTGCACCAACACATGAACATAAATATAATCAACAACAGCATCATGACACCAAGAACAATTCCTAACACCATATATAGTGTCTCACTACTTGACTGTTTACTTTCGTGTGTGGTTGGTTCCTTGTATTTTTCCGTGGATGTTGCTGGAGAAGGATTGGTATTCATTTTTTGTGTATATCGTGGGGAATTAGTGCCAGGAACACCTGAAAGAACATCAAACAAAGCTAAAACTATATCAAAATCCAACCAGCCATTTCTGTGTTGCCAGCAACACCTGGAAGAATATCAAACAAAGCTAAAACTATATCAAAATCCAACCAGCCATCTCGGAGAAGCGCACACAAGATATAGTCTACAGACGGACCAACAAACAGACAGACGGATGGACAAAATGGCTTCTTCATTACAAACAAGGTGTAAACATAAAAATTTAGATGCATTCTCAAATTCTGTAGTCCGGAGTCAGAAAATGTACCCATCTCATTGGTCAATTTCAAAACTGTTCAACAACCAATCAATTGAGAGTATTTTGAGAATTATCTTTAATCTCATTATGTTAACCTATAACAGTCCAACCATTGAAGCCTATAAGAAATTAACCATTGCAGCATCATTAGTACAATGCATGTTAATGCTAAATACAATTAATTTCTTTTTATTAGGATTTAGTGTTACAGGGCCATTTTGGAACTTTTAAGTTTTTATGATGGAGGAAGACCTAAGGATTACACTAATTTAGAACCAATGTAAGCTATCTGAAGAGCTCCTTACATGTGAAATTTTTCTGGTCCCAAGTGGGATTCAAACTCACAATATTGAGAGGCAAGCGATTATTAGTCAGTGACCAGTATCATTTGACCACAGATGCCCTCTACAATTGGTTGATTGAAGCAAGTAATTTTTTAAAAAAAATTTCAAGACTTACCAAGTGTTTTTTCAACCACTTCATTACTAAAGGAGCTGTTACCCGCACCATTAAATGACTGCATTCTTATAAGGTATGCGGTGCCCGGCTGCAGGTTGGTAAGGAGATGAGTGCGTACACTAGGTTGTAATAATGTCACATTCTGAAATGGCTCATCCTTGGCATGGTACGGTTTATAATAGATATAAAACCCTTCTATTGAAATTGATGAGACAACATTATGCTGAAAATAGAAATAAGGTTAATCTATAAGCCAAGATGACACTTCACCAAATCTCAACGTGACAAAAACACTCTTAATCAAGTGGCAAGTCTAATTTGTTACAAACTTGACACTTATATATTTAACATTTTCCCAAATAGATACTATCATTTTCTTCACTTATATATCTTTGGCATGCTCTAAGTTTAAAAATTTCTCCAAAAAACTCCTATTACTTTCAAAATTTACAATGATTCTTGAATATATGGACCTTAAAATTTATCAGCTTGTCAGATTATTACCATAGTACCAGAAGTCCCAACTTCAATTATTTCTATACTGACAGTAATTCATGAGTTGGCTACATTAACAAAAGATTTCAAATGCCAAGAATGATTTCTGTACTCAACTAGCAATAGCGCAACACGCCTTAAACTGTAAACGAAGTTCACCTACCTGCCATTTTACATTCAATGCGTGAATATCTTGGTGATCTAAAGGTATTACTTCCACAATGGTCGGTTCCTTGCTCGGAGGTCGGGGTACGGGTCCGGGCTCAACTTCCATCTCAAATCTGTCGGAATTTGGTCCGTGAGCATTATCGTTGTTGGAGTAAACTGCCGCTATACGAAACTTGTACGTTGCACCTAAACCAGAAAAAGTAAACATTTTATCAAGATGTGATGCTTGAATAATCCGTGATAATTGAATACTCAGATTTGCAAAATGGAACAATTATATGTTTCTAAACAGAATCAGAATCAGAAAAAACAAAAACATATTTGGAATAAATATGAAAAAAATAATATTAAATAATTATTTGTACCAAAATTGACAGATTTCAGCAAACAAATTAAATACTTACGAGGAAGCAGTCCATTGACTTCATATTTACGTCTATGACTTTCTATCTCGACATCTTCGGTTTTCCAGCTGCCCTTATTGGGGCCAACTTTTTTGTACTGAACTCGGAAGAACGTTATACTCAAGCCTTCATTTTCGGGTACAGTCCAATTCAACATTACTGACGTATCCGACAACTGGGTCACTTCAGGTTTATTTGGTGGGACTTTTACAGAACCTTGAAGAGAATAATTTTTTTCGATCTCAATTATAATTATTGTGAAAAGAGTAAAAATGGTGATAACAACATAAGCTGATAAAACATTAAAAAATCTATACCCAAAACCTCAGAAAACAGTGACATTTTTACTATAAATCCATTACACAAACCATGAAACTCTTGCAATTGACAATACAACACTGCTTTTATCTCTTGTTTTAAGATTTTTACAGGCAAGCTTAACAATAATGAAAATTATCAAAACATTTACCAATATTATTTGTATTCATATTTCTTTGCTGTTGACTTTTGCTTTTTCTATGCTTCTTTTTGTGACTTTTGTGTCTTTTGCGGTCTCTACGTCGCTTTGACTCCTGACCAGCAGAAGTCTGTCGATGGTCCAGAACTTCGTTCTCAGATTTCGTCACGTTCTGATCCGATAAAGTCAATGAACCTATCAATGTAAAGTTAGCATAAAATCATTGAATGTATGTTGTGAATTTAATTTTAATTAAAAGTCCTCCAGAAATACTTCAATTTGATTGGTCAAAAGCACTACTTGGGTGTGGCTAAGAAAAGCACTTTAACTTCAAGTTATTGTGTTTGAGTCTAGCTTTTGTTTGGTCATTTTCAGACAATCAATTTTAGGTAAGATAGGAATAAATTTTACGCGCATTTTTTCACAAAAAAAGTACAACTATCTTATTTAAATGGAAATATTCCCATTACTTTAACATAATGATTCAGAGTGAAATGCTTACCAATTGTCATGTCTATTTTAAAATTTCACAAAAAAGAAAAAAAAACGTGAAATTTAAAATTTATGACAAACACATTAAAGAAAAACTGAAAATATACATTGCTTAAAGCGTGTATCAACTAGGAATACATTTGCCACATAAAACTAAACAGAAGGATGATAATATGCACCAGTAATAGAGAAAAAAAGTCGGAATACATTAATTAAATAAAAAAAAACGAGTACACAAGGATAAAATGTAAAAGAAAAACATTTTTAATCAATGAATTTTACAGCAAGATAGCATGCTGTAATTTTGGCAAAATCTATCCCGTTACTGAACTAAGGGAGGTAATATACATGTCACAAATTTGAGATAATACATAATTACTTCCCTTCCCAGACATATCAAAGATGGTGTGTGCATTAGTAAATTGACAAAAGAGAATGCCATGGATAGCTAAGGTCAATAACGAAATAACACAAAACTAAATAGAAATGACAGGTGCAGAAAAGGAAACATCAAAATTACCAGCTTTCTCATCAACACGTCTTCGAATGATTAAAAAACAATCATAAAATGTGTTCACTATCATAACAAACTATCATAATAAGAATTCAATTAAATGTTAGTGGCATTGAAAATATATTTCTTGCCATTAATTGACTCTATCTAACCACATTGCCAAAATTATCAGTTTTTCGATAAAAATTGAAAAAATATCTTTTTGAAAAGAAAGAATTGAACTCAATTCAAACTGATTTTTTCCCAAGTTTTAAGCAAAATTAAAAATGTTGCAGAGATCAGACTTTTTTCAAGCATGATAAAGATAAGCATTGTCTAACAACCTCCTTAAAACAGGACCAGAAAAAAGCTATTCCCAGAAGAAGAGATATCATTGCACTAGTATCACTATGTAGGCACACAGACTCACCAGAATCTCGTTTAGTTATATCAACATTTACAAGCATTGTTGAATGACTTATTCCAGCCTCATTCTCACCAAAACATTGATATAAACCTTGATGGGAAGCTTCAGCGTTACGAATGAACAAACGATCTGAAAAAAAAATCAAAGTTTTGTACTGATAATTTCTTTATCATCTTTCAAATACTACAACAAATCGGGCCGCGGCCTTGGTCCAGTGGTTGGTGCGCTGGACTTGTATCCCGGAGATACGGGTTCAAATCTCGGTCGCGGCAGGTCATATCCTTCTGTAAAAATTTGACAAAAATGTCGATTTTTTTCCATATGTGGATAAGTTGCCGGCTCCTTGTGGAAGGGTATGTTAGTACTGATTGGTACTCAGTCCAGGAAAACTAGTTAGGTGAACCGGTCGCCGTACATGACTCAAAAATTGTTGAAAAACGATGTTACACCCAGTGACGAACTACAACAGTTCATGTGGTCTACTTTATTTAACACTGATCCATCGTTTGAAAACTAATACATATACAGTAGAATATGGTTATAGTGAAATCCTGGGGACCAAAATAATTATTTCACTACATAACTATGAAACAAACAATGGCTTATCCAGGAAAAATAAATACTTCACAATATCCAATTATTCAGTATATGTGAGTTTGCTATAACTGTGTTTTACTGTACAGTTGAAAAATTGTCAACACTAAATATTTCATAAGTCATAATCTGTCCAAATATGATGCAGAGATTCATCACCTAATTCGATACCTCCAGGTTTCCTTACCAGCGTACATACTTACAATATAAAGGTCCTTACACAAATGGGACTTAAACACAAGACTGCTAAACTAGAAGCCTGCAGTCATATTGCCGTAATAAAAAATCAGTAGAGGAGTGGATCAAAATAAATTCTCATGTTCTTACCTTTGGTAAATGCTTTAAGAAGATTTCCGTTATGGTACCAAGTAATTTTTGGCTTCGGTTTACCCGTAGTTATACACATCAACTCAATAAGGCCACCAAGGCTAACATTGACTACTTCCTTGACCGCCTGAATCTTTGGTGGATCTGAAGTTACATACGAGATATCAGTAGAGAACAAACAGTTGCAGGCATCCATTAGAAAAATGAAGAACTTATGTTCTTGATGTAGTCATGATTCAAAATGTCTCTATTAAACTGTTTAACACTAACTGTTGCATTTTTGCTATTCACAAAAGCTTTAGATATACTAAGTTTGCTAAAAGCTTTGCTAATTATAATAGAATGATAATTATAATATTGATAATAGTAATAAGGGATTAATAATACAAATAATAATACCAAAAATAGTAACGAGAATATAAATATAAATAATAATACCAAAAATAGTAACGAGAATATAAATATAAATAATAATACCAAAAATAGTAACGAGTATATAAATATAAATAATAATACCAAAAATAGTAACGAGTATATAAATATAAATAATAATACCAAAAATAGTAACGAGTATATAAATATAAATAATAATACCAAAAAAAATAACAAGAATAATAATATAAATAATAATACCAAAATGGTAACAAGAATAATAATAATAATAAAAAACAACAACAACAACAACAGATTGATACAAAATGGAGATGCTAATTGAGTAATATACAATGTTCGTTTTCACAAAAAGTAGTACATGACAGTTAATGAACAATTACAATTAAGGTGACCTCTTAAAACTCCAGTAGCAAAATTTACAACATAGGACAATCAAAGTAGAAATATTTACCTGAAACTTTGAGGGTAATGGCTTTCAGACCATCCTCCATGAGAGAATAATGTCCATTGGTAGCTTTACATAAATAATATGTTCCATCATCTTCCAAAGTCACTTTTTCCATATAAAGATTTCCTGTAATAATACAGACATTATGTATATCTGAAGTACCGTTCATATTAGGTGAACAGGCTGCCGTACATAACTGAAAAATTGTTGAAAAACGGGATAACACCCAGTAAAAAAAAAGAAAATATTATGTATATCTGAAGTACCGTTTATATTAGGTGAACAGGCCGCTGTACATAACTGAAAAATTGTTGAAAAACGGGATAAAACCCAGTGAAAAAAAAAATATATATATTATGCTTACCATGTAACTGCTTGTATCTGTCATTATCCAGTTTTCCACCATATTTTTCCCAAGTTATGACTGGTTGAGGATTACCAACAGCCGAACATTCCAAAACCACATTTTCACCAACTCGAACCTTTAGTTCAGTGGTTGGCATTATCACAGCTGGTTTTGCAGGTTTCCGGCTCAGCACTTAAATTAGAAAAGGAGCTGCATTGAAATAAGAAACAAATGAAAACAAGAGACGGGTTCAAGGCGCAGCACTGAAATTAGAAAGGAGCAAAAAATTAAGAGAAGTTTTCAGGAGGCGTGAACTATGCTGCATCTAATTTTAAAACTTCAAAGCATGGATTTAAGTTTACAGTATGTTAATCTGGGAATGACTTTTTAATCTTAAAACAAGATTCAGAGATTAAATCCATGGATTATCGAGATAACTTTGCATATCTAATCTAAAGGAGACATAAAATTCCAACAATGGTCGAAATAGGTCATTATCTAACTTGCGCATTAATTTTATGGAAATTTCGTGAGCAGAGGGCAAAACACTCATTTTAACGTGGATTAAAGGAATGTGACTGACATAATGAATGTATGCGTAATAGTTACATGTCATTGATTATAGGGTAGAGAATTGTGAATTTATGTATAAAGCACATAATTTAAGGTACAAATTACAAGGTTAGGATGATGCATACGCTATTAATTCAATTTTTTATACCTTAATATCTTTGTTACATGCAAAAAACATGTTAAATGTAACATTATCACGACCATATACGGTCTATACGAGCCGGTGTTTATGACTAGCTTCTGACAAGTTTATTGCCAGACTGAATCGTGTATTCTACTTAAACACATGATATCAAAAATCAACTTATATACAACAACTCGAAACATGATCAGAACTTTTTACACACATTCAAAATGAAACATACAAGAACTTCAATTAAAACATAAAAGCAACATGACAATTTATCAATTCTTGAAGCACAAATTTTTAATAAAAAGTTTGTGATAGCAAATCAAATGTAATGGTTATCATTACCAGTAACGCAAGAAATTTTCGAAGATCAAAATAAATAGAATGGATTTTACATGTGCGGTTAGATTACCAGTATGCCTTAAGGGGCATCTATTGTTTTGTACTAAAGAATAATAACCTAATTGAAAGTCAGCACACAAGAAACAGAATTCAAACACCTTGCATCCTATCATTTACGTGTTTTTTTATTTTAAATTAACGTCTGTTATACATCTGATAGACAGAAAATAATATTGTCTAAAAGTTTTTCCCTTACCCCACCCGCCATATAAAATGGTGCATCTCAACAATAGTTTTTATTATAAATATTAGAATTCTTGTTAATCATACAATCATCTGATGTATCAGTTTCTAAGCAACACAAATTTGACAGCATATATAAACCTAGTTGCGTTTACACCACTTATCATGCTTGGAAAAAAACAACATTTCGTACAAATCTTGATAAACAATTTTTGTATCTCCACCATGAAGAGTATACAATTTCAAAGTTGTTTTGCAGACTTGATTTTTTGTAGATGAGATAAATTTTATCACAATAAATGAAGATTTTGCCATTTGATAAGATTTCCCAAGAATTTTCCCAATCTTTTGTGATTTAATATCTAGTAATTTAGTGATACACACATAATTAGAAGTTTTCCCTCCCTTTAATTATTGGCAGAAATATGAAGCCATCATAACATGTAAGACAGTTTTCACAGAGAGGAATAAAATTCCATACAGCATTTGGAGCATTCACATACATAAACACACAAACAATCGTCTAATTGCAATAATATTCAAACTGCTGTCTTGTAACATTAATTCACACATTTGCACAAAAAGTTCAAATAAACATGGGAGTCCTTTTCTTATCTATTTTCACAGGACAGCCAGTGTCTGCAGAACTTTAGTCTAAATGGACCCTTTTCAACCCCTAAATAGCCTGTACATAAATAGTGGCATACAAAACCCCAAGAATGATGCAAATAGTTCCTTTCATGAACGAATAAATTAAAAATATAAAAACAAATGAAACTGAAGGCCTTGCTATGTGATTAGTTGCTATGGAAACTAAGACAAATACATCAACATGCCACTATGTCTAGTTTCATGGAATAAAACATAATAAAATCTTCTTCATAGGAGTACAATAGATGCAATAAAAGTTACACGAAGTACCAAAAATAACCACAAGGAACAGAAACAAACAGTTTATCGACATTAATGATATGGAAGTGCACCCTTAATCAGCCTCTAAATACGAGAACAATGACATGAAAGAGAATTTTTAAGCACTTCAAAGCTTTCTGACAGATTGCATTGTATCATGTGATATTATTTAGATATTGTTTAAATTGATTCATCGGGAGAAATTACTGTTCTACGATCGCAATATATACCTATAATACAAGAAATAAGATAAATCCGATATTACATAAAATACAACATATCAGGTGAAATAAGTATGGAGATAAAGTCGCACATTATTGCAAAGCAGGGTAGAAACGGTAGACAGTTTAATCTCAAACTTCTTTGCTAAAGTCATTTGCCAGTATAAGTTTCAAACACTCTCGACTATGGTGGTCTAGAAATAGTAATTTCATAATTGATATTTATTATATCCACCTGTAGCAGTGGAGAGCCTGTCAAATTTAGACACTTATTTCTGTTACAGCGCAAAGCATACATAACTGTTTAAAATGGAGGAAATCTGTATATGTAACATACCCAGTCAGAAAAAAATTCTACTCTTCTTTCATTGCCAAAACATGCATTTTAACCTATCGAATTTGTATTTAACGAGATATGATATATACCATTGAAAAAAAAGTTGTAAAGGAACATTCTAAGATTTAACAAAGCTAGGAAGTAGCACAACCATTCAAAGAGGTGTGGCATTGTAACACCTTCACTAGCATCATGGACTCAACTGTATAACTGATAACCTATCATGTAAGAAAAATATTCCTGGGTAATGCTATGAACATCGACAGACATATCTGTGTGATCTACGAGTCTTCACAAGACTTTGAAACAATCGGTCAAACCATAGAAGTAGTTTGTATGGTCAAAGGTGCCAGATGTTGATATCACAATGATATGCAAAACCTTCAGTCAGATCTCCAACAAGATTTCCTGGTAGGATCTGACGTTTAGCAGTATATTAACAAAATGAAATTTACTGAGTTTTTTTCCAGCAGAAAGTTAGTAAATAAATAATCTTAGCTTGGTTAGCTTTCGATTTTACGTCAGAAAATCTGGCAGCCAATTTTCTTCTGAGTGAATGGACTAATTGTCATCCTGATGTATACACAATTGTGGAAGATGTTGCACAATATTTGATAGTTACAGCTACTTAAAATGAAAACTTCAACAAACAAGGTTAAACCTTTATGGATAAATTACTGCTGAAATATAAATAATCCTTTATACCCAGGTAAACAGTTACAGGTCAGTGACAAGAATTCTATTTCAGGCAGATTTAGGTGCTTTTGGATCATTAATGTGGTTGAGTTCATTAATAAAATGAAATTGACTGGTTAACCTAGTTTTCCCCTCCTTTGCAGCCGGAAACATGAGAAAACACATGCACAGTCTGTTAAATGGTGTCTGCATATTTTTTCAGGAAGAGAAACATGGAGAAATTATCAAAACATCATAAATCTGGTTACAGATAATGTTTTCCAGGAAAGAAATTTGCAATCATTTATATTTAAAAAGTACAGTTCTCATCAACTTTGCAATTATTCTTTTTTTTTCTGGCATTTTTGAGAAATTATTTCTTAGGAAACTGGTGTCAGCAATCTTGACTACAAAGGGGAAAAAGGAACCAATCTATTTCCTTTGCAACTGGTGCCAGTTGACTTGCATTGAAACAAGGGTCTGAGCTGGTAACTGAGCAAGTAAGACAATATTTCTTGTTAGCAATGAAAACAAATCTTTCATTTAGCAACTGCTGCCAGTTACTTCTTTATTAACTGGTATAAACAACATTCTAGTTTAGAAAACGTTGCCAGACTCTTAAAACAAGCATGAAATATCAGTTTAAGCAAATCAATAGAATGCCAGTAAATACCAGATTATATTGTACTCTGAGCCTCAGAAAGCAACCATTCGGCATGATAACAAAGGTAGATACCATTAAGTTGTGTCATAAAACGATAATATGATCATAATAAAATATGAGATATCAATAAACAGGCTTATAATAAATGTACATAAAAATTAGACGGATCCATTATATTAGTTCTAACCAATTAAAACTGTGCGGATTGACATAATGCAAGCATCAAATCTGAACTCGGCTGTTCCCTAAAGGTAAAAAATGTCGAACAATGTAGAAACGTCTACTGTGAAGCCCAATTACTTCATTTATAGCAAAACCAGTCAAAGTGACCATCTTTAAAGAAACCAATAAGTGAGGTCAGTGTTACAAACTAGTTTTTAATCAATTTATACCAATTAAATGTTCTTATTAATATATTTGTCGCTATCTCTTTTATTTAAATGTGAACTACTTGACCATTAGTTGTTGATGTGCTATTAAACAACATCATATTAAACTGTAATGTGACATCAATGTGGCCTAGAACCACTTTAATGCATACTAATATTTTTGATACAAACCGTGAACAATAAACAAAAATATCTTACCTTTTGAACTATGAACATCAAGATGGATTTTATGTTTGGCAGTCCGGGTTCGGTTTCGTAACCTATTCAGTGCCATACATTGGTATTGTCCCTCATCAGCCATTGTTGCATTTATTATTAACATATTTCCAGATGGGAGAATCTGATAATGATCTGAAAATGAATAAACAAAACATTGAAAACTTGTGCCAATTAATATAGATTTTCATCTGTTAAATCTAAGTAAAGTGTTCGGCAAAATATACATACCGGTATATTCATAGAACAAGTTAGATCAACTAACTGACCAACACAAGCGTTTACTGTATGGCCATTTGATTGACCTACATATGTAAGGTCAAACATCTGACCAACATTACTAATTATGGTCAGCTGAATGACCTAAATAACTGATTAAAGTCAAGCAACTGATCCACATCTGATTAAGGTCAAACATCTGACCCACATACGTGATTTAGGTCAACCTACTGACCCTAGTCAAGGTCAATGCAAACTAACCTTGACCGAGTGAGTGAAGCTAATATAGATGTAATGATTTATATTGACTGAGAGCAGGATATTCAAAATCTAAGTTAAGCAACATAATTATTAGCTCTCCGCTATCTTAGGAACATATTTTAACTAAAACGACCAGCTGTTAATGAAGGTACAACATATGTATTGTATCAATGGCACAGTTCTATCTATTGGCAAGATACAATGGGGAAATAGTTATAACGAACAGATATGTCTTAATTAACCAGCTATTGTTTCAAATCAGAAGTTGAATGATAAAAACAGCCATAGGATAGGTCCAAATCATTTCCTCTGCTATTTCTGTCTAACTCAAACAATATCCAATGTAAACCCCTAAAATTAAACATAATGTTATTTCCTAAGAAAATATATAATTGGCACAAACGTGCGAAAATCCCATCCATTTATTAACTAAAAACTGTTAAATTTCTACACAGTATATTTGTGACCAGAACATCAGACAATGAAGGGAGGTAACTCTCGTATACATGAAAATTAAAATTTTGGTTTAAAATAAGGGGAGGGGGCACCTCTTGTTATCGTCAATATTCGTTCAAAGATTTCATCGGTTCAATCTGAAATGCAGAGGAAAATGATGTCATACCTGCTTCATTGTTTTGAATGGACAAAGTGCTTATTGGTTATGTGTTATATAATATATTACTGGTAGCTCTCTGTAGATACCAGTTGCTAAATATTTGAATGATTTCTGAAAAAGTTGCATAGTGTTAAACAAACTTGGTGCAGAAACTGTCATTTCAGAAGTTACAACCCTAGTATATATATACATATGATATATGCGTTTTTGGTCCATGTGGACATTTTAGGCCTAATACACCATTATACACAGTCCATTCAACATGCTAGCCCCCTATGGTCAATAAGCAAATGAACAATTTCTTTTGTAAATCATAGCTAGAGGGGGACTCACAGTCCGATGCACAGTCTGATACCACCAGTCAAGTAACCCCAAAACACCCGAAATTGTAAAATGCGTAAAAACAGGTACTTGATATTGCCCCTCTCCCCGTTTTTGACCCCCCCTATTTTTCAAAGTGAGGGGGAATTCCCGCCCCCTATTTTTGCATTTCTAGAATAGACACAAAATTGAGGTCGTCCATAGTAAAGAAAATCTTGTGAGATTACCTTGTATACTCAACATAAGAACAAAATCTCAAATCTCACAATATGAAATGAGTGATCAGTCTCAAATTCAGAGAATAATTATGACCATTTAATCAGTAGGAAACAGAACAATACATTCATCATATATATGTATTTTATAAAATAATATTTGTAATAAATATGTAACAATCCAGCAGTTCTGGCACAAACCCTTTGAATGCTGGCCAATACGCCCAATTAAGTGATACTCAGGGACTGAAAAAATGTACATTATCATCAAACTGCACTGATAAGCCAATCTGGCTTGAAAGTCTTAGATAAATCATAATTATCCTTATCTAAAACAAGGGTGTTTTATTGGGCAGATATGTCAGTTTGAATTAACCCAATAATTCCGCATTGAATTGGGACCAGTTGCTGGTAATTATAAAATATTCATTTTTGATAATTTCTGGGGGAAAAATCATGTAATATATTTATGGTTGATGAATATCTGGCATCCAACAACTGAACTGTTCCTTAGTGGATACATTATGGAAGATATATCATTTCCCTACATCAAGATAAGGGAAATTTGTTAAGGAAATCATGTTATTTTGAGATATTTATGAGTAAAATGATGTCAGATCTCACAACTGTGAAGCTAAACTAAAGATAACATTTTAGTGTTTACATCCAGCGCTGACAAAGCACCGATCAAGCAGGAAAAGTTAGTACATAAATATACTGTCATTAGACTGAGGAATTTACAGTTTTTATCAATGCAGATATTTTAATGACTTCAATCAGTGTGTTTTTACATTGTGAGGGCCGGTAAATAATTACAAATTCTATCCAATTAAGTTTTCATGAAATCAAATAGTTTAACAATGAATACAGGGCTTTAAACTACCATGAATATAATATATATATATATATATATATCAATTGCTTGCATCATTAAACTGTCTAAATGATATTTAATAAGATTAACGCTTACATGAAGAAATCATTTTGAAAATTACACAAACATATTACAGAAATTATCACATCTTATTACATACATGTGATTCTTTCATTCATTTTAAGATCTCAGACTGTTTCAGATAACATCTACTTCCACACTTGAATGAAATTTAATATTTTTTATAGGTTTCACAACAAACCAAAAGCCTTTGAAATTAAAACAGGAGAAATTGTACTTGCTTTTCTAATTACAAGCCACAGCTCAGCTTGAAAAAAAAAATATTGCGAAACATACAAACATACAACCAGCCTTTGTTAAAGCTCTTGACTTCACAATTTGAAAAACATATCACTACATAATAGGGTAAAAATATGCAATTTAAACTAAATTAATTTGTATAATTTTTTTAGGGGGTAAGGGGGTGGTGGATAAAAAACAACAATACACTAACCCCAAAGTTTTGGAGATCAACTAGCTTGTTAACTGAGCATTTCAAAAGTATTAAGCAGAATAAATCAAATAACATCGATGTAACAGAAATTCATGATACTAAACTCAAATACAGATCAGTTTTACTTAAACAGAAAGGAATGCTATTACAATTATTTTGAGCAGTGGCAACATTTTAACATTTTTTGCCCACTAACCTTAACAATGTACCATTTCATGATGAAGTAAAATAATACCATATTTGAAACATATTACCGAGTGTCACACCCAGAAATTTTGTTGAAACACAAAAAAAAAAATACATGAACCACACCTTAGAGCCATTTTTAAATTCAGCTTTATTTCTCAAAAGGTGAAACAAAGTAACGTAAACATCTGTCATACAACATTTTTTCATACTTTATAAAACAAAGGTTTTTATTTATCAACTGGGAGTTCATTATTGTCATTATCATTAGATACTTCAAAGCATGTTTCTGCAACAGTTGCTGAAATATTTAATACGTAAAAAATGTTGATGAAACTACAAACAGTTTGTTAGACAATAAATCAGTTTGTGATTTGGGTGAGTTTTTGTGGGGCTGAAATGACTTTGTTTGAAAATCTTGTATCTGTTTCTAACACTTTTTCGATCTTAAATTGGCAGACAGTTAACCAAACCAGTGTTCCTGGAATCTTTACCAATACTAAGACTAACCTAATTCTCCGCAACTAACTGTCATAAAGAACATACGTTATAACCAGCAAGACTCGAACTCACAACCCTGACGTCTGCAGACCAAAATACTCTACCCTGCTGAGCTAAGAAAGCGGGTAAAAGGTCAAAACCAGGGGATGTAGTGATTAAGCAGAACTTAATATAACAAGTGAATAAGCTGAACTTCCTTTTTTTAATAAATACTGAATGAAACAAGGACCGGTACTCGGATGTGCGCAAGAAAGACATATAAAATGAACAGTCACTTGAATCAGAGATAAAACCAGTCTTGGGACAGTATATATACATACTTTAGCATAATCTATTAATTAGCTAAATTCTATATTTTGCTTTTAAATCACAATTTCTTATCTCTTATTTAATAGTTTTTGCAAAAAAATACAGACACTGAGAAACTATCAACTAAGTGCAATATTTTACTACAAAAAAAAAAAGATTTCAGGCTTTATTCCTTAATATAATGATAAAAACAGTATCTGCTATAGAGATTTTAAGCAAAAATTCCCAATTTCACGCAGTATTTTATGTAAATTTATCAAAATATCCATACATAAATACAAAATAAATAACTTAACCACAAAACGTCTAAACACAATATGCATGGCAGCATAGAAAAATACAAGTAATTCTATTCATTTAATGTAGAGTTTGCATGTTTAAAGAATGTTAAAAAAACATAGTCACTAAGTTATCTAATACTTTTGGTAATTCTATCAGCAATTTTCCGGCTTAATTACATAAAAATGTTGACTATTGCCTTTGAAACAAGAAGAAAAATAGCCATTAGGAATTATCATCCAATTTTCTCTTTAAATATACAGAAACTTGATACAGCTTAATGGTTTTATTTGGTCACATATATGATTTGAAGTTAACTTAACTGCACCATTGTGTGAATTAATATTTCTAAATGTTTGCCAAAAATATTTAAATGCTCTAAAAATGACATTCGACGCCATGAAATAAAACCCATATCAAAAAGGTAGTATTTAGTTTTGAGTGTGAAACTTGACTTAACAAGCAGAAAAAAGCTTCATTTTGAAAAGGTTCATTCCCCAAGGACATTTATCATTGACACAAATTTTTTCACAATGAATGCTAAATTATGAATCCACTATAGAAAAATAAGACCATTGATATGATATCAATTTTGCAGTTTTGTATACGAGCATATTATTTGTACAATGCTTCAATTGATTACTAAAATATTCCCTCAACAGTATTTCGCCATTACATAAGTGGCAAATTGCACAAAAATAGTTAATCCTGGTAGCATGAATCTTGAAGACCATTCTATTCTCATGAATTGGGTGGGGTACATGATTACAATCCAAGAATTAAGTGGGTGGGGAATAGACTATCAGCATTTGAATATGCTGAAAAAGGTGGGATAATAAGACAAGCATGAAGTATCCTGAAGATGGTGAGGTAATATGAACATCTTAGAATCATGAAGTGGGTGGAGTTGTATGACCTGTGCCTGAGTATTCTTAAGTGGGTGGGGTATATGACAAGCATCGTGAAGTGGGTGGGGTATATAATTGGCTCATAGAAATCATTAATAAATTCTTACCTGTATCTTCATCAATAATGGTTGACTGGTTGAATTTAAACATTATTTTTGCTTTCGGTCGACTATATGGAGGTCTACATGGCACCACAATGTTAGAACCCTCTGATACATTCAGATGCAAATCATCCTGAGTATCAAAGTTACGTAATACTGAAATAAAATAAGACTAATACAATACCCATTTTCTATCCAACACTAAGATTTGACAAAAATGTTGCTTTTAATGAATGATAGCAAGAAGTTATACAATATCTGACCCATTTTTACTGAAACTTTATTGGAATAACGATGTGCATTTGATCTTAAGCAAATATCAACAATATTTAAGAATTTCTACTCACAATAAAATGGATTATCAATTATATTTTGTCCGAATTGGAAGGATTCATAAACTGTAAGTATTGAAAGTTAAGAAATAGAAAAATGAAAGAAAAGAAAAAAATGACTTAATTGATACCTTAGCACTGAAAAATGTCATTACCTGCTTTGTTTATTTTTGCTGGCCTACTTAACAGCGTACCCATAGTGCTTTGCGCTACACACTGAAAGAGCGGCTCGTTTTCAAAACCGTGTCGATGGTGCGGCACTGAGGGTATATGGAGATCACTCCCAATCTGTTTAAATCCATACACATTATTTTCCTCAAAGAATTCATTGTTGTATTTCCAACGTATCACAGAACTAGATGGTTCTACACCACATGACAATGTAGTTGGAGAATCTAGGGACACAACAGTAGATGACGGCTCGACAGTAAAATACGGAATCATGTCTGAAAGCAGAAAAAAAGACAAAGCTATAAATAAACACACCGAATATGGAATATATGATCCATCAAACTTTAAAATACAACCAATAGAAATTGGACTATTTTCTATAAACGATCATTTATTTATGTCAGGACTTGATATAAAATTGAAGAAATCTGATATAGATCACAGGAGATCCCTTACATGGAAAGACTTCGCAAAAAGGAACTCTCCCCTAAAAATGGCTGACACTTCTATAAGCACAATAATCTATATCCTGTATCTAGATTACTCGGTGATCATAGACATTTCTATAATAACACATTTCTGCAAAGTGCAGCAATTTTACCAAATACAGATAAACTCAAATATTAAAACTCATATTACACATACTGTATGGAAAACATTTGGAAATTTCATTCATGCTGCACGCAAAACTCGGGCAGCCATACAGTCAATATTCATCAACATTTACATATAAAGTTTGTTTACACCAAAGAAATATTTAAAACCCAAGCAACTGCAAATCCCACAGAGAGGCAGACACATTATACATAGGATGACGAACATGAGAGGCGACCGATATCTGACCTCATTCTGAGTCAAAAATGTTTTTATAAAACACCTTTCTCAGCAATATCTTCATCTTAAATGGACGGTATTCAACAACACAGAGGGCGCTAGTCACAAGATACATAGATAGATCGTATGAAGCACGAATAGCAAATGAAATTTCTATGGTAATTCGGAACGATTCAATGTGTTACGCTGCTATTTCATTTCATGTCACGCAGTTAAATTCAGTGAATTCATTCAATATAGATCAGCAATCGTGTACGCTGTCGCCATCAAGTCATACTTCAACCTATAAGATACGGAAAAAACTTAACAACACATAAATCATATAAATTGCCTAACCAAATTACCATGGTTCACTAATGCAATGTTTAATGTAAGCCCTGAAACCCTTTAAAGATGGGGCATGTTGGGGCCAACATGAATTATTTTCCATAAACATTAAAATTTTATCACTAACAACAACAACAACAACAGTAATAGCAGCAGCATTGTTTCAACACATGTTCAACATTAAATGTTAGCTTAATTACAATCAGCTTTATAAACATCAAACATACAAACACCATTTCCAAGATCATCATCAAAATCATCATCATCATTATCATCATCTTCATCATCATCATTTTTGACAAAAGTCATAATAATAAAAAAACATCATTTTTAATATTATCATTTTCATCATCATCATCACCATCATCATCATCAACAATGAAAAAGAACGGCTGTCTTTATACTTCTCATAATCATTGTCATTATCCAAATCATCCATGTCTTGATCATCATTATCAACAACCACAACAAAATTAACGTAGTCAAACATTCAGAAATTCTCATCTTTTTTTTTTTATTTTTTACAGCTAATTTTTCTGGAATGTGTCATGGTATTATTTATGAGTCACTAGTAAAAAGCCGCACTTATTAAGTTAACATATGTTAAATAAAATTCTACGTAAAATGGGTAAGTTGGCAACTATATGGCACAACGACGTCACCAGCTAATGTATCGTAAGTACAACTGAGAAAGCCTACATAAATAACACCAGCCTAAGTAATATAGTGATGTCATTATGTAATGCATTTATAAGTATCTGGGAGCTGCTCGTTTTAAGATAATAAAAGGCATTTCCCGCCAACATTTTAATAATACAATTCTTTGTTGACATCTATCATTGTTACAAAACATAGACCAGATAGCGCATTAAAACAGGAGTTTGTCACAATGTTAAGTTTAACATCAAATTTTACCACACCAACTAAAAAATTAACTGGCAATTATAATCGGTAACTCTTTATCAAAATCAATGACTTGATTCAAAAATATATATTCATCAGAAAATGAATTCAGTCCAGTGTTTAATACACATAGTACCTAATGTTACATTTTTCTTCCTTCCCTAATATTATGAAATTCATTGAATTATTGATATCAATAAAAAGGGGCATAAATTAGATTCCAGAAGAAATATCCTTGGTGCAAATACATTATTTTTTCCCTGGAAATATCAAGCCAGCTTCACAGCCTAATCTCCAAGCAACAAGATATTTCTCAAATCTCGAAAATTGGCGTATCAAAATTATCACGTGAAATACCAGCTAATCTATCAAGTTTTTTTGGTGAGATACACAGGAATTTCTATAATCTGATTAGAATCAAACGTGAACAAAGCATAGAAAAAAACGAAACGCAACTTCCTTCCACAGTATGTGTTATTTGTATTTCAGACTCTTATTTTTCATATTTATTTCTGTTGTATCAGAATATGCCAATCAGTAACCTGACAAACAACACGGCATTAAGTTGATTGATTGAGCTTTTTTGACACGTTGCTGTAACAACACAGAGGTCAAAGTTCAAATTATCATCAGCCTCATTCCTTATAACAACATTAAGACAGCTGATAAGCAGTTTGTAATCTAAAATGAGTCAAAAGACTTCATCTGGTAAAACAATTATTTGAGTCATACAGAAAATAATTTATTGACCGAAAAGGATCTAAAAAGTGTTCTGAATGAAATGGAAAAGGGTCATTTTATCATTACTATCAAATGAATAACTTTTTGATTGATACATAATCCGAAATATCCAAAATAAATGCTGTATAATTTTATTGCTTAACTAAGGGTTCTCTCTCTCTCTTTTGGGGGACTGGGGCCGGGGCCCTGGGAGGGGGGAATTTCACATCATTTTCAGTTCAAGGGGGAATTTCAAAAGCCTAATTAATATAACACAACCTGCTTAAAATTTTATTTTCTTTCTCAGGTGGGGGAATTTTTACCAAAAACAGGGGAAAAGAGTATATTCCAGAGGTGGGGGAATGGAGCTGAATTTCAGCCCCAAATTCTGGAGATCGAGAGCCCTGTAACTTTATAGAAAACAGGCTAAAAAACAGATCCTACACGAGAGTAGAAAAGAAAGGAACATTCAAAGTTATTTGACCAAATTAAAGGGTAAATTAGTTGCAAAACTGTCTCTTATTTTGGATTTTGCTGTTGGAAACTGCGGAGTAGTAGCCAGAAAATAATGTCAGTTGGACAGCCTTAAACACAACAAACCTATTTTCTGGCTTGATGGTCTTCTGTCAGATGGATAGCTGCGAACTTTGTATTAGCAATAAATGATAGGTTTCAACAAAACTCAGTTCAGAATTTTGATTTAAACTATTTTTTTTGTATTTGTACCTTTCCATTTTCAGAAACACAATTCTCTCCCTTGATAATGTAACTCGCAAAGCTAGGATGAATAATCACAAAAAATTGTAAAACCATGCCATTACAAGCAATGCATTCTATCAATCAACTGGATCGCTTTCTCCATACATCTATAAAAGGCCTATGAATTTTATACTTCGCACATAAAATAGTGCTTTTAAATAAATTACGCCGGTTAACTGCGGTGTTAACAAGACAAGAAAAGGTTTTAAATGCCAGCCAATCATTTGATAGATGAGTATCATTTGTAAGGAGTGCAAGCATCTGTTTATCTTATCTCAGTTAAAATTGTCTAGCTAATTTCATGACATGCATCAAATTATAGAGGTTGATTACAAAATGCATTTTTTATACGATATTAACATATTATCTACGCTTAGGCTGACCGACACCTCCAGAAAAGCGTGTATGATTCCTAATCAGAAAATGAATTCACAGAAAAATGCATGAATAAGAATCAACTTCTTAAATATCAGAAAAATGTTTTGATGGATATAATTATATACCAAACATGGCATTAATAAAATATTCCATCTAAAAGCTAAGACACATCTTAAAATATCACCATATACATGTAGATGAGTGAAAAAAAATTATCGTTCAAAAAATTAATCCATGAACAATTTTTACGTTCAGCACAAATAACAGCTTTGGAACATACATATACAAATATATCAGACGACAAATAAAGAAATTCAGGATTATACAAAACAAATCATAAACTTGACGAGTTTAGCTGGCTTTTGATGTTTTTGGAACAATGCAGCTATTCGCTCATACCATCACTGATGCTTGACTGATGATCAACTAACCGCTACTATTTATCCAAATCTTATGGTTCTGGATGTCATTTTTCAGTGTCAGACCAAACAACTGCTAGTTAATTTATCTTCAAGTCGGCAATTTGACATTTCCCAACAAATTTTGGCTCAAAAAATACATTACTTCATGTAATATTGTAATGATGAATATCTAAGTAAAATGCATGGCTAACTATACAGTATAATCATCTGCTAAACTGATTCCCCACCGCCATTTTTTGAACAACATAGCAAGCAGAAAATATATATCTGTCAAGTTTTACCATTAGATCTCAATGATTAATGTAGAATAGATGATTCTAAGGAGACTGGTACCTATTTCTGCATACCAGCCATGCCAAGGTGAAGAAAACACAAAACATTAGAGAACCATTCTGTCAATACAAAAAAGCCAGGTTTCTCATGAAAGGATATAATTTTCTCCCAGTTTTTTTTTATCAACAATAGCAAGAAGTGATAGCAGATTTATTTCTATTGTTCCAGACAAAATGATTTTTACAAACTACTGTTCATTTGAATGTTCAGGGTATTTGTTGTAGATTTGCATTGAACTTCAGTTATTTATTTGTTCATATCGTAGATGTTAATGACACAGTCACAGTCGGGGAAATAAGACAATCTTGTGTCCAGATTTATTTATTTTCAAAACAAAACACTGAGTTCTACAGGGTTTTCCCTAAGATTTTCACCCGAGGGTCCCTGGGACTCCAATCTCCAACATTTTAGGGGTCCCTTGGGATTTTAAGGGGTCCCACACAGAAATGCCAAGGGCAAATTCCGAGTTGGAAGGGGTCCCACGGATGCGGTGGTCACTCTCAATGCGAGTCCCTCAGCTGAATTATAATTGCGTCAGTTACGCAAGAAGCCTGCGTCAGGGAAATCCCTGTTCCTCTATTCAGAACAAAAAGAAAGGTCTTAGTCCAGTAAAAAGAACAAGTTCGAAAATAAAACGGGGATTCTAATGATCTCTGCTTAGATCTGGTACTAATAGTAAATTTGGAAAATCTGGTAAGTCGTCCGGATCAAATCCGAACATGATTTTAGATAACAAATTTTACCAATTCACGCAAGAAAAAGCTCGGGTGAGATATCGGAATTATGTAACACCAGCCTACTTTCAGCTTATACAGGAACTAATAATGCCAATTATCTGTCATGTACTGAGGGCAAATAACGCAATTTACATCCGTTCTGATCAAAAGACTTATACCTAAATGTGCACACACTTTAAAGTAATACACGTCAAAACAAGGCAAATGAACAAGAGTGATTCCAATACCATGTTATGTGAAAAAATGCTATAATTTTCTGAATATTTCTACGCGTTATATCTCACAGAAAATGTATGATATCTGCTATCTGCTTGTAAGCGAGTAAGAAGCAGTCACGCTGGCCTTCAGGCCATTCCTAGGCTATTTCTTTAAAATGTCAATAAAATTTACAATTAATACTACTAAGCCAGATGCCTACAGCACAACAAACAAACATTCTGGGCCATGTTCCATAGTCATTTCTTAGCTAAGGAGGCAGTTTTTATAGTAAAAATCTTGCTAATGGTAAATGGTATTTTAGACATCTACCTTTAAACAGCATACATCAGATCCCAAGAGCAATCTATAGGATAAAATACCTTTATTTACGAACAAATGGTCGAAAGATATTCAAAAACTTCTTTCTTAGCTAAGAGATATCCAAGAACTGGGCCCCTGTTCTCTGAAGAAATCATTTCCACTTTCATGGTCAGAATTGTGTGTATTAATCTACTTTTTATCAAGTTTAAGTACCCTCCGTCCATTCTATTTTTCAGACACAATTATCCAAAACTATTAAAGTAACAAACAGCTACATCCCTACCCAGAGCTACCATTCTGGTTATCTGCCCTTTAAATCAGAGACATTTTTTAAGTATCAAGTAGGCAATTCATTATTTTTCACTTCCAAACATTTGAAGATAAGTTTTTGTCTGTATACCTATAACAAACGCATGGTTTTGATATACAAAGCTCCAGCAAAGCGCCTAGCTATAGACTCCCAAGACCTTTTTCCGATACACAAGGAATTTTTATCGACAAATGTCTCAATGTGTAAGAATGCACTCTACTGAATTACCAGTGTTACTTTCTGGTAAGTGCTTATGAAACTGAAACATAATTTTGACACAAGATATCATTGAATGAATGAGCAAAACATCCAAGAAGTTTCCATGAATTAAGACCGACAGATAACTTTCTATTTGGCATGTACCATTCGTATTGTAACTGAACTCAAATAAATTTATTTAAGATAGGCAGAAGAAACCACAAAGAATTGAACCATTTACAAAAATTGTTAATAAAAGCAACAAGTATGATGTACGGGGAGCGCAAAATGAACAAGAACCACACGGCATGATGGAACCCAAACACATCACGAACTATTGCCAAGCAGAATAGCAACACCTAATTTGACATTATAAACCATTAACACAAAATAACAGAGCCAAAACACAACACTTATTAAAGCAAAGAAGAACAGAAAAATAATTTCAATGCAATAGAACCCAAACACTTTATAATTGAGCCAAATAACAATACAAATTAAAGCCAAATGTACAGAAAGGACCCAAATGAAACATAATGGAACCCAAAGGCAATCCAAAACAACAGCAAAGATAGATACAAAAACATGTATTATCTACAAGATGATTGAACTACAAGAATTCATAAAGACACTGTAAACTAAAACACGTGAGAGTATGGCTTATTTTTCTTAGAATAACTACGGCTACAGCTGATATGGTGCTGTGTGTGTGTAATGTTTCACAAAGCTCCTGAAAATGTTCTCTCACAGCAGTTGGCAGTAATCGGAACTATATTAAAATATTAAGCAGCAGATGGTTAGTTCCATATACCAGGTAAATGTTTTCCTCTTAATGAACAGATAAGAATTCGCTGTAACAAAATTTTCCTTTTAAGTGTTTTGCAAATCATAAACTGATTGTTCGTAATAAAGATTGATATTTTCAACAATATGAATCTTATCCAGCTACAATGAGATATGTAAAATGATCTAATTGTCTACAAATTCCCACAGCAACCACAGAAGTCAACAAAACAGAAAATAATCTTTTGAAACATGTACAACTAATGGGGTATTTGGATGTCAAAACCAATTAGAATTTTTGTTTCAATGAACAAAAAAACATTGGACTGAGAAGAAATCACTGAACTAGTGTTACTCATTGTAACAAAATAATAAGTGCAAACTGACCAATGAGGTGACATGTTACAACTGGTTAGACCAATAAGAATCATCATTAGAATGTCAATTGTATAATTATCAACGGACCAATGAAATTCTTTACTGCATTACAATAAATCTGAATTGATATTCTTCAACACTGCAATCTTGACTTTGTGTGAAAGAAAATAAGAAAAACAATTTTATAAATGTTTATGACTCGAATCACTTAAAACAAAATCAGAAATTAAAATGTATTTACATATAAAGAAATATCAGGGAATCAGAATGATTTACAGTCTAAAATGCATTTATCAATAAAAAAATATTTACATGACAAGACCGAATAAAAGATTCTTTTTACTCCAGAACTGTTCTCTAGTTACATAAGCCACATTTTCACATGAAAGCAATGCAAAAGTCTTAACCAAGAAGTACGATTTCCACTACATCAGCTTGCAAAACTATTAAAAGCCTATCATAGGTTTTAATGTGACAATTTGCCACAATAAAATAAACCTTCAGCAAACAGACTGAAGACGAAACTCTCAGGAAAAACTCCTATACAAATATTTAATAATCGCTTAACTGAAACTCGAATCTTTGAACACTTGTCCAAAATAAACACAATAAAACAGTTTCTACAAGCCGAACTATAGCTACCTGAATTGAAAATACAGCTGTGACTACAGGGCTTTCAACAAAACAGTTTCGGCTCATTGGACGACAACTGAGTAAGTTGCATTTACTGTCATACAAACAAAGTAAAGAAACTTGTCTTATTCTGACATCCATAAATGTAACCCAACATATTTCAGGGTACCCACAAAGAAGAGAAATCAAAATTCCCTGACTTTTCCCTGACCAAAACCATTTTACCCTGACCAATAACAGTGCCAAGTTTGCAAATCTTTGAGTTAAATGTATTTTTAAAACCCTATCAGCTTATTCCTTAATAAGTTAGTTACTGTAAATGACAAAACAAATCCACAATCTTCAGGAATAAGCATATTTTTAGAGTAAGATGTTTACAAGAATAAAAAAGATGCTCCTAATCATAAATAACAATAAAGATACCCAAAATAATAGAAGAAACTGCCTTAGCCTTTACTGATTTTGCTTCCTACTGTATGACCAACATTCTTCTCTTACAAAATTCCCTGACTTTGCCCCGACTTTTGCTCATTTTTCAAATTTGCTGACCAATTTCAAAATTCCCTGACTTTTCCCTGACCTTGAAAAAAAATCATCTTTCCCTGACTTTTCCCTGACTGTGGGAACCCTGTTTTTGCTATAATTCCAATACACAGAATTTAAAATGTTTTGACAAAACAAACAAATCAATTTTTCTGTGATTTTTTTTTTCGAGATTAATAGCTGTTAGCGCTCAACCTTTTTGTGACAAACTTGATTGACTTGTTTGCAACTATTCACACATTATTTTAAGATTTAGACATTTAGACAATGTTCAGTATAACAAGGTTTAACTGTACCCATTGCATCCTTTTTTATAAAATTCGTAAAGGTTAAGAACTCCATAATGTCGATCTGTTCAAATTTCAAATCGTCAATCATATTAAATACAAACCAAAAGTGTCATTTATGAATCAATTTAAGGCTGTTTATATGCATGTATTTCATCAATTTTATATGCAAATTTATCACAAGATTTCATTTTATCCAATTCTATTGAAACAAAATCTTTACTCTAAAAAAATATTTAAATAGGATGATATCGACTTAATGTGAAGAATTCGTTAACTCCCTATTATAGGCTTTGAGTCATTGAAGCGTGAAGATGATTGCTTGGATGAATGAGGATGTCCTCCATACCGAGTGAAAAGGTGAAGAAATTCACACCTTCTTGTAAGATAAATTTCTGGCTACACACATATTTCACATTAAACTGACAGTTATGGATGCCTCAAGGCATACAGCTTACATTGACATACACAGATACACAGATCACTATCGGTATAAATACTGTACTCAAATCATAGCAAAACATCACGTACAATGACTTTGAACTCTATTAAACAGCAGAAACTTCCTACACTTTCCAAACTTTTTTCAATAACTCGATATACCATATTGGGTTTCGACAGTGATTTTATCAACTTCAAACGAATTACGAGCATAAGTTCATTGGTGCAATAACTTATAATGTACAGAAATTGTTTCGATAATATATCATTTCTGATCATATCTCGTTAACAAAATTTACAAAATTAAATCTCCAAACATGAAGTCTGTACCATTGTGAGTGTGCACTAGGATTTCATTAACTTGCGATTGAAAGATTATGGAAGAGATTTATGAAATTTATGGCACTATGACGAACTGTTCGTTAATAAGATATTTTAAGTAAATTACTACAGCGCTTACTTAACTAAACTAAGTATGGTAATTGTATCTATTGGCAATGATATTAACGAAGATTTATGGATAAATGAGTGAAAATGCATATGGTGTATGAAAATACACATTGGCTGATGTCACTTAATCATACCATAAAATTATAGCTCATATATCAAAGAGAAATCATTTTGAACAACTCAGTGTGCAACCCTAAAATACAAAAATGCAACCGAACTTCAAACCAATGTACAGGAATGAAACCATAACAACCATGTCATTTCTGTTTTAAATCAATCGACTTAACAATTAACAAACTGCATGAATTTTTAACAAACCACCTGCTCAAATAGAGACTAAAAAAAAAAAACAAAAAAAAACATGACACCAACCGACCAACCAACCATATTTTGCAGCCATTCTTATCAACTTCTAATTGATACATAACTATAGATAAAAGTATTGTACAACACTTACCATTGGCCCATGTTGTAAGAATTAACGCCAAAATTATCGCAAGCTCGATGAGCGGTTTCCGTAACAATGGGAAATTGCTCATGTTTTTTCAGAGTTGTTCATAAAAGAACCAACGTTCACACTGTAAAGCCCACACATTAGTCTTGGTTTATGGATTCTACATTTTAGTAACTCTGAAAATAAACAAGAAAAAAAACAAAATTAAATACATGTACATTAATATAAAATAAACAAGTATTCTAATCAAGCAATGATCACATAATTGCCAATGGCCTCGATGCTGATTTATTTCACTTATAACACGACCACTTAGCAACGAAGTACTTCCAAATTTTGTTTTTTGTTTTGTTTTATGTGACTTATTGTTACTGGGGTTTAATGCCGTTTTTCAACTATTTTTCAGTTATATACGGTGACTGGTCCACCTAACCAGCTTTCCTGAACTGTATACTAACCAGTACTAACTTACCCTTCCACAAAAAGCCAGCAACTTTTCCACATATGGAGGATAAGTGACATTTTTGCAAAATTTTCATAGAAGGGTATGACCTGCCATGTCCAGGATTCGAACCTCTCTCCGGGTTACAAGTTCAGAGAACTAACCACTGGACCACGGCTCTCGAAATTCTGAACTCATCAGCATGCAACCGAATGAAACCAGGGCAACATAATAAATACAAATATTATCAGGACAAATTTTCTGTTTTGTATGGATATTGTAATTCCTCAATGCCATGAGCAAAGTGGAAAAGCATACACATATTTTTCTAAATCAATGCAAAGCCATCATTCGGAGGGGGGGGGGGAAGTGTCTGTTCGAAAACAACTTTATGTGTAGTATATCTGTTGCTAATCATAGTATACAATATTATAGACAAGTAAAAATGTGTTAAGGATTTTATTGGTTCTCTGTTACACAGTACACCATAAAAACCTCATAATGTAAGCTATTCATGGCTTTATGATCATAATTATGATGAAAGCCAACGGCTTCTAACTTCAGAGGTTCCCGAAAAATAATATCTATAGATTGTGGTTTTATAGCTGAACACATAATCATTCTTCAGGTATGAAAGGGAAAAAAAATAACATAACAAAAGCAAGATGTTGTACAGTATATAAGATGCAATTTGCGCCTAACCTTGTTAGCATCAAGCGCATTTCATTGCTTCAACTAGGCCGCATTGACATAAATAACAAATGAGATAACATCATAAACTATCTATTTCCAACGTAAGTTAAAACGATCACACTACAATGCAGTGTTAGAAACCAGTCTGTATTGTTTTGTAAGACAAGAGAAATCAATTTCGGCAAAAGCATAAACATATTTGATATTGAAAAGTATACAAATTGTGAGATACAAGATTTGTCATATAAAACAACAGTTGATTTAGTGTGAATTTTCTTCAAGTGATGCTCTTTATGGACTTTTACAGCTTCATGTAAAAGAGGGTTAGTTTCAATTTGTGTCTTGGAAGTTTTTTGGCGTTTTTCAAGGAAGTGTCAATTAAGTTTCAAATAAGTCATGTTAGATGAATGCCTCAGAACTTTTGATTGTTTGAAATATTACTTAAGTGGTGAAAATATGGATCTGACAAGAACAACTGGTGAAAGTATGGACAAATTGCTTTCGACAAAAAGGAGGAGAAAATTAGTTTCTGTAAAAAACATCATTCCCAATCAAAACAAAGACAAAAAACATTTGATATTTTATCAATCTTGTAACCAGCTATAACTCCCTCTCAAGAACGAGTCAATTCTATTTAATAATAATCTTAACACGGTAACGGAATTAGCCTCATAATTTAGCACTAATTCAAGTAAAAAATGCAATAATATGGAGGTCAGTTCCAGGAAACTTATGATTACACAAAAACGCATGTAACTCAAAGATATAATCCAAGCATCCAGAAAATATACAAACCATTTTTCTTTACTCACTACGCTAACCCTACGCAGAAAACTACAGACACATTTCGTCGCAAGTTAATATCAACAAGACTTCCGATAATGAAACAAATTTTGTGTAATTTTCATCAGTAGTGCTTAGTTTCATGATCCGACATTTTCTAACAACTCCAGTATACTGTTATGATACTCGTGGTTATTTGATCAACTGATTACAGGTTTTTGATAGCGGAAACTTAGAAACAAGCACGCTGTATTCGGTTTCTAAGGAAAATGTTTATAATAATTCTTTATCTCTCCTGTTTCAAAAAAAACCTGCATGAAAAGATTTCCAAATTTTGAAGTGAGGGTACAGTAACGAAACTAACAGAAATGGCTGCATACAAGGATGTTTTTGCGTGCTGGGAATTTCAGTATGAGATAATTGAATCAGAATAAAAGTGCAACTACATAGAGATAAAATGTTGCAACAAGGAGATTCACAATCAAAACAGTGATTTGTCTCTTTTATAATAGTGTTTATACTTTTGTACATTGCTCATTGTCAGATCTTGAATTGCATAACACAGTCCATAAACATGGCCTTTTTTATACTTTTTTTTAAAGACCCTTTTTACATCATAACAGTTGTTTGCCCTAACATAATTTTTATTCTTTACTTCTATGCGTACAATTTAATTTCATTCAGCCAGAAAAAAACATTTTACACTCTTACATAGAGGCTTTTTACACTAATAATAAAAATAATATTACATATATATATATAGCATACTTTCACCAATAACTCATATAAAAAAAATTAAACCCATATACTGTGTATCTAACAGCAAATCTTGAATCGGGAGATCTAACACCAAACTGATGCCCATTAATCATTCAGGTTTACAAGTTTGCCTTAGATCAAATTACAATCTGGTATGGGCTGATGAACTTACACAAGTCTACAAAATCTGTGAAGTGAAAAATGCATTCGTGTTGTAGTATAAGCCCGTTTTTTGCTAAATATTTATGGAATCCTTGAACTATGTGTTGGTTTTAACACAATGCACGCCGTATTTCCATTCTGAAAGACTGTCAATTTGACCGAAGCAATGGAATCCAGGAAATCTTGCGATGATAACTGACCCCCATCCCCTTTGCCATAAAACTGAAATACTAGTGAAAAAAGGCAAAAAAAAAAACAAGATAAAAAAGATTAACCTGTTCCTCCACAAGCAACAATTTCTCAAGATGAGGTACAAATTTAGAGACAAATAGTCTTAGATGTAATGCCTTTGGTATAATTATGTAGCAGAGATATGCCAATGCACCGCAAACATTTGATAGTAGTTTGAAGTATTTGCATACCAGGAATCAGCGCACATTCCAGCAAGGAACCAGGACAACATGAGAGCGAATGATCAGGAAACCGGAGATCCAAAAAATATCTGACAGGGAACTGGTTGTAAGTGACACCATGCATACAGGGAAACTATGTGCCAAATTATTTTTGGTCAAGGGGAACCAGTACACATTGGAACACATATTATCACGGTTTCCAGCTTCACACTAAATGGTGGAAATTTTTCAGAATTTACCAGACAGCCAGAAAATGTTAAATAATCTCTTGTTTACACAAAAACTTAGATTTCTACAGGTGTGTTATCTGCAGTAACTTAACAAACTGACCCTTGCAAGTTACCTGTAACATGCAATCTTCTAATTACAGGAAACCAGTTGAGTTTTGGTAGAAAATACACACCTGTGCACACTTAGAATCAAGTTTCTCAGTGTGATCAGATAGTATGTGTTTTTATGGCAAAAACATAAGAAATTAGTGAAATTATACGCAATAATATCTTGTGTTTCTTTCACTATGCAGTTTTATTTGTGTTCGTTTTTTTTTTTGCATGGCAATTTCTACAATGAATAAGCATTTTTAAGTGTGCTTATACTGGTTTAACTAAACAATAAACAATAAAGAGTTCGGAAATAATCGAAACGACATCCAAAAAAAGAACTGAACAGAACAGAACCAACCTAGATTACACTAAGAGGTGGAAGAACGGATAAGTGAGAGAAAAGTGGTCATATTTACTTTACAGTAACCCAAAACAGTCATATTTTAGGCACCCCAGGAGTTTTTAACACCAAAATTCAAAGAACAACATATTTGGGGATGAATCGTACATCCATGGACCGAGATGTTTGTTTACAAAAAAAATCAAGGAGTTTTGCAACAAACATACCCTATTTTTTGGTCAAGTGAACATCAACTTTATTTTTTCTAGCCTTAGAGAATGTTAAAAATCAGAATGGAATAGATTTACAGCAGAACATAACAGAACACAGTGGAAAAATTGTGACCTAATCAAAATGGTTAACTTAATGAACTGAATATACCAGTCTTTTACTAATTTTAAACAAAATAAAATGGTACAAAAAAAACAGCAGATTTTTTAACAGAATAGAATAGAACAAAGGAGAATAGAGCATATCAGCAAAGAGTAATTATAAAGTATATTAAAACCAAGTTGAGCTTACCACAATTAGGCTGGGTTATACAGAAAAAAAACAACCCAAATCCATAATTTACATCACAACCAGCCATACAAAAGTGATATATTACAAATGGTAAGTCATTCTGGGTGGACCTGTAAGTATTTGCTTATCCAGTTTCATTATCAAAGGGTGTATACCTTGTAAAGTGCTTCAGTTGTTTAATTAATATGCATCTAGACCTTTGTTTCTACCAATCTTGACATACATTAAGATAAAAACGGTATTAATAATATACAGAGAATTTGTAACTAGCACATACACCTGTTTAAACATCAAAATATAGAATTACAAAACATAATCAACAGATGTTTGAAGTAAATAACAAAACATTGATACACAATGATGATATTTACCTTAATTAATATTGACTCTTTGAAATAAAAAGTGCAGTTGTTGCGAACTGCTATGCATCTGGTGGGTCTTCTATTCCTATAAAAATGGGTCTGTTACAACTTACAGAATCTGGTTCATTTTGGAATTTGGATCATAACTGAGACGGAGCAAATAAAATAGAATAAATTTAGGAAATTGTGTCGAGAAAACTGGGCTAAATATGCAAAATTGCTTCTCTTCTATTAACCCTTTGCCTCATAATACTACATTCCCCCCCCCTGCATCTGAAGCAGACGACTTTTGAAAACATTGTTGTAAAAGAAGCCAATTGCTTGTAATGAGTAATGGCATCTTTTGCCACAATGTTTTCCACCCTGTCAGAGAGAAATAACCCAATTTTCTTAAATAAATGGATATTTTGTATAGTAGCTTGAATTTGGAAGAGTCCAAAATATACTTATGAGGCAATGGGTTAATCCAATTATCTAAATGAAGAAAATAGATGCTTCACTATTTCCAACTACATTAAGAATGAATTTATACAGCTTACACAATTAATTAATAGTCCAGTCATCATATGACAAAAATGACAAAACCTCCAACTAATTGCAACAGAAATGATATTTACTGTATAATCAAGCTTAAGATGTACTGAATATTATACACATCGAAAATGTAACAAAGTATTTTTGGTGGAAATATTCAAATATTGTCATTCTTTGACCTCACCAAAACGTAAAAATCATGACCTTCTGTACTTCAACAGCACTTTACAATACATTTATATAAGACAGGTAAGTACAAGGTAATTATTTCTTGAGATCTAACCATGTATTTGTTCAACAATTAACATTTAATATTTAATGATATAAGCACTTTTTTTTCATTTTTACATAGTGATATGCAAGCCAGTATAATCGAATTGTACCAGATAGTTGTACAAATATACTTCATATATAAGAAATAAACTTTCATGAATATGATATACATGAATACTAAGGCCAAAAACAACTGTGTGTTTAGGGACCCAATCATACCTGAAATATACTGGCCGTCATAAGAAAGTAACCAGTAAGTGATGTTGGTATAAAATAGACAAAGTGCAAGTAATCGAGATGAATTTAATTCTGGAAAAAGCTGAAACATTTCATAACATGGTTTATTGTGATCCATTATTGACCATAAAATTGCTGTATACCATTACAATTTCAAGGTCAGTATATTAGGCCAAAATAGAAGAATTTTTATGATAGTTACTTTCTTATGACGGCCAGCATAAATGAAACAGCCACATCTTGGATTCTTTCGATCATTTTCTCAAATGTTTGATGGCTGTTAACCAATAAATAATCAAAGTCAGAAAAAAATGACATTACTAAATAACAACACTTTGATATCTACCCTACCTACCTGTTTCCAGACCACTGTCCTAAACACACTATTTATTTTTAGTCTGAATTAGGTCAGGTAAGGTAAAAGGTGTATGTATGTTATTTACCATGAATATGAATAAAATATAAGTATGTATATTTATATTTTATATATGTGTACAAAACAGAACTTAATTAATGTTATCTAAGAGTAAAATAGCATTTGAATTATACTGGCATTGAAAACAAATTTTTTTATTCAAATTAAATAAATCAATTTGATCATTAAATAAAACGTGCAATTACAGATTGTAAATACCTTTTATTATCATAGTTATGTTTTTTTCTATATCAATTTTTGTAGAGTAATAAAAATGCAGATAATTACAAAATAATTAATACGGTAAACCCCTGAAAACCGGACCCCTTCCAGACTGATCCAAAAGTCCGGTTGTTTGAGAATTTCAGTTTTCAGAGAACTATTGATTATAGAAGAGAATAAATGGGACTTGAAAAATCGTCCAATTTTCAGGGAATTCCGGTTTTCAGGGAGTCTGGTTTCCAGGGGTTTTACTGTAATAACAAATTTCAAGGAATTATAACAGTTAATACCAATCCTATCATAACACTTTCAGGCTATCCTTAAACAATAATTGGTTTACCATCATGTGACTGACTCATTAACTCCCCCCCCCACCCCAATTTTTTAAACTTTTTTGAAAAAAAAAGATGTTTTTTTTCTTTATTCCAGCAGTTTGTTAGTACAAGTATATGATGTCAACAAAAAGCAGGAATAAAAATTTCAAAATATGTTTACCTATCCACCCCCAGTTAAGTCGCATAAATGCAAACCAACTATTTTAGGCATGGCTTCATCTAATTTAAAACAAAACACCTCCCTCCCTTTTCGAACTGTTCCCTTTTCAATTTTGAATAGATTGACTGTTTGGCCAACTTTGAACAAAAAAGTAATGGATGAATTTATTTGAAAATAATTATTGAGTAGTATGTCTTAATTTTATGATTTTCATTCATTTTGTATCTTAAGATTATTTTGGTTAAACACATTTTCATCAACTTTACGAAACATCAGTATTCTAATAAAAAAAATCAAAAATTTGTTCGAACTTTACAAAAGTGTATTAGATTAAATCGTAAAGCATTAAGTACGAGTTCACTCAACAGAAGGTAACAATGGTCACTGACAGCACATTCAACAAAGTTAATAAGACATATGTATTATAATCATATTATAAAATATATGTACATATTTTTTGGTTATCATCCTGTGACAAGATTTCATATAAAATTTAAGAGAATCAAAATCTTGAGTTTTCTAAACAAAGAGTACATTTTAAAAAAAATATTTTTAACAATTCAACAACCTAAAAACACCTCTCAGTGCATGGCTAGATCTTTTGTATCAAATTGATACAAAGGTATATTCTTTGAATACAACATAGTCTAATAAACACAGTATTTTTCTATAAAAGTTACACAACCATTCAACATTATAGTAAGTCTAAACTCATAAAACAGTGTGTTTCATGTATACATACCCTCAGTTGGAGCACACAAAACAACAGAGTTAACCTACATACCTGATATATTCTTGCACAAAAATAATTCCCAGAGAATTTTCAAACACCAACACTTGGCATGGCACAAAATCTTACAAATCCAATCTATTAAAAGCTAAAGCCATTTTATTAATGTTTAACTATTGAAAACAAAGACTGTTTATGCATATTTACACACACTTTACACTCCATAGAAACATAACTGATATGCCTATCTGGCTTTCAGCTCCATCATTTACATAGTTTTTATAAACTCATGAGTAAATTTGTTAAAAATAATCCACAGAAGGTATGTCAAACAAAATGAAATGAAATCAACACAATTTTGAGCACATAAACCCATTTCTGAAAGCTGCTACTCTCCACATATGAAGGTGCACATTTTCTCAGTGAAGAGTAACTTTCTAAACACACCTCTGAACTTCGAACTTCTCACTACCCATAATGCTTAGAGTGTAGCGTAAACAAGGGAAGTTAGGCTAGAAATATTCACTATCAAATAATCAGGTAAGCTAAGAAACAGCTCTATGGGAAATTAACCGACCTTAATGTTTCTATTCGCTGATAAAACATTATTTTGGAAAGTGAATAAAAAGAATGGAAATCACATACAACATTCTTAGAATGTGTATTAAATCTCCTTGAATATTCCTGTTAAGACAAATTAATGATCGACTGAGACGACTGAAACAATGGATTTAAGAACATATTTTTAAATTTTAATCACAACTTTTATATTTCAATGACCCGCAATAAAGAACTTCTAAAAAAATTTAAAAAATATGCAAATTTTGCAAACTTACAGACATTCAAAAACTGTTGTGTCAACTTATATAAAGTGTTGCTTTGTGTAAGTTTGAGCTTGTTAGTTCAAAGATGTATAGTAACTTAAGTGATAATAAAAATTAGATCATAAAATACTGTCAACTCTATTTTCAATAAAAAAACCTCACATGATTTGCTACATACAGTTTATGAACCTTACATAATAAACATGTAATAATATGCAATGAAAATGTCTGAGCTCATTTGGCGAAGAAATTTTTACACAATATCGTTACTTTATAACATGACCCGTCAAGTGACAATTTCTTACGATATTGCAAAATTATTATAACCTCATTTTCGCAAGAGTGTTACCACATCTTTACATAAACTTCTTTTTTATCCCAACGACTTGAATAGACCCCAAATATAAGGTCTCTATTAACACTTTTTCCATCACTGTAAGCGTTCTTTGTCGTTACTATGTTTACTTGTCACAAATAATTTAAATCAACAAAAGAACGTTAAAGTTATAATCCAGTGCCAAGCTGAAAGTCTGTCCATTGGTCCTAACATTTTTTATTTGTCCCCAAGTTGGTACAATGACAGTCAATGTTTGCCACATTTTAAAAACTGACTTTAGGTAGAATTTCTATCTCTAACTCCCAACTTTTCTCTTTATACATTTGCTCAAGAAGACAGGAAGGGAATAGAAATTAAATTATTTTGTTCTAAACCTTTCGGTTGTTGATATGACAGCTGAGAAGTAGTCAATGTAGATATTTTATAATGCTGACCAAACCAAACAAATTTGTCGAAATTTTTCTTACCCTTCAATAATACTAAGCCTCCCTATTTTTAATTCGTTAAAATTTGTTCCTTACTCCATAAAGGCTAACCCTCATTAACAACAATAGCTAAGCATGTCTTATTGTTATATGATACACTTGAAAGACAACAAACGGACAATAGCTAAATTATTGTTACAACAATCAACTGACAGTCTATACCCTCATAAATATCCACAATTAACATTCTTGATTGTAAAATATGCCTTAAATAAGAGAATACTTCACTGCCGATATTTCAGTTTATGAAATAATGCATGAAAAATAAAAAAAAATACAGACAATAATTAGACAAATGTTCATTTGATGCATATTTTTCTACATCATGTCATTCTATTATCTGGCCGTGGCCGTGGTCCAGTGGTTAGTGCGCAGGACTTGTAACCTGGAGATCTGGGTTCGAAGCCTGGTCGTGGCAGGTCATACCCTTCAATGAAAATTTGACAAAAATGTCGATTTTCCTACACATGTGGAGAGGTTGCCAGGAAGGGTAAGTTAGTACTGGTTAGTATACAGTCCAGGAAAACTGGTTAGGTGAGCCGGTCGCCATATATAACTGAAAAACTGCTAAAAAATGGCATTAAACCCCTGTGACAATAAGTCACTTAAAAACAAAAAACAAAACATTCTATTATCTGTTGCCCAAATGTTGCCTCAAGATCGTAGTAAACAGTAGTGAAAAAAGCAAGACCTTAGATTCAGAAAATAGTTTTTGATTTTTTAAACAGACCCTCTGAATCTAGGAACACGTCTATAACTGGAAATACATTGAAATCATTCAGAAAAATATTTGGGACCATAATTCCCTGAAATTGTATACAGCAAATAATACCCCACCCACCGATTATTCTTACAACAAGTGCCCCGCATAATTCACTCCATATAGTTACCATTATGGTACATATACATACCAAATACTTCCATACTTGTTATTTTCAAAACAAAAACAAAAACAAAACAAAAACATTCTTGTTATTCATTTCATATCTATATGTACATGTGAACCATATGCTAATATATGTTTTTTCATGTTGCCATGGAAACCTAATAGGAGATTATCCCACATGTGAAGAGCATAGCAAGTGACCAGCCAAATTGAAGAAAAAAGAATTAGGGTTAAAAAATATCAACAAACCATAGTTACTCAAAAAGATCACCCCAAATTTTTATACATGCGTATCAAAAATTGAAATAAATGATAAATATAAGGATAATCTGTTTTGTTATTATAAAGACTTTGATTAAGCCTGTGAAAAATCACAGTAATCACATCAGACATTTTCTCAGCAGGTTAATCTTTCATTTATAGTATTTACTGACACTATTCTCAATGTAACTTGTTTGTTTGTTTTATGTGACATATTGTCACTTGGGTTTAACACCGTTTTTCAACAATTTTTCAGTTACATACGGCAACCGGCTCACTTGACCAGTTTTCCTGGACTGTATACTAACCAGTACTAACTTATCCATCCACAATGAGCCGGCAACTTCTCAATGGTGGAAAATTGACATTTTTGTCAAATTTTCATAGAAGGGTATGACTTACTGAGACTGGGGATTTGGACCCGGATCTCCGGGTTACATGTCCAGTGCACGAAGCACTGGACCACAGCCGCAGTTCAATGGAACTTGTACAGAGTAGGGTAGACCACTGCCGCAGAAAATTTCTTCAATAATTCATCATTATATCTTTGTCTCACTAAAACAATGGAATAAAGAAAAGATTGTTTGGGGAAAATAAATGCTTCACTGTATTAATAAACTTTGCTAAAGCCATCAGTTTGATCAAAATCATTTCTTTCAGACCAAAAAACAATAGTCGTGTTTCAGGTGACCAAAAAAATAGGGTAGGGTAGATCGTAAAACTTTCCTATTTTTTTCTTAGCTTATCTTTTGTACTTGGGAGATTGGGAGACACAGTTTGTCTCAATTACTTTCATAAACCCATATTTGGTTGCAAGTTTTGGATTTTGCATCTAGGAACTTAAGAGTTGGCACCAAAGAGAAACGTCAGTCAGGAAACCAGAAAAAAAAAATTTTCTGGCCTTATAATTACAACTAAAAATCCAAACCCCTCTAGTCTTTCAGAGAAATCATATTCACAGTTATTAACGCGACAACGTAAATGACAGGCATCCGCGGATCTTAACCCCCATGAGTCTAATAGTTTAAAACATGCATTTAATAGGATAAATATGACATAACAAGATGTTCGGGTACCTGAATTATTTTTGAAATGCCAGGATGTCAGAATTTAGAGATTTTTTTTCACCAACATGATATATGATTTAATGATTTTTACAGACCCCATTTTTTTTTCCTGAGAAACATGAGAAACTCGAGATTGTGTTCTGATAGTAAAGGAAACATGTGTCAAGTAGAATCCTAATACCACGGTTGTAATTTCTCTGATTTCTGGTTTTAAACCGATATCTCTGGAGAAGTCCTTTGTTATTGTTTATGAATTTCTGAGGTTACATAGATTTTTTGTTAATCTTTTTTAATCTTAAATAACTTTTTCTCATAAACGTATACGTATTTTTTACGTCACAAATTTTGGAACATATTAACTTATTTTATTATTACATACTTTTCAGCATATTTTGACTGATTATTTGTTTATAATCTATAATGCATAATGTAACACATTTCTGCAGATAAGGAAGCCAAGATATGCATTTGGTATACAGCATTTTTAAGATGATGACAGATCATATAAAACAATATACAGATATGAAAAAAATAATGAATATATCAATTGTATTTATGAAGTACAATACTTCAACTTATGTTCTGGATATAGATCGAATAACAGGAAAAATGAATAACTGTATCTATCAGATTACTCTACATGACTTTTTTTGTACTTTAGCACAAATTATCAAGAACTTTTCTCAATTAAATACAAATTATCAACTTGATAGAAAAAAGTGTTTTATTGCCAGATTCAACACAATTTTTGGCACAAAAACAAACCATCAGTGTATCGTATTTCTGACAGCCTTTGTACTCTTTTGAAAAAATATCTTTAGATGGTTTTATTCGATCTAATTCATGATAACCATCTGATAAGCTGCCCTTGTTCTGCAAAAAAGTGTTAAAAAGTTAAAATGAAGACACTGATACCAAGTACCAGTCAGCACGATATTTCTGATCAAAGCACTTACATTGACCTAGAAAATAAAACTTTGCACAAAAAATTGATTTAGTTCATGATTTATCCTTATCAATTTCATTCTTACTGAACAACCTGATTATCTCCCCTGAAAATATTTGTTTGAATAGTTACATGCAATAAAACTGATGATTTCCAATTAATGAATAATGAAAGAAATCAAAATTACCTCCCTTATTCACAATGCATGTTTGTCTCCCCTTTCATTTGAAAATATGGATAAGATTTAAAATTTGAAAAACTTTGGCTGAAATGAAGTGATTAAAATTATGAGTTTTTTCAGACAGATTGCGATAAAACTTGTACAGAATGCTGGTAAATGTTATTCTTGAAAATAAACTGAGTAATAGTGACAGACTTACATTCTTATATGCCGAACATCATAGTAATTCCAATGGGTCGTAAATATATGAAAAAATGCTTTACTCTAGACTTGATTTGACAGTAGAGTTTTCAGTAATTGTTGCCATGTCAACATCAGACGCAAAAAGAACATTTACACGAGAAATATAACTGTTACCAAACTATAAATAAACTTAATGATAATGAGGCCATTAAATCGGAAGCCATGTTGTTATTTTTTTCAGCCAAAGAAGAACCTGGTGATAATTTTCGCACACATGGAAAATGTGAAAATTGTTTGAAGTAAAACACTGAGCATTGAATGTTTGCTGAAGTTATAAACATCTTGTGTCATTAAAACTCTCAGTAACTTTGTAAAAGAATTGTTTCAAATAAATAAATTAACCACTCGTAACTGTATTAATTTATTCTACAACTAATTTATATTAAACAAACGGGTATGGTCTACTCTGGTTGGATCTGTAAAAATAACGAGAAAAAAGCAGTCGGTAAATTTTTGAATTTGACATACACCAGTAACAACGAAATAAATACTTCTTACAGAGGGCCTGCCGATTTAGCTACAATGAAAGAGCAATAGTCCATGAACCTCAGGTTCGCGATTTCAAGATGGGTTTCAAGCCATTCATACTCCATAGCTGATAAAAGTAATTGGTGCAAGATTTGAAGACAGTTAAAATCAGAAATAAGGCTAGTGTTGGTACAGTATCCAGAAAGATTGTTTCGGTAAACTGTCCACCAGTATGTAGAAATTTTGTTGAATATAGGTGTGAAACCATTAAAAAAAATACAAAATGAATAATTTATTTTTTAAAGTCTAATGGCAATATATTTCTGGTAAGTTACAGACAATTAAAAAGATTTTTTTTATTAATGGTCACTTAGAACAATCAAGGGAGATAATGAGGCACCAGGACAGAACTGGAAATTTGTTAACTGACGCCTATCTTTGGAATCATCAATTTATCAGCATAATTTGAAATCACACTTTCTACAGTAGTTGGTGAATAAGGTGATACCTTCGAAAATAGGCTTATCAGGTTTAAATTGATCAAAGGTTTTACATTTCTTTTAACTCTGAACATAGATTTAGTCATTACCTATCACTTGGCATATGTTTGCATGTCTGGCCTGTTACTGATGAGCCCATTTGGCTGGGCTAACATCCAGGTACATGCCTAATCACTCAGAGATACTTTATGTAATCTGTCTATACCGCATGCCAAAATCACAGAATTTCATTGGAATATTCTTAAAAGGGAGATAATTCAGTTAAATGTTTTATCATTCTTCAAACAACATAAAACAGTTCAATACTTGGTCCGAGTGATGGGTGATTGTTCCCACAATTAAAATCTAACAACAGATTATCTTAATTCTGTGAGAGGTTCAAAGTTACGAGATTCTTGTACAGTAAATCTTAAGACAAAAAGTTTTTTCTACACATTCCTTTCAATACAATAAAACCTTGCTCTGAAAACCAACATTGTGGTACGAAAAAGTTGCTGAAATATATCTAGCCTCAATCTGGTCGGGAAATAGGTGGTCATAATCATGAGGTGGTCTTAACATTAAAGGGGTTGCTAAGCGAGATTTTACTGTATCTTATTGAAGAGCAGATCAATTCACATTTGATACAATTTGTTCACTCTTTGTAACTTTGACAATAGCTTTCGGAACAGCACACTTATTTACATACCATTTACGGGGCAAGCAAATGCAACCAAAAACTGAAGGGAAAAAACATGAACACTTTACCCTTCAGTTTTAAACTTGCGGAAAAATAATTCTATAAAATTTGTTGAGAGCAAATCCTCATCAATATAAAAAGTGCAATTAAAAACAAGTATGAGCAAGGGAAATAACTCTTTAAATTTCAATCAAAACTCTAAAAATGAAGTTAGGTTTTCAGGGATGAAATGTCCTATTTGTAGTTTTATAGATTTAAAAGAAAACTCATTTGATATTAAAATGAAATCGTTCATTACATTGAACAGCTTAATTAACTGACTTTCAATTTGGCTTTTGACAACCATACTTAGACCATTATTATTTTGAAGCTTACAGTCTTATTTAATACATATGAAACAAAATGTAAAGATTAATTAACAATATTAACACAGAAGCTAGCAGTAATAACATTGACATTAGAATTTGAACAAAACATTCACCAGACTAGAAATACCATCGGTGTCGGCTGTCTCCGTCGAACAAATACCAACTCCATGTTGACACGACAAACATAAGAAATGTACTACGGTTGAAATAAAAGCTATTAGTATAATTTATGACAATTCAAACAAAAAACATAATATTCGCAAAAAAATTACATCGGTAATTAAGAAAAATATCTGTACGGACATATCATTATTTGACAGGTTAATGGATTGGGGCTGACAAAAGCACGCACTGTCAGCTTTTAACATACCTCGCCATGTAAAAATGGCCGCCACTTTGTGTCTTGACATTTAAAAACTAAAACATATTACTGACTTTCTTGAAAACGACAAAAACACATTAAGATAGCATAACGAACTTGTATTTTAAGTTAGTTATATTGTATTTGGAGCAAGAAAGATGGGGACTTAGTGCAGATAATTGGCGAAAATAATTTAGAAAGATAGAATGAAAAGTTTTTTTTCTGGGGTTAAACGTCACATCAACAGCTATAGCCATGTTTAGTTGGCAGCTTTCCTTGCCTTAGAACAAGAAGACACAGAAGATGAAGCCATATTAGTGTCTCCATATTATGTAAATATCAATCTCTTTGTTACTGGTACCAGATCAGCGATATTTAAGTCAACATATCATAATGAATTAGATTTCCATCATTCAATAGCATTTAATTTACAGTATTAAAGCTTTCATGCAAGGTACCAGTTGACTCTTAGTCTACCACATTAGATACTTCAGTTTTACAACAAATCACTTACTGAAGCTACCGCATGTACAGACAGACAGACAGATGGACAGACAGGTGAACAAACAGACAGTCTTGAGGAGACTGGCACCTAACAAATCTAACAGTTGCTAGAATTCTCCTTAACAAATCGGATTGTTTACAGCAATAGTCATAAAATTTATGCAGTTCTCTTTGCTGGATGTGAAATGATCAGTCTTATGCTTGCCCAATTAACTTAAAGCTTTCTGTGAAGAATTTTGGCAAAGTTTTCCAAGTGCAACACTTGCTATTAATAATCTAATTGTACAGGGCAATAAATTATTTCATTTAATTGATAGTAAAGAAGGGAGCTTTAAGAGTAAAGCTCACCAGTACAAATATATTAGCACCACAAGGCATGAGAGAACATTCAACTTTTTGTGAGAAATCTTCAAAAAAGTCACTGAGTCCTATCAGTCTGTCAGAATTTCTGCATAAATATAAACAGATAGCAACTAAGGCCACTAAAAAAACTTTTTACAACAGTGCATACATTTTATGGCATCATTAATTTTAAAGTCCAAAAATATTTCAGCTTTACATAGAATACTAATGCCTTAGGACATAAGGTCAGTAAGAATACTGTATAGCGCAATATATCTGCGGTGTCAAATTTTAGCATTTTTTTAACATGTTTTAAATTTTAACGGGGGCATAAACTGGCACAAACGCTCTCAGACTGCTAAATTTAAACTCTCGTTCACAATAAAATGGGGTCATGAATATAAATAAAATGGCGGTGCCTTGAATTGGCTGTGTTTTGAATTGGCGCAACTGACCCTGACCGCCCAATACAGCCAAAATAAAAACCCCGCCAAAATAAGTACTTATACAGTATCTCTAAAAAGGTACCACGACTACCTCTGATCAACATCATGTAATCAACCCAATGAAACACAACAACCCACTGACTGTACACCAGTAAAAAGAACATGTGATAAAGCAATAATAAGCACCCATAAAATGAGATATTTATCTCAGATCTAACCACTGGGTTCAACAGCCTCTGTGTTAGTAGCCAAATAAGTTTTTGTAAGTTCTTTTTTTTTGGGGGGGGGGTTACACTTACTTTCAACAGCAGTTCAATTACATACAAGCAGCTAGTTCCTAAAATGTTTTACTGGTAACAATCTTGTTATCTGCCATTTACTTTCAAATTGTCCACATAATTGCTCACAGTGATTGAGAAAGGCATGCGCCATAGTCACATTAAAATTTAAAATGTCACATTGCCTTTGGCAACTGATGTGCCCATGGCACATTCATATGTTTTGATCCTTTCGTGTACAAAAAGAAGTGAGTATGATGTAAATATTGCGGCTCTGCGTCATCTGACGCTTGATGCAATTCTTTCCTTTTGCAAATGCAAGCGCCTAATGATAGATGCTCTGTGTCATCTAGCGCTTTACGCTAGCTTTTCTATATGCTACAAGCACCTAGCAGATAGACACCAATAAATAATTATGAAAACTGTTTTAATTGCTACTCAGTTATCGCAACATGAAAATGTCACATTGGTTTTCAAAATGTCACACTGATTTTGCATCTGGAAGGGTCATTGTCCCATTAAGAAAAATTCTTTTCAGATCACTGCACTTGGATAAAATGGCCTTAAACATAATATCTTTAACCAAATTGCCTCACAGAACATGATGCCAATGGTGCTAACAAGTAGCAATAAACAGAAAAGGGCAATTATGCTACATGATTGGTCAATTCAAAAACTGGACTCAGAATCAAACCAATCAGAGGCTTGCTTTTTGAGAGAGTTTATAAAAATTCAAATTAAAGAATTGGTTGAAAATATATTTAATAATGATCAAAATTTCTTAAAAAGAACTAATTGCCTTCCTACATGCTTTTAGACCTCATACAAATTGATCTTCTGAGTAAAAAATAATTTATAATACAGGGCCAAAAAAACTAAAATTGTCAAGTGATGCAAAAAAGTATTTTCCCTTCTATACAATTATTATGAATATTTAAGGGGCTTTTCAAGATTCAGTCAAGGGCTGCTGACAGGTAATTATTGGATTTTATACCAATTTATGCAAATGAAGTCGATAAACTACAAAATCGCACAGAAAAAAGTCAGAGCATACAAAAGGCATTTGAGACTTAATAGCTGTTCAGACACGTTCGGCAGACGTAACGATTTGAAATTGTTGAAAACCGTCAACAAAACATAATGATTTCATATCAATGCCTAGTTATATTGATCTCGTTCAGCGACAAATTTCCAATTTTGATTTTTAAATTGAAGTCATGAAATGAAGGTTTCACAGTTGGATTATGTTTATGAATGATTTGAAGAGGGTCAAAATCCAATCAATACTGAGGATGAATTAAGTAAAAATTTAAATCAGGGAAGAATTCAACATCAAGTTGAAAACTGCCTGAGTCATAGAGTATGAAGGTAGATTATGAAGCTAAAACCTTAACTAAAGCAGACACTTAAATTTTTGTTATTTTACTGAATTAATAAAACCTCAAACAGATGCTTCATTAACAAAACACAAAGCTGACAATGTACAAGTATCATGGACAAAACACAAATACTGTTGACAGAACATAAACATTGTTGAAACACACATATGTTGACCATATATAAACACTGTTGACAGTACATAAACACTGTTAACAATACATAATCTTTGTTGATAATACATAAATATTGACATTACATAAACAGTGTAAGCAAGACTCAAATATTGCTTATATTATGTTCTAAAAATTATATGCTAAACTATCCTAGATCTTAATGTGGTTCTGGTGGCCGATGTTTGGTGTAGCTGCTAATGTGTAGATTGTGAATATGAACTTACAATATACAAACCTTATAGATAACGAAGTGCACAACAAACACACTTAACAATACACAAGCACTATTGAACAAAGCAAGAGTGCGAAGTTGATAGTCCACAATTATGTAAGGCACAGTCAATCATATACAAACACAATTGACAATTTACTAAAATCATGACAGAACAAAAACATCATTGTCATTTTACCAAAATCATGACAGAACAAAAACATCATTGTCAATTTACCAAAATTATGACAGAACAAAAACATCATTGACAATTTACCAAAATTATGACAAAACAAAAACACCATTGATAATTTACCAAAATTATGACAGAACAAAAACATCATTGACAATTCATCAAAATATTTCAAGAACAAAAACATCATTGATAATTTACCAAAATTATGACAGAACAAAAATATCATTGACAATTTACCAAAATTATGACAGAACAAAAACACCATTGATAATTTACCAAAATTATGACAGAACAAAAATATCATTGACAATTTACCAAAATTATGACAGAACAAAAACACCATTGATAATTTACCAAAATTATGACAGAACAAAAATATCATTGTCAATTTACCAAAATTATGACAGAACAAAAATATCATTGACAATTTACCAAAATATTTCAAGAACAAAAACATAGACAATTCTCCAAAATGTTTAGAATAAACAAACATCATAGAACACACACTAAGAACATACCAATAATGAAAAACACCATAAACAACACAAACAACACACAAATAATCAACAATATGAGCAAAAACAACCAGGAAAATGTAAATTTCAACAAAAGACTCAATTCACGGAATTGTTTTCACTAGACCAATGAAAATTTAAGGAAGACAGATTGGCAAGTCATTGAGCAGATTTCTTTTTTGTTCATTTCAATTTAATGGGTGTTAAATTACAAGCATGTTCATAAATAAGACCTAAGGTTAAACTCAAATATGAACACTTTATGACAGCTGTTGCTTTTATAATTTCCAGATTATGGTGAATACATTATATGAATATATACGTAGACAAACCAAATCAGAACACACTTTCAGTGAAAAGTTTCTGTTTTTATCAAATATATTCTGATATAATGAAAGTATATGCACCTTTGAAATTACTGAGGGTGCATTGAAAAGCTATCAGGGTTATATTTAAGTATTCATCCGCACACTGAAACAAAAGAGAGAAAGAACAACGTCCCGGACAGTCATATAAAGGGCTTAATCACTTCGTAGAACTAATAGTTTTGAAACATTTTAATGTATCCCAAGGGTCAACAGCGTAAGGAGTGACAACAAAGCCGACCTAGTATAGTATATGAAGGCTGAATGTTTGTAAAGTTTTCAGTGAATATAATTATAACAATGGTATCATAAATCACATATCATGACAAGTGTACATTTCAGACCAAAATTTCATGCATCATCAACACTGTACAGAAAACCAACACTGTCAACACACTGGGTTCTCCCTGTAGGAAAAAAACATTTCAAACTTAAATGTTAAACAGTTAAAATGAACTTTAAAACTATTTTTGAATGCAGAAAATCTGCTGACCCAATTGAAGTTTTGAAATGGATTAACTCATCCCGTACTTTTGGCTATTGCACACTGTGTAATACTTTCACAGAATTTACCTGTATTTTTACTCAACAAAGGATGTTTGTAATTGCAATTATATTTGTTCAAAAGCCTAACAATCTTGAATTTAGCTCACTATTGAGTTAACTCACTATTGCATGCTGGGAGTTAACTCACTATTGCATGCTGGGAGTTAACTCACTATTGCATGCTGGGAGTTTACTCACTATTGCATGCTGGGAGTTAACTCACTATTGCATGCTGGGAGTTAACTCACTATTGCATGCTAGGAGTTTACTCACTATTGCATGCTGGGAGTTAATTCAATGGACAACTGTTCAATCTTCTATTTTTAGTAAGATGAATCAACAGAATAAGTCGTACATGACAGTGGTCAGTTGGTAAACAAAATCAAGTGTGGTCATAATTACATATTTTATATGATACCATCCATTTTATGATGAAATAAAACGCACAAATGGGTTAATATTGACACATAATAAAATTAATGGATAAAACCAAATAGTTACGGCTTTATGGCAGGAAAACACTATACAAAAAATGGTTAAATATTGTCTTTGATAATTATTTGAGGATTTTCATTTCCGGACCTTTAAGACAAGTTCCCAGGTTCCAATCAACACTAGTCTTGATAAAAAAAAAACTCTGGCAAACTGTCCATGCCCTCATAGAAAAAATTACCTTGACCTTCAAAGTTATCTCCAGGAAACTCAGCAACAAGCTAAATTTAAATCTCCAAGGCAGATTAATCAAGATTCTATTGTCTGAAAAAAATAACTCGATTAATTTTTTTTTAATTTCTCTTCAAAGATCGCATTTAGCCAAGATAAAAAAATCTGGATACTGATTTTATTGCAAATCGTATCTTTGACCCAGAAAAGGGAAACAAATGCATTGGTTTTTTTCCACTGATGTTTAATTTAATTCTCAACCGATTTTTCTGTACAGGAGAGAAAGCAGAGGCTGGTTTCATTTTAGGTAAATGAAGCGAGAAAAAGTCTACATATTTCTCGAAATTAATGAGTTTTTTTTCCAAATTGTAATGAGAAACTAGCCTTTTTGAACATAACTTATCACAACTTGCTTTGTGAGTCAACATTTAACTGTAACATTAAACTATCGTTAAAAAGATATCTATTACCAGTAGTTCTTATCCATTGAAATATTTCCAAAATCCAATTACCCAACCAATGAAAGCAGAAACTAGCGTCACATCAGAGAATTAGAAAAAAAATATGTAAATGCATTTAAGATCACAAAAATATGTTTGTTAATGGTGGAAATTGCATCAAACTGGAAGGATATTACGTAAGTAATTATTATATTTTTCTGACAAAATATTTTTAATGATAACAATACGATTTAAATTTTTTAAAGTTCAAGATTTGCAAAAGCAACATTCTCTTGTGTCAAATATGGAACATGTTCTTTTTACCATTTTCATAGCTATAAATTTATAAATCAACTAATCATACCACTGATTGGTCAGTTCTGAGTGCAATCTCACAGTCAACCAATGAGAAAGCTGTATTCAGAGACTGGCATCAAAACAAAGTCAGAACTTCATTTGGGTCCCATTACAATAAAAATATAGGATAATAATAATCTGTTTGGTTTGAATGGCTCTTTTCAGTATTTTAGTTCCATCCTCGTTTTTAAGGTGTATTTAAACAACAACAAAAAACATACATTAACAAAACTTCTGACCACTGTTCACATGATACATTAAGACGGGAATATATTTTCAAACATAACATGGTTGTGCAAGTTTTACTGGTATGTAAAGCATTATCTAGCTTTTTTACATAATATCAAAGCATCGTTTATTTAATTAATTAAATGTATCAGTATGTATTATTAAACAGTCGGGTAGTTAGAAATATTAATGCCTAAAACATTCCGATAGTCGCCAGAAATTGATTGTAATATACAATAAAAGCATTAAAGGAAATGTTTATCATAATCATGTATGAACAGGTATACACAAAAAGAAAATAAATAAACTGTAATTGTTAAATAAAAGAAGAAAAAAAATTATAACCATTCAACATCAGGGGTAGAAAGTGAGTCCAAAAATTCATAAAGCATTTTTCCACCATGAAATGAAAATATCCTTAACATGTTATAATTCCAAAATGTTTAAGCCATAAAAATCACACAAAGTAGGTTTAAATTGAATTTCATGAAAAACGCACGAGCAATACGAACATACAGACACACACACATGAAAATAAAAGCCTTTCTTTAATTGAAGTTATACTTTATACACGACACACAGAGAAATCTTAAATTCACAATCACTTTTTTGTTGACCATGATCAAACATAAAACGAAAAAAAAATACATTGGTACATTTGTTCCTATTGAAATCTTTGAAAAAAACTTTATTAACAAAGGTTTCATTGAGAATTGTGATTAATTCACGGACAGGAGCTAACAGTTTTCAATTCATCTACGACACAGCTAACAAGAGCTTAGCTGAAGTAATATTCGAGAGTATTTGCTTAAGAAATATCGCAACAATAAGTATGTCAACAAAAGCCGACAAACGCCTCATTTATATGTCATGCCTTAAAGTAACAGAACTCGATTACCTGTGTGTATCTTAACAATAGACTTAATCCAAAAACTTCATATCAGGCAGCGTCCCTTTCACCCTTTAACTCACATAGCTGGTCGGCCATCAATTTCTATTGTCAAACACATTTAGTCAACATAATTCCACAGTTTTTCGTCATTTTTACTGACATATATTCACATAATTCCTTACTTTCATAACAAAAACATGACATAAACATAAGTGTATACTATCTAGTGTACATTCCTCAATCGTTTATTCATTACTACAGATCTTTATTCAGTATAATGTGTATAAAATGGTTTCTTCATGGTCCAACGACTACCGTAACTTCAACACATCTGTGTCGTCGAACTAAACAGGTAAATGGGACATTACTCCATCGTTTTTACCTGTCATATGCAGGAGACAAATGTATTCGAGTATTTGTCAAGGTTTTTTTTGTGAAACAGATACTTAATATCTGGCGTCGAAATTATTTTAGTACAATGCCATCATCACAGATATTGCAATGGTTGGCCCAATTTAAAAACTGGTGCAATAATATTATATTTCAATAAAATGGAAAAATTAACGATAACTATTTAAACAGACTATATATGAATAAGTAATAGACTTAAAGGGCCCAATTTAAAACAGATACAACGAGAAAGAACATAAGACAGAAGAGGGGACCATTGTGTTGAGGTGGCTGCTGAAGATGACATCCCAATTCTTACATCATTATCAGAACCCAGGAGAAATAATTACACAATTTAAACTGATATTCAATATAGATAATGGAAAAAAAAATAATTTAATAGTTTTTAAATTATTGAAGTAACTGTAAGGACTCACACATTAACATGCTGCAAAAGAAAATGGCACATGTACTAAGATAAGTCAATCCACAATGTAACGGTTTCACAGGCTAGCTGTTTGGTAGCTAATTATTATGTGAAACAAGCGTTGATGACAACTTCACTGAATGCAGCAAAAAAACTTAGCTTGAATATTCTTTAGAGATTTTTGTAATTATATTTACATAAACAAAACCTTAGGAATGATGCCACCATTTTCACTCCGGCAGCATCTGACTTGAGTGAACTTGTATTTATCAAAATGAAAAACCCATCCTGCCTAACAAAGTGTTCGTCCTAATTTAACATCAAATTTTCAACACAGAATCATTACTCTAAATGACAACCTTACAGTTTGTCATAAACACATTTTTTTGCCAAACTTAATTCAAAAGAGATGCAAAACAAACAAATTCTTTTAAAATTGTATAATAATTAATGTACATGTTCTAATTAACATCTATCTATGCAAATTTTGTGATTGATTGATTTAAAGCAGTTTAACGGGCATTCAAGCAAAACGAAATACATTCTCATAAAATGCATTTGTAAGTTTTCTAAGACCTAAATCACACAGCTATAATGTACTGCCTTTCAATGTGAACAAAAAGGTAGACAACTCCTAGAAAATCATTTGAATTATTACCCCAATCATCTCATCATGAGTTACTTCCCCTGACAACATTCCAATCCCGTGTCGGATATCATAACATACCTGTATCTATTTATAGCTCACCTGCGAATAACAACAATGAAATAAAATCAGCCATAAAAGCTGGTATTACCTTACATCCCCAGCTTAACTCAAATAAATGATACATCAGTCCGTACATATGAGAAATTTTATGAGCAGAATTACATATGGTAGAAACAACAGAATTTTATCTCGATTTTGAACAGTATATTCACATTATGGTTTACTTTTGATGTAATATGGTTAAAAAATGGTAGTAAAATTTCATTGTAAACAACTGCATGTTTATGAAGGTTTTTGAAACTGTTTATTGTGTATTTTTTGCAACTATATAAAATGGAAAGGTTTGGTTATTATCTATCAGTAGTAGGGAGGATCTGAATGAGGGAAGAATAAAGTGGGTAGGAGCAATAATTGATAGCAAAAGATACCAGAGAAGTTGTATTTAGAGAAAAGAGGGTGCAAGGTACAAGAGTGGAAGAGGTAAAAGGGAGAGGAATAAAAGTGGAAGAAGTAAAAGGGAGAGGTACAAGAGTGGAAGAGGTAAAAGAGAGGTACAATAGTGAAAGAGGTAAAAGAGAGCATTGCAAGAGTGAAAGAGGTAAAAGAGAGCATTACAAGAGTGAAAGAGGTAAAAGAGAGCATTACAAGAGTGAAAGAGGTAAAAGAGAGCATTACAAGAGTGAAAGAGGTAAAAGAGAGCATTACAAGAGTGAAAGAGGTAAAAGAGCGCATTACAAGAGTGAAAGAGGTAAAAGAGCGCATTACAAGAGTGAAAGAGGGAAAAGAGAGGTACAAGAGTGAAAGAATTAAAAGGGAGAGGTGAAAAAGTGACAGAGGTAAAAGGGAGAGGTACAAGAGTGAAATAGGTAAAAGACTAATGTAAAGGTAGAAAAATGCAGGGGAATGATGTAAGAGTGTAGGTGGGAAGGAGAGAAAAGGTGTGATTAAGAGAGAGAAATGAAAGGACAACTATAAGAAAATATCATAGGGAGAAATAGACATAAGTATAATATACATAGAGTAAAAGGGGAGGTGAAGGATGAGAGGAAATGGGAGGGAGAGAGAGGGAAACACATTAATGCATAAACCTTCACTCCAAAAAAAAAACAATAAAAGATAAATTTGTTTCTTATGCACTCAAGCAGTCCACAAAAAAAACCGTAAAACATTTCTCAGAGATTTGATATCTAAGGAAATGCTTATTCATCTCCTTAGATCACAAGCTCTTGAAAATACCATTTAAACTGATGGCAAGTCATTAGTAAAACGACCATTAATTATAATGTGTTTTACACCTGTGAGTTTAAAACCATGTGATCAGCTTAATATTTATCTAAATGTATTTTTCCAGTATTTTCCCCCATTTAGATGGTAGCGCAGTTTTTCAACTCAGTGCTGTAAATTCACCTTAAGCATAAGACGCTATTAACTTGTTTATTAGAAACAAATTCAGCCATTTAAATATTATCTTGGCAACTACCTTCACTAAAGGCTAAATACTTTGTGTACATCAAATTTAATCATTTATACATTTTTAGAACTCTAATTTCTTTGAGAAAAATACATGAGTTTAGGAAGCATAAACATCGATTGGAAAACAATTAGAAAACCCAACTATGACATCACTTCCTGTCATTTCGAAATTTTCAGACTTTACAAGTAACGCTATACATCTGATGTTTTAAACAGATTTGGTCGCCTAGGTAACTTCATCATCTTTGAAAATTAAACAGAATTCTAGACAAAAATAACACTAGACATTAAGAACTTTTTTTAAAGCCAAGATTTACCAGAATCAAAATAAACTGATTCTGCCAATGAAGAAATTCATTAAAATCATAAAAAAACATCTAAATTATGTAGAACCCAAATATTCTCTACTATGAAATTAATAAAGGTATCTATTAACAAACCACTTATAAATATTGGGAATTAGGTCATAAATAAAACAAAAAAAATCCACGAGAAATTCTGATGCATATCGAATATTTGTAGCATACTTCACCCACATACAAAATATCGAAACATTCTAAGGATGTTGATTTGTCTATAAATTTTGTTAAGTTGCGCATTTTTTTACCATTCACATGTTTTACATCCATAAAATAAAAGCTTATTCTTACTGTATTAGCTGATATAAGTTTGTTTAAATGTGAACTCAACATTCACCTAACAATAAGTACATACCTTTTAAATCAAAATCATAACTGACAGATGACACGAAAAAACACGAAGTAGTACATGCCTCAGTAATTAAAAATTTGTGTTTGTTTATTGTATTATGTTACAATTTCTCGCATGTACATAATTTGATGTTTTGCTGAGAGATTTTCCAAATTATAAAAAAATACATGAAAAATAAGTACAAAATCTGAGGTATGAATAAAACCTTCAGCTTTATGGACTGAAAATTTCCAAAAATCTGTCAGAATTAAAATTATCAATTTACGTTTTTTTAGCAACTTTGTGCTAATTTGAATAAAATCTATGCCATTTGACTCTAACAGACATTATTGCAAAATCTTCACTAATTCTTTTTTTTAAGAAGTGGTAAATAAAACTTTAGCATTTAATCGTGCTAGGTTTATACAGATTTTTTTATGTGACTTACTGTCATTGGGGTTTAACAACAATTTTTCAGTTATATACGGCAGACAGTTCACATAACCAGTTTTACTGGACTGTATACTAACCAGTACTGACTTACCCTTCCACAACAAGCTGGCAACTTCTCCACATGTGGAGGAAAATCGATGTTTTTGTCAAATTTTCATAGAAGGGTATGACCTGCTGCGAACCAGGATTCGAACCCAGATCTCCGGGTTACAAGTCCAGCACACTAACCATTGGACCACGGCCATGGCCACAGATGTTTTAGTTGGTTTATACAGATTTTAATTGATATTTTTCTACATATATATAAATATACACAACAAGTATATCCAAACACTGGCAATTTACATTTATTTCCTCTGGTCTGATAAGCCCCTCACATATCTCGTTGTGTGCCTTGGGACTGTGTTTTATGGCACATTTCCATCTTCCAGACGATATGTTGAAGCAGTCTGCCCAGTCAGTCAATGACTTCAGGAAACACATTAATACATTTTTTACAGAATAAATTTTCTAGTTTGGGTAACAAATGATTACACAACATGTTGCTTGATAAGACAGACACCAAACGCCTTTGAAGTTTATCTCTTTCAAAGAAACAAAAACCAAAATTGGGGCAAATTTTCTGTACAACGGTTTTTCAACATCCCAAAACATCCGACAGATTTTTCACCTTTAAATAAAAAAAAATTAAATTTACACACCTAAAAATTAGGACGGAGACAAGGCCGTCATGTTTATGTTTTAGTTTAACTGAGAATAGAATGGTTCATGATGTCGGTAATATGGGTCTTAAATGTTCGAAAACTTTGATAGAAAGCTAGTCTAAATGCTGTATGCATCTGATTGGATGTTACTGACCTTAGCCGCATTATTAACGAGGTACTGGAATCTAAAGAGCCATCGAAACTCATTTTCTAAACATTTGGACAAAGTATATGCTTCAATTAGGAACAAAAGCCCTAGGTTAGTATAAAAATCAACAATCAACTCTTTGCAAACTTTAATTATGATAAAATAACCAGTAAAATAAAGATTCTATGGATATTTCAAACTGCCTCTTGATCCATATAAATTTAGTATCTTTATTTTACACTGAGACTTTGTTAGCCACCATTTCAGTCACGTTCATTATACACTACCATGTAACAAATTATGTCCAAAAAATGTGTATAGCGTTTAGTAACATCTCGATATAAAGAAAATATTTACTTAGAAAATGTTGAGAGTTTATTTAGTGAAAAATCATACATCGGTAAACGAAGTTACATAAACAATGAGGCAGATAGTGACATTCAACATCTGTTGTTTGAACAAACTCATACATTACAGGGTAACCTATCTTCTATGCTAGATTAACTTTTTTAACACTAGACTGAGATACAAATGCACCATTTATTTGCAAAGTCCAGACCTTAACCAATGGTTTCAACCAGTCATCAAAATCTACCAATCTGCCAATAAGAATACTCTTCTATTTCAGATTAACTTAATAATGATAAAACTTTACCCTTCTATGAAAATCTGACAAAATGTCAATTTTTCTCCATATGTGGAGAAGTTGCCAGCTTCTTATAGAAGGGTAAGTTAGTACTGGTTAGTATACCGTCCAGTATAAAACTGGTTCGGTGAACCGGTCGCGGTATATGACTTAAAAAATGTTGAAAAACGGCCTTAAACCCCATGTCACATAAAAACAAAACAAATGATAAAACTTGTTTGAATTACTGAATCTGCTTTTAAGAAAAAAAGGCAGCTTATGTGTCCAAGCTCACCATCTACATGACTGAGTGGGCGACCCAATACCTACAACACTTAAACATTCGAATCTTACAATAGTCCAAAACCCAATCGACTTTACCTTTACAAATGATCCTCTCTACAGACAGACACCGTATCAACTTGCAGTCTAACCAAGAGCTTCCACTATAATCATTAAAATCATGCACAACTTATATGAATAATCTAATATTTAGTTATCTTTATTACGGGCTTCTGTTTGTTACAAATCTATTTTAATCTAGTTCATGCTCTGTGTATATAAATGAAGACAGGGTCAATTACATTCGGTTTGTTTTAGTTTCTTACATAAATTTGCTTCTTCCTGAAAAGTATACAATTTTCAGCAGTACACCTTTTCTGAAGAAACGATTTGGCTTTTACAAAGAAAAACATATTTTATGACTTTTGATAAAAGAACAAAGCAGTCCTTACTAGGTGTCAAAACTGATTACATAATAGAAGTTTAAAACAACAAAATACATAGAAACATAAAATTGTACAAGTTGCTAGGTCATTTCATACAGGAAACGCCTAGGTATCAATTATCTCCAAGATGGCCATTGGTAAGCAGGACCATTTGAATTGATGTTGACAAGTTTCATTAAGGACAAGCCCATAAATTGTTGACAAATGACAACAACCTTTATACTGACCCGCACAACTTCACTGATATCAAAGGAGTCCACTTGAAAATAGCTGGATCAAAACATGTGTAACTTCAAAGGGCCTTGCACATTATAGTTTAACTTTCGAAAAAATGGCCATCGATAAAATCCTTAATGATTACCAAGGAGAGAACATTTAGACCCTTTGAAGATAATAACAGGCTTCCTAAGTGCATTGTGTTCTAGACAATTAACAGGAGCTAATTGGTAGAAACATTGATTCATATATTTAATAACGTCCAAGAATTTAATAAAGTATAAAGCTCTTCAAAAAAATGTTCAGAACAAAATGATGGATAACTATGGCAACGTTTTTCAAGTATAAACATTTTATTTCAAAATGAAAATAAATGGATTCCAACATTGACAGCCACAAGCAAACAGAACTAAAAGTTTTTACCACTAAAGAAGATGACCAATATAAAATATGATTATAAATACTCTCACTAAAACCTTGACCAGTGACAGACAATGTGTGAAAATTAGACTCCAGGCATGCCAATGAATATAGGACTATAAACAAACCAGGGTGAAGAAGAGTCCAGTTTCACACATTCTGAAGCAATCCAAACACTCACTGATCCCCAGATGACAGCACACCAAATTACAAACTGGTTTTTAACATGCCGTTAATTGCTTGTATAAACACTAACAAACTGTAGATATACATATTTACAGGAGATATAATAAGCATATCAATGAAGTATACAATCACTTTTGGCACATGAAAAACTAAAGACAAGACATAAAACAGGTTGATAAGTTCGTTTTTGACCAGATGACCAATGGAGAATATGTTCTGAGAACGACTAATCAATCTTGCTGATAGATGGCGCCATGTGTTTGATTTTTGTTTGATTCATTGGACAATTTGAAACAGTTATCCATGAAAAATTAGAAACTGATGATAAGAGGTAGTATGTATCACTGTTAATAGATATTCTTACTTGACCATTGGCTTTTTTTAAAAATCAGGGTCTGTTTTGATATTGAATGAAAGATAACTAGTAGGTACAAAACAGATAAAGTTCTCATGTTTTATTCCAGAAGTATTGAAATTAATTGCTCTGAGTTTAAAAGCTATAAACATAAAACATAGAATATCAAAGATGCATATCACAGGAGCAGAACATTATTCCATTCATTTTTCATGAGAAATCAAGAAGACCAAGTATTTCTTAGAACCATTTGGAATGGATCAAACGAATGACCTCTGCACTGGTGTGTGGGTAAGCACTCGATTAAATTCATGCATTGCTGAATTCTGTGCTGGAATGAACACATATCACATACAATGTCAATAAATCATGAAAATTTCGACTGAAAATCTTCACTTTTTCTGCTTTCTTATCTCTGATACTGTTTCAATGTATCATGTGGTTGCTATGGAAACCGGGGTCATTTGCATGAGTTATGAGTGACAGGTGGAAGCTGGCTTTGCTTGATTCATAAATTTAGGAAACTTGAAACAGGTATCTGAATGAAGTCTCCAAATTAGTATGCTTGACTTGAAATGTTAAAATTTAAGCAGCTTAAAAGAAGGAGAACATACAGTAACAATTTTGTGGTGTTATTAACAAAATAAATTGACTTGGATTTTTGTCAAAGGGTCATTAAAGTAAAATCTGCAACCATTTCCAACCAATATGAGAATCATAATGCCATGCATCTAATTTTCTATCATCAGGGTATTATCTAGATAATTATTTACAAATAGTACATATAATAAATAATACATAATTTCATTCTTACCTTGACTAACTGCTAATTAATCCATTTTTGTTCCTATCATGTAGATTCAACTTTAAAACCTGAAAATATAAGAGAAATCATACTTAGAGTCATTTTATTTAAAATTCATAATCAAATTACAAACATATTACATTAAATTATTACCCACATTATAAGATATAATGATATTTATTAATTTCATTGAATCCATATGTAATACAAGGCCAGCAATGGTTAATTGGTATAATACTTAACCGACAAAATTTTGATATGTCTTCAATCTTCAAACATTTTGAACTTGTCGTTTGTATAATTAAATATGTCATTATTTCTTTTATAGACACCAGTAAGTGGGCAGTAATTACCAATTATATTCTACAAAATAATAGTACAACAAAAAATGATTTAATGACGCTTTTGAGAAACAAAAATTACATAATTTTGGAAACATTTTTCTTTTTTACAATTCTTCACTTAGAGAAAGCTGCCTTTTGAATAACCTTAAAATTAAGCCTAAATTTCTAAAATTACATCAAATAAACTAAGATCAAAAGATGCATACATTGATTGAGCAAAAACTTTCCCCCAAAAAAGAGCTCTTAACCAGCAAAGATCAACCAATTTCAGCTCCTATGTTGTAACAACATTTTAATGAACGAATGTGTAGACTGTATTTTTTTTAAACTTCATGAAAATCAAACACAACCAACATTCTAATTAAGAGCATAAACATCATACACATAATGTACACCATTTCATCCTTTAGCAAACAACAGATACAGGAAGCTTTTCTCCCTTCCTTGAACTTCAAACAGATGACTTTAACTCCTTATAATTTAGATGACCCATAAATTATTACTTTAAGTAGTGTTTACACTGTACAGGTATATATGTACAATATGAACACAATCTGATTATGAAGTGTGAGGGGGCACCAAAATGTTAAGGCCGAAAAAAAAAAACTCTTGTTTCTGGTCACGGTCATCAAAATAAACTGGGTCGGTTGGTAGGGATTTTTTTTTTTTACACCCGTCATCTGTAATAACTGCTAATGTATGCAAAGCCATTGCTTTGATAAATTTTGATGAGCTTCATGCTTATTCAAACAAACTGGACACACAATAAAATACAAAAATGGACACATTTATCTACTTTTACAGCGAGCAAGCATCATAGTTGTGCAGCCATCTTAAAATTCCGTTTCCAATGGTAACAATGGCGCGGACTATTTCTGGTATACAAAACTGAAATTCCGAAATATTTCTCGGTAAAAAAAATGCGGTTGGGGGTTAAAAATTAACGGTCCGTCGGGGGGCCAGAAACGAGATTTTTTTTTTCATCCTAAACTTTTTAAAAAAAGAGCTGGCTTCACATATAAATTTTATTTTGCTTAAGAAAACAATTCTGTAAGTGCAATTAGGTTGTAACTCATTGAATTCGCAAACAAAACACACAAACATGGATGTATTGAAAATAAAACACATTACCTAGGAAAATAAGTTTTAAATTTTAGAAGATTGAAAGTCCTATATTAATTAAATAACTATTTCAATCAACACTTGTTTAAACTTTGCAAGTTACAAAGTTTGTTAAATTCGCACAGAATGATCAACAGAAAAAAAAATAAAAAATTGCCCGAAATGTTGGGCCCAAAACACAATGACAAGAGTATACCAGTGATTGCTTCAATAAGTTCTGCTCCATTTTCCTAATCTTTCTGTTAACGATAATTTCGCTAATTACTGCATAAAAGACAGACACCATTCTTGCTACAGTGCATAAAAACTTGCAAGTTCATTTAGAAAAACATGCAAAATTTGATGGAAAGGAAATTGAATCTTTACCGAGAATGTTAACCATTTTGTTAACACGATGTTCATCTTACACCATTGGTATGAATTAAATACTTCTGGAAATTGACGCAGAAACCCTGACTGTCAGTTAACTAATTTTAGGAATAAACATTAGGCTCATTTCCCTAATTTACTGATGCGCTTTCTTTATCAAACTCTTGATTTCTTTTAAATTAATATAAATATCAAAGCACTGAAAGCACTGATATTTTAGACAGGAAACAATTTGTTACAATAAGTTGAGATGGGATTTCTAAATGGGTGGAAATTCTACACAAACATGAACCTACGTGAAACAGAGTGCAAATAAGCAAACAAAACCACTCTTTTTATTGAAACATAAATAAACGATTAATTACAACACCTGGTTTATATAAATAATTCACTAATTACAACATATAAATCATAATGAATATAAATATAAATCAAATAAATCGTGTAATACAGCCAAAAGCAAGTGACACCATTAGATGCAAATAAAGTTTAGAATGACTCCATCCAAACATCAAAATTATTCTTTATAAATGACTCAGAAGAAAGCGGTATTGTACAAGACAAAAAAAACATGCCTTATCTACATTTATTCTGCAAAATCATAACCCCCAACGTTCCACGCAAGTTTAATCATACAATATATTCCATCACTCCGGACTTTTGATTTATTACTGTTTTCAAAGATTATTTCATCTCATGTCTTTGAAGTTTCAACATAAAACAAAGTCTGAGTTTGCATGGAATCAGAGAAATTCTAGTACACATTTAAGATTATATTCTGAAACAAAAAACACATCTTCATATCATCTTAGATCCTTACTTTTCAACAAACTCTCACAGAGAGAATAAAACAAATAAGTCATTTAACTTAACAACCAAAAATGTCCAATTTACAATGCAGAATATATATAGAATATTGTAACACCAGCTATTGGAATATTTATCAGAAAAAAAAACAGCTAGTCACAGAAACTCACGGACAGCAATATTCATACAAATTCAGCATGAAAAATTTCATTTAACTGGGAACAATGGTATACAGACTAAAATTAAAAACAAACATGTTTTTCTCAATGCTGTGAACAAACACTAAAGATACAATACTTAGGTTAAGATTTTAACCATTAAATCTAACAAACAACAAACCTCGAACCTTAAAGAAATGAATATGAGCAAAATCCCAATAAAAAATAGCTTAATGATAATTCACAGACTGAGCACCAATGTGTAGTAACTCATAGAATCAAATAGATAGCAGTTACAGTTGTTTTGTATTGAGTGATTGAAATATGGTGAAAAGTCTTTACATTGTCAAAGGAAGTGATATTTTGTCCCATTCAAATATGAGAACTAATACGTTTTCATCCAGTTTTGAAAACTATTAAATGTGGAAATCATTCCATTACTAAATTATTACTGTCATGCGAAATTTATTACACCCTGATCTTTGAACCTTTGTCACAATTGACAAAATTGACAGTTGGAAGAAAACACCTAGTTTTCACCTTAAAACCTAAAAAAAATTATCTAAATTTTACCCAAATTTGAGCTCATTATAAACTCATCACATTCAGAAAAAAACTCTACATTCCAGTCAGGCACAATGAAATTTTTGGGTATGTATGAATCAAACCCCTTATTGTAATTGGTATCGCTGTTTACGAAAAACACAAATGAGAAAATTATACAAGGTTTTTGTACGAAATGATAGTTTTACATGAAAATTGACAAAGTATCACGTTACCTAGAGGTCCTGTTTTTCAATACCATCCTAATATCAAATTTCAAACATTTACAGTCACTGTCTAGTCATAATTGTGACATCAACATATACTGAACTCTTGTCTGCCATAAATGAAAGTAATACTTTGATTTAGGTTCTTACAAATTATCATATTTGTTACATGAAATCGTTAAAAAATTTACCTCTTCTTAATTTTCTACCATGTGCAGAAATACAAAAGCTTATGACAACTCGAATCATGATAATGTGTTTAAATATGTGACTAACCATTTCATAGTAACAAAATTAGAAAAATTAGAGTAACAAGTTAAGTTCTCGTAAAAATACAATAAATTTAGTAATAAAAGCATGACCCCAGCTGGCTGTGTCCAGAGGTTTACAGCTTAATTTAATAGACAGTTAAAGTGTAATAAAATGCTGTAAAATATAGGGTGTAAAGACTGCACCCTATGGTACTCTCCCAATCGAAGTTAAATAAGGTCATCTGATATTGAATACAGGAAAGGGGAGATAATTATCACAACTGAGATATCTAACAAAGAGGAATCCATATTAAACCAGGGCTGATAAGTTTATAAAGGGCCAAAAGTCCCAAAAGAAGTGAATGATCAGCATAGTTTTTAATGAATTTTCTAGCAATACACTGTAATCAGTGATTTTTTTATTTTCAAAAATATTTTTCACAGTATTAAAATCTTTATTATTCCTTAGTGTTGTTAAAATCCAAAGAAACGTATTACAGTTTCAATGGTTTTACAAAATATCAACCTAAGATTCAAAATTATCAAATGCATACACAAAAAAAAACCAAATTATATGACAGAACTGCCTCATTGAGGTCCAGTACCAAAGTTCCAAGACTAACTGATTACAACATTATGGAATCAAGTTTTGACTAACACACTTTTAACTCACAGCAATAAGGTACCCCAAGTCTTGTCTCAAAAAGAATTAAAAGTGTGGAATTTTAGTTTTTCACAGAATATATCAAGTATCAGATAACGCTGGCCATAGAAACTAACAGAATCCTAAGGGGAAAATTTTATAGTCTAAAAATGCACTCACTGACTGATCCGACAAAGATAACAGCAACACTCAAAATAAATCCTGCAAACTAATTTTTACAATAACTACAAAGGAACAACTGATTTATGTTCAAGCTTGTCTGCAGGTTATGATTTCTGTATTGTAATCATTAACTCAAAATGAAAACAGTAATCCAGCTATTTAATGCATACATAAACTCCTTCTTCATGCTTCAATTGATAATCAAATTCGGAACGCTCGCTATTTATTTGTTTTTTATTGGTTTTCTGCAAATGTAACTCATTAAGATCTAAGACTTATTCAACTTTTTCTAAGACAGCAGCTACAATTTTGATAGGTCAAAAAACCAGTCAGTGATTATGGACCATATTACTGGACTCAAGAATGAATCTTCCACAAATACAGCTTTTTGCTGCATTTTTAATTTCTTTACAGTAGATAAATTCTTGGCCAGCGTCTGACTATCAAATCTATTAAAACTCCCTTCTGTATGAAAGGGCAGTTCTCAGTTCCCGACTTTCTAAAATAATTCTACATGTTGGCAGTGAAATCTTCCAGTCAAAAAGGATTTGTATAAAGCCTAGATAAATCATATACCATTTCTAACCAGAAACCAGAACCGTTCTTCACATGTGCATGCAAATCTCATCATGCCAACGAAGAATGCTCATTAAGATTTTCATTTTTCATAAAAATCTGTCTTTGTCATTATTTTGTTTTGTAAAATAATGCAGCAATGATTTTAACACATTTCCTTTATTTTCAAACATTTACATCTAAGAAGAAAATGACGGTCAAAGCAACTGAGGGAAAATGATACACAAACAGGTTTAAGCAGATTTTCTGTTTCCCGAACTTCAACGTGATCTGTTCATACCTCAGATTCGCAACGAGCCATTTCTAGGTTAAAATAAAGCTGATATTTCAGGTCTGTCCACACATTGCGTAGTTAGAATCTTGGTTTAAAAAATATCATTTTTTACTGTCACAATTTGGGAAACAATGCAGCTAATTATGTCAATGGTGGTGACTATGCAACACATGCTAATTGATACGTGGGCCCAACTTATACTAATAGCTTTATTATTCTTCGTACAGAATATATTGATAAAGAAATCTTCGGGAAAAGCTACTCCCAAATCACATTTTTTTCAACATCAAACCAAAAAATTCAAACAAAGAATTCAAAATATAGATATCATCAATTGACAAGATGTCGAGTAAAGTTATTATATCGGCACCTAGTTCATTACGGTACATTATGGAACTAGTCAGTACTTTCACAGGCACGTTCCTTCGGGACTATTTTTTTTTCGACAAGATATCCATACTCATATCTCGCAGATCCTTGGTAATCGGGTTATTATGTTGATCAAGTATGTAAATTCTAACATTTCAATAGTTGTTTTTCCTGCAATCATTTCCTATGTACATACTTGAAGGCTTATCAGTTCCTCCACTTGTACAGGCTGCTCTGAAAAATCAGCGTTTTAGAAGAATGGTGCTAGTTTTTCGGAATAATGTTACAATGCATGGAACCTCGTTTAACAGTATGCTGCCTTCTTAATGTTTCATAGTAATGGGGTTTTGATGGGTGCGATCTCGTTTATAAGCCATTTTCATAAGATGGAATACATGGCATTAGTAAGAGAAATTTTACAGTTTTATAAAAAACATCTTACATAGATAGACTGAGGGGTAATACTGTGTTTTATGGACCATCTTGAAAATATGTTATATGTAAATGGTGATGTCATTTATATGCAATCTATGTCTGTGTACAAATATACATAACCAATTCTGGTAAGCATTTCAAGTGAAAACTAATAAATTTATAAATAAAAACAGGTATTTTTTTCAGACGTGAAACTACAAGGAATCTTCTGTACAAGGGTCATTTATTATATGAAACGCAAAAAAAAAACAATTAGTGACCACCTCTAAAATAAGACAACCTCATAATAATGATCATTTATTTTGGGGATTATTTCAGCACTTCTTCTATTAAAATTTCAACTTGATAAGATCGTCACAACTTAAATACAACAAATAGTTTGTGAGCCGCGGCCATGGTCCAGTGGTTAGTGCGCTGTACTTGGAACCGGGAGATCCTGGTTCGAATCCTGGCCATGGCAGGTCATACCCTTCCATGAAAATTTGACAAAAATGTCGATTTTCCTCTGGCTTCTTGTGGAAGGGTAAGTCAGTAATGGTTGGTATATAGTCCAGGAAAACTGGTTAGGTGAACCAGTCTGAAAAATTGTTGAAAATCGGCATTAAACCCAAGTGACAATAAGTCAGATAAAAAAACAAACAAACAAAAAAATAGTTTTGCCTTGCTAACAGGGTTTAACAAAATATGGTTATTTTGAAGAGGTATATGGTAAAGATAATTGAAAAAGCGGGAGTAGAAAGTCCCAAACTGCATAATTAGCATGATAATTGTATAACATTCAAAAACTAATTAAGTTTCAGTTAAATATGCTGTGCAAGTATTAAATATTAGTAAAGTAATACAATTTTAAGAATGTAAACTGGTTCATAGAACACATAGCGGTATTAATGCAACTGCCAGAGATACAGCTGAACTTTATAATTATTTTATATTAGGCTGTAATAAAAAGAAAATAATCGAAGTATTGATATGCACCTGATGTTAATCGATTGAATAGTGTATGGTTCAATGATAGTGCTGGTCCCAAAAAATATGGATACAGTACCGATAAATGTGATAAATATTCTATCAATAAACATCAGCTAAATTCATTAATTCATAACATATTGTGACAAAATGCCTTGAAAGTACCGATCATACAACTGTATTCATGGTTTTCAAACTCCTTTAAGAAAATTTATTTACATTTAATCGGCATGGTTGCATTCAGCAAGCCTGAATAGTAAAACAGATTCAATACAAGAAATATGTTTGCCGCGTATTAAAATATCCTTCATAATTATGACAAATGCTTGACTTCCCCTCAAAAACATATTTTATACACAATTTAGAAAATGCCATAAAAATGCTTCTATTTATTTTCATTGCCGAAGAAAACCTTTGAAAAAATTCCTGCCCATTGTAAGTTAAAGCCAATTTGGAAATTTCAATCTCATTTCAAAATTAATAATCAAAATTAAATCAAGATATGAAATGTTATATTATTGGAGCACAAATTTTTTCACGTTTTAATCCTTTTATCCAGAAAATAATGAGACTACACGAAACTATGATAAAAATATTGAATATCTTTTTTTTACTCTGCTTTTCACGTTCGTTAAAGAAAGACTTGATTGATATTTCTCTACTCTTGATATTTGTTGCTCAATTTTTTTCTCTCCATTGCGAGAGAGAAAAAATCGGAAACATTTCGCAGGTTCAAACACATCAAGTTATTTTGGCAATTCTAACCCGAGAACTAAAAATCTAAACAAAACCACTAAGTGTCAAACAAACTCACTTTCATTAACGAGACATGTATGTTATTGCAAACAGTTCAGACTAACAAAGAAATCTATATAAAAATAACACAGATTATATCAATGGTAACAAAAATAACAGCCCCAATAGAATAAATCAACCCCAACATTTACATTATATAAGTAAAAATAACAATGAAATTAAACAAATTGGTACAATTTACAATGGAGTTTCAAGCTTCCACTTGGTGAAATATTATCTGGTACGAACTGTTAATGTTTCAAGTTTTTTTTTTGATAAGAAAAGTTCACAAGATCAAGTTATGTTACCAAAACAACCAGACACCTTCTTATTTTGTTCTGGCAGCTTGAAACAGTTTACAGTATTTGAGGTGAAAAGTAAACATATGTATAGTTTACAGGCTGGATAGATTTTTTACACAAGGCCTGTTTTTTCGCTGGCCAAAGTAAAAGACTTAATTGTACCACGTGAAACTGTATGAAAGTTTCTGATTTCAAACCTGCCAACGATTTATAATATAAATGAGTTTAATGTAGTACAGAATAAACTTAATATAAACATTAATGTAAGTATGTTACTTGCTTAGTTTACCGTTTACTGAAACAAGTTTCAACAGAGTTATGTTAGTAATGTATACCTTGCACAATGATAAATAACTAGCAACATCAAACAGCAGAGCAAAATGTTTGATAAAGCCAATGACTGAGGTGAACATTGCCAATTGGTGAACCAGTACATTTCAAGATCACAAGGTGACATTGAATTTCTCGATGAATGTATCGAACAAAAAACAAGACGGCCATGACGGCCCTGCATCGCTCACCAGAATAAATGATAGTTAGCTCGTTACTAAAAAGGTAATAAAGGTACACTTCTGGGTAGATAAAGGGGAACAATAATAAACTTGATAAAGGACCATCAAAGGATACTACAAAGGAATATTTATGATGACAGGATTATTTATTTGAGCAAATCTGATAGAACATTATCTAAGGATGCTAAAAACCAACTTTGGTAATTGAATCCATCCATAGAATCATGAGGAAAAGTCATTTTAAAGAATTTCTATATTTAGCTCTAGCAGCCCATAAAAGGGGCCTACCAAATTTATTTAAGCCAACTTGAGAGAGGACTTTTTAAGGATGCTACAAACCAGGTTTAGGGGTGATCCATCCATTGGTTCATGAGAAGATGTTAAAAGGTTTTTCTATTTTTAGCTCTGGTGACCCCCTACAAGGGGTCAACTGGTATATTATGAGCAAATTGCAGTTAGAATATCAAAAGGATTCTACAAAGAAAATTTGAAGTAAATCTGACTGTTAGAGGAGAAGACCATTATTGATGGCAGAGCATCGATGGACAATGGACGCCAGAGCATCCACCCACCCATGTTAACCGCTCACCCCGAACCTTTGGTTCCAGTGAGCTAAAACCATGCAGATGCACCTTGTATGGTGTCGAAACATCAAATATTGTGCATGACTTATGATAAGCTAACGGCTTGACAACAATAAATGCTTGTATAATATCTGCATAAAGCCCAATTACTTTTTTCCAACAACGAGAAAGACAACTTATTCTTAGAATCATTAAAATATTGCTAAAAATTTCCATCTTTAAACATTAAGCTTTAAGACATGAATTGAGAGCCAAATCATTGTAAGTTCTTCTAAATCCTCAGGTTTTCAATTTTCCACCTCTCCCATTCTTCGGGGTACCTCACAGTCATTAAGCATGGTAGATTCATTCCTAACATAGATGTGACATATTTTCTTGGTTTGTTGTTCTCATGGTAACATACTCCACTCTAGTAATAAACAAACACTATCATTAACCGAAGAGATAATTTATTTAGAGATCAAACACAGCCCCAGGGCTTTTAGTGACTAATTATGATCAGAAAGACAACAAGAACTGAATTATTTGTTATGTGATTTATCTTTTTTTTTTCTTTTTTACAATACTCTAATGTACATAAGAACAGCACTGTTTCTGGGTTCTGACCACTGCAGACAAACCACAGATCATCCAATGTTTGCAAAAGATTACATTTCTGGACAGAGAAAAATCAAGATGTTATTTTAACAATATGCAAGCCTCAGTCAAAATTATACTAAAAAACACAAACAAATCAAGTTTTTTTTTTCATGAGCCATAACTAGAGATCCGCAGAGCAGCGCCATCGCTCATCTATTTCACATCATTTTGTTTAATAAGCAATTTTGACCCAATTTCTAAGTTATAAAAGGGGGACAACTCCAAAAATATAGGCTTCAGAATAAAGTCCCCTATTTTGAAACTGTGTTTTGTCATGATAATCAAATATTCCAAGTGTTTTGGAGTTATCTTTAAGTCTTTGAGTAATGGGCTACATTAAAGTTTTTGCACAACATTGCTGACAACTGTGACGATGGTGACAACAACAACTCAGCAATCATAATAGCTCGACTTTTTCTTCGAAACAGGTGAGCTGAAAATTGGTCAGTTTATCTGATGGTAAGTGGTATCATTGTAAATTAGTACATGTCCACATTATCGATCCTAAAAAGGTCTTGGAAACAGTAATTTGTCGTTAAAATATCAAAATTATGTGACCAGTAAAACAGGCATTCAAATGATAAATTATAAATGTGTGTAGGTACATAATGGATATATTTGAATGGAAAACAGCACAAATCAAACTTGGTAAAAATCTAAATATGATCAAATCATAGTAGACAACGAGTAACACATACTGTGAATAAAAAACACACAAATCTTACTAGTACAAAAGGTAAAATGACATTCTGGTTAAAGTTTATGATAATTAATGTGAGCATTTAGACTCTACCTAATGAATAATGCAACAGCGCCCTGGTCTCAGTTACATATATGAAATATTACAGCTCTTTAAAAGGATTTAATTCGAAAAATGTTCCATTAATTTCAGATTCGTATGTCTAAATTGCGCTTTGACAAGTTTGTAAGAGAGTGAACAGTCAAAATGAATTGGAGACGAGCTCATATTGTTACGTGAAGTTGACACTAGGGGTCGCCTGTGTTGACAATGTTTTAAGAAAGTATATTTGTCATAGCAACCTGTTGATAATTTATGATTAAAATCATGACAATAATGATGTTAAGATATTTTATTCGGCATTTGCATGCATTTATGATACTACACTTTCATTTATAAGTTATTAACAAAGCTATTCTGGTATAAAGTGTTCAACTTGCATATAATTAATTCTCCCTATTTCTCACATAAATAATATATGAATCATGCTACCATACAAGTTCAATGCTCTTTAAACAGCTGCATACGGTAAGATTATGTTATAAATATGTCACTAATCTTTTTTGGGGGGTAAATATCAGCAAAAATTTTCAAAAAAAAAAAACACAGCACGTCTGATTGTCCCAAACAAAAATGAGATTTAGGCTGACCATAATTCACACAGTCTTTGAAGAAATTTCATTTCAGCGAAAGTAAAATTAATACTAATTTGGGACGAAAGAAAAATACGTACCACAATAACGACAGAAATCCATGGTAAAACCAAATACTATAATTAGTATCAATATCCAATGATAATAAAACCATAATATTGAACACCAAACATAATCATAGTAGTTACTGGATCAAACTTAAATTCAAATACAAATCACAGTTTTAAAAATATACAGTAACGTAGTTTGTCCCTTAAATTCAGAATGTTCAATAAAATGCGAAATTACAGGCTAAAATCTGTAGTATCCATTTTTCACAATACAATCACTGGGTGAAATTTTCAAAGAATCCATTCGAATGTAAACATAATGATGGCAATTAAGCACAAACGAGAGGTTTTGAAACCACAATGGTCGGCGCTCACGAGAAAACTACCCCAGGTCACTGGTCAAAAATGTGACACCCACAAAAAACGAAAACATAACACAGTGGGTTTTAATAATCATCTACGCATAGGTTCACGACATCATTAAGTTTGATAACAGTGAATTGATACTCATTACAACATCTTAATTGCATACATACAACAAAAACACGATGATTCGACAGTAAATATTGTACTCAAAACTGCTAAAATTGAAATTGAAAATTAGAAACACTTCATGGGACATGTAATCATGTGTATGGACATTGCACAAGATAATTAACACCAAAAAATATGATGGTAAAACTAAATGCGTTTGGTTCAGTCCAGTGCAACATAAATGCAATAAAAATGTACCGACTTATAAAAGTGTTGTTTATCAACTTTTTAGATAACCAGAATCTTGTAGCTAATGTTTTACAAATGTTTATTCCTCTAAAGTCTAATAAACAACTTGAAACAGTAAACAGATATTCTGCCTTGGGCAAATTTTACAAAATATTTCAATTTTAATATAGAGATATTAATAGGAATTTTAGTATGTAAAATATATTAAGCAGTCAGTTCAACAAAATCTTTTTTTTTCAAAATGGTCGACAAATCACTAGCTCCCGATTAAAGAAAGTCACATAAAATATTTACTAAAAGAATTCTATGGTGATTCACTGAGTTGACATCAGAAAAGGTGAGAATCATGACTTCGCAGAAAGAAACAATCTAACAATGACAACTTTAAACTGTAATTTAAAACCTGTTAACACTTTCACACATTTTTTATCATATTTCACTCCCTAAAATCCCATTAAGACCTTAACCCCATGACTCCAATGCCCCTTAACCTGCCAATCCCAAATGGCAAAAAAACAAGGCTCTTTTTTTAGGTGTTATGTTACATGCCAAAGGTGTATAGATACCCTGCATGGCTTCTTTCATAAGCATACAATGCTGGTATGGACATCATATTGACCCCTCATACATCAAACTTATAAAGAAGTTTCAACTTTCACGTGTGATAAGCGACTCAATGGGTTCTTGTCTTGGTCCGTTTTAATATCAGTGAAAAATTAGATACTGTATGCATAGTCAGGACATTGATAAAACTGTTTTTTTTTTGTAGCAATCTAAGTGTGAATAAATTCACTTGGTTGATACAAACTAAAATGTGTTTGTTTGACCTTTTAATTCAAAACAATTATCATGGAATATCAATGTGGAGTGAATGATCCAACCACTTGTCAAGTTCATACATCGAGGGGAAAGAATGGCTCGACACCTGTATTCAATACAAAGTCACTAGTATGTTCCCGAAATGAACTCCACACTGCTCATACAACCAATGGCAAGGATACAGTCCATGTTTTTGACATTCAGATCACATATCCAACGGCTTTAATAGCAGATGGCTTCTCTTAAAAGGTTAAGAGTGGTAATGTGATAACAACCAAGCAATCATAAAGGGAAGGTGTCTCAGTCATTAGTTTCATATTTAGTGATTAACAATTGGGTTTTCTGCTTTGAACACAGTCAATTGTTGCATTATTAAAATGAGTATCATTGCTGTTGGCAGTAATGATTATCTTTGGTATCGAAGAATTCATTAAGAAGCCAAGATTATGATTAAGCATTTCATTTGCTATTTGAAAAAAGAATAAAGCATGACTTAGCCATGAACTTGCAGTGATGCGTAAGTCTGTATCAACTTGTGTTCTGCATTTGACCATCATTAAGACCCCATTGATTATTTTAAATAACCCATTCATCAAGACAAGGGGACAGTGATCTAAGGTCAGAACGACCTGTCAACTGCCAAAATCCAAAAAATAAAAGAATTAACACTTGAGCTCAGTTTGGTCTCGTTACAATTTTATTCTGCTCATTAATTTTATTTTCTGCTTCAACAGTAACAAAGTGTTTAAGCAATTCATCATTCATTGGTATTCCTTTTGTTAAATTCTCAAGTTTTCGCCACATTGACAGTCAAGATGGACATAGATTATTGTTTCTATTGTCCATCGCTCAGTTCAGGTTCAACCACAAAATAATGGACCCCATCCCGGTTAACCAGACAACCTAATGTCATGTCAATCATCAGTTGCTGGTCACATGACCTCAGGAAATGGTAACAAATCGCTATTTTCTAAATTCATCAGTTTAGCCAGATCGACTGACTCAGAAATTTTGTAATTCTTCCTTTCAAAAGTAAGCAAAATTAATGAATCAACACCAAGTTTAATTAACTTCTATACTTATTTCTAGTCCAGGTATCTCATTAAATTGCCATCCATTTTCAAAACACACTCCTGCCATTTCTTTGACAGTTGCCAAATATTCATCAGCAAATACTGATTTTCAATTTCATAAACCATCCAACATTGGCCTTATAATAGAGTTTGAGGATGCCATAGATTAGTTTCTGGAATTCAATTCGTTAAAATCTTTTGTTTTTAGCCAAAACTCAGAGGAACCGGAATTCAACTATTTTTTGTCATCCAAAAAACATCCTCTAATCAACATTAGACTATTTAGATTTTGTCGTAATCTAAAAAAATGAAATTGTTCAAAAGTATTTGATACCGTTTCTTACCAATTAGCATAATATTAATGAAACTCTTCATCTAAGTCACCCAATTAATCACTTACATCTTCATTTATAGAATCAATTAATTGTAATACATTCAAATAACTACATTTGACAAGGTCTGTCATGAAGTATCTAAATTATATATGAGAAATATCATTTCAAATTTTACAACACAACAACAACAACAACAGTATTGGCAACAAATATTATCATAGATAAGTTAGACAAAAAATATTGGTGAAAATTTTATACAAAAATTTTAAGAGGAATTTTGCAGTGTCAACAAGATTTAAAAGATGCTTTGTTAAGCACTGTCCAATCAAACTGGCATCTTTTTATTTGTTAACTAGACAAAGTCATGTACCGTGTATTAATATGATAAAGTCGACCATGTACTGTACCATGATAACAACCCCATTTCCGATGCCTTACATGAACACAATCAAAGAAAATAAATGTTTAACATCAACGTTGAACAAGCATTTCGTGACAGGCATGGGATGGACTTTCTTGTAATTTTCGTACTGTATTATGATTTCCGTGTCAACACGACAGGCCAGATACAATTATGCATGTTCATCAACGCAATATGTCAACTTATATCGTTAATACTGGCTTACACCTGGTTGCCCAAGTATGTAATTCATTGAAATAGCTGTCAAAACGCATTAGCAAATTAGATGTCAAATTCTGAAGGCGAAGTTTTTCTATGGGCTGTGAACAAAGTATAACACAGCTTGCACAAACAACAGTAAAAAAAATGGTGCAAATTATAATCATATTTACGCATATAGTAAAGTGGCAATGTCTCTAGGCATTTTTGCCAAATGAACTACAATTATATACAATATAGTAATACAAAAATTTATATGACAAATCAAGCAGACAGAGGAAAATACATATTCAACAAAGAAAGACAAAGCTACAAGCAGTTTAAGAATATAGCCTCGTAATTGGTCGATCTCAAAAACTGTATCCAAAACTAACCAATCAGAACCTTAGATTTTATACTGATCTTAAAAGTAAGTTTTATTTTACTTCACACCCACACAAAGACAATAAAAACACATTGCAAAGCATCATAAGACAGGAATCTCACTGTTAAAAAAGTCCTCAACATTTACCGGAAAACAACAATGCAATTTGAATGTGATTGAAAGTATACACCATGAGTAGAATTTACTCTCAAACAAACAAAAGAAATCAACTATGAACTCCAATCTTTACTTGTTGATATAATACTGTAAATACGCAGCATGTGGTATTAAAAGCATACACCAGACTTCTGAGATACTTGAATTATAACAAAAGTGCTTTAAAATGTCATGACATGCAATATATTACATCATTCTGAATTAGCAGAAGGCATCTGGCATCCAGTCTGGACATTAACGCAACTAACAGGTCTACATCCTCTGGTTTCCAAATGTACCCAGTAATGACAAATTATAAATAAATTATTAGACACACAACTAGAATAGAAGACCAGTTGCCTGGCAAATAATCTAAAACAACAGGAAATTAACTATGATAGAACCATAATTTATTTCAAATCAAATACAAAGAGAAGATATTTTAAACAAAAAAGAAATATATTGTAATAAATAAATATCAGAATCAAAGCACTGGAAGAACTGAATAGTAGAACAATGACAGTTTAAATAGAACAACTTGAATTGTTGAGACAACAAAACAAATCGGGCCAACAACTGCAAATAAACAACCTAATTGAATACACACGCAACAACAATCAAGTGAAGTAGTATTAACATTAATTACCAAAACATGCTGCAAATCAATGAAATTGAGTATCTCATCGAACATTTATTACTCTTGGAACTCTTCAATGAAGAGAAACCTTTATCACTTTTTCTCCCAGAACTCTTCAATAGGGAGTCACCTTTATCATTCATTACTCTTGGAACTCTTCATAAAGGAGTCCCCTTTATCATTTATTACTCCAGTAACTCTTCAGGAAGGAGTCACATTTACTATATATTACTCCAGGAATTCTTTATGAAGAGTCATCATTATCACTTATTAAGTTTGGAACTCTTCACAAAGGAGTCACGTTTATTATTATTTACCGCTCTTGAAACTCTTCATGTAGGAGAAACCTTTATTATTTACAACTCCAATACAGATTAGAATTAACTTTGAAATAAGAGATGCATGTAACTAAGATTTAACAACACAATTTTTCAAAACTGCATACTTATCAAAACATGTGTTGTTTTATAAACATCCCATCTTGGTAAATTATATCTCATTCTAATTATACTGCAAAAAATGTCATGGTTGAAACTAAAGTTCAAGAATTTATTGATAATTAAACACACCTGCAAGAATTCATTTGAAGTAAAAACACTTAGACATATACCAACTATATAACATTATCCAAATAATGCTGTATTTTGCCTTTCTTTCAAATGTGTTGAACACTATAAACAAATAAACATAAATGTACCTTGTTTTTGGCAATATTATGTTTAAATGATTAAGTGTGACAATTAACTTTGTTGAATGAATTAACCTGTATCTAAAACATACATTTTTATCAGACCAAGTCATAAAAGTAGCCCATTTATTTTCTTTTCCATTAATTAAGTTGATGTCAATATGTGCCAAGTCTATTAATTGACAAAGATAGTTGTAAGGGTGCAGGTTAATTACGTAATTGTAAATAATTTTTGAAGTCCCAAGTTCAAATCTTCCAGGATCATGGACATGGACAATTTAATACCCTAACATTTAGCAGGTTTGATCAATTGAATACTTATATGGTTATACTCAATACAAGACAAGAGAAATTATTAATAAAATCATGAATCCTCTACCGTATTTATTAATGGTTATCAATGAAATATACGTAGATAATACAGACAAAGGCGACATGAAGTATATCACTGTATGATAATAGCATGTTTTGAATTTCAATTAGATGAATTTATTGACTCATAACTTTAATAGGTCAATCTAGATTCACAAAGGACTTGGTTACAACTTTCAAAATAAAAGACAATTTTTTTTATTTATAATTCGGAAAACATCTAAATATTTATAAAAGGGAAACTTGCAAGGAAGGGATACTAGCGAGTCTTAAGGGGCTTGTGTAACATAAAAGGGTTTAGGAAAGATGAATATGAATAGTAAGGTCAAAGCCAAGAAGTTAAAAAAATGGGATAACATAGGAAACTTAAGGAGTCAGATTTATGCAGAGTATCAGTAAGATTAAGAACCCTTGCCAAAAAATAGCGAAACTTTTCCAGAAAGCGCAGCTTTTGTGAAGCTTAAATGCAGCTTTTGCAAAGCTTCTGCATTATAAGGTGCGTTTTTCCTCAAAAGGTTCACAAAAGCTGCATCTTCAACAAAAAAGTGAAGGTTTGGCTTGAGAAATTCTGCTTCTTTTGGTTTTAAAAAACGCAGCTTTTGTGAAGGTGCCAATACCACTATCTTTAATGCAGCTTTAGGGTAGCCTTTGCGTACGTTAAACGTAGCTTTAACGCAGATTTAACGTGGCTTTTGCGAAGCTTTTTTGGCACGGGAAGGGTGTGAGGCAGGAAACCTTTGAAACTATAGAGAATATAAAACAATCAAGTATAGGGCACACAAAAACCAAAAGAGATGGGACAAAGTATAAAGACTGCGTGTACTGAAATATTAAAGGAATGGGGGATTGTAAAAGATTTAAGAAAGGGTCATAGAAAACAGAAACATAAAAAAATATGGATGCAGGCAGAAGATACATCATAAGAACAACAAAAACAAATGCACATAAAATGTGAAAGCAACAAGATGTAGTAACATTATACACAAATTTATGTCAAAATACTTATATATTTCAAATCAGAACTCCCCAAAAACCATTAAAATGCTACAAGTTCACTGTTATGCCTCACAGTTTCAAAGGAATATTATATGATACACATTGCTTGCAGTAAAACACTCCATGCTCATGGATTTCTTTATTATCAGATAGTAAGGCACATACGAAAACCACAATCATAACAAGAAATATGATAGTTCAGATCACAGCAGGGGTAAGACACACAGCTATGTCTGTAGAATGTATGGCAATATTAGCAATACATTAAGTTACCAACCATAATATAACAATAAGCTTATAGCGCCACGGTTTCCTGATTAATATTGTAACAATATCTCTTATATATACAGTGGCACCTTCCTCAACTGGATCATGTCGGAGTCGGATCCTCTGAGAATTTATCCTTTATCAAAAAATCTTTTGTGAACCAGACATTCCATGTACCAGATCCTTTGTGAACCTGACCCATTGACAATGGAACATTAGTGAACCAGACATTTTATGAGCCTGACATTTTGTGAACATGACCGTTTGTGAACCAGATCATTTGTGAACCAAGTCCTCTGTGAACTAGACCATTTGTGAACCAGACCATTTGTGAACCAGACCATTTGTGAACCAGACCGTTTGTGAACCAGACCATTTGTGAACCAAGTCCTCTGTGAACTAGACCATTTGCGAACCAGACCATTTGTGAACCAGACCATTTGCGAACTAGACCATTTGTGAACCAGACCATTTGTGAACCAGACCATTTGTGAACCAGACCATTTGTGAACCAGACCATTTGTGAACTAGACCATTTGTGAACCAGACCATTTGTGAGCTAGACCATTTGTGAACCAGATCATTTGTGAACTAGACCATTTGTGAACCAGACCATTTGTGAACTAGACCATTTGTGAACCAGACTGTGTGATTACCTGGACACTCTAAACACTGGAATTTTCCATGGGAATTCTAACTGAATCAGATCAAGGTAAAGATTAATAACCAGTATTTTCAACAAAAGCATGCATAAATGGAGAAACCTTCATTAACAGGATTATATCAATTGCTTTAGTCCAGTAAATGAACATGATATAAGCAATGAAACCAGAAATCTGGACACATTATTTAGGACAACCTTATAAATTGGACCAACAGTGCTCTTATAAGCAAAGATGTCTCACAAGCTGGAATCGAAACAATTTGCTACAGGCAATACAGTGGAAACTCAGAAAACCAGACACTCAGAAAATCGGAATCCTAGGAAAACCGAACATTCGAGCTGGTCCCAATTTTCCTTTTTATTTCTAAAGAAACCCTAGAAAACCAAACACCTCAGAAAACCGAACTTTTCATTCGGTCCCAGGGGGGTTCGGTATTCTGAGTTTTCACTGTATTTCAAAGTGCAGTATGTCCAACAATAACAAAAGCCTTTTCAGAAAAGTTCATTAAAAACATACAAGATTATCTTTCAGACAACAGAAGCAGTTCCTTGAATCTTCGAAGTTCACTCACAAGAGATTGAACTGTATACAACAAACATAGAACACATACATACAAATAGCACATTTATGCTGAGTTATATTTGTGTAAAAGGGCACTTTTTAGTAACAAAAGTGTGCAAAAAAATACCTGTTGTCTACATCACAGAATACGTCCAGAATTAGTTAAACACTGGTAAGCACAAAACAATAAAATAAAAAAGTTTGAGTCTATTTCTATGGTAACAGGTTCAATAGTTTGAACAGTAACAACGTATCAAACGATTCCAAATTAATTTATTTAAAAAAAATATCCAATCATCTTCAAATATCACGTTAAAAATCGTAAAACATTCACTTCTTCAGAATGTTTCAAAACTGATTCACAATTTTCCACGTTTTCCACTTTAACACTTCCCACTCCGATACAACAATGAATCAAATATATTTCCTTTTAAAACTGTATAACGCATAAAAGAAGCATTCAGATAAAATCGTAGCAAAAACTATAATCGCGTATAGTTGTGATTTCAATGATTTGATTATAAAATAAACTTGATTGTAACTCGATACACCTCTGAGAGCTGTAAACATATGTTTTACGATCTTACTACAGTCTGAATAAAGCACTTAAGTATAAACATCACTGTCATGATTTTGATACTTAATATCATCCAAAACTGTGTCTACAGTTCATTCCTTGAAGAACGCGTTCTTGATACAAGTAAATGTTTTAACCAAGCATCCTCCTATTTCATAATTTACTATGTTACAGGTCTAAGTCCTATGATAAGTATTATATTCATTCTCGCAAACCCTATCCAGTTTCATTTTATTTATGATATGAAAATTTTATGAGAAGGCGAGAGAGCGAGAGTTGCTCATGCGAGACCATTTCTCATTAGTTACAAACAAGTAGGTTTAAAAAGATGTGGAAAACACATCTAAACTTCTTTTGCTATTTCATAAATCAAGCATTTAAGAGCCCCAACATATTCTTTACACCGAGAATGGATTTTTTGACCTCCAACCGAATTCTCATTTTCGTATAACTAATAGACCAAATAAACAGGTATATAAAGGATTAACTTTTAAGGCATTGAGGGTTTTTTCAAGCCCTTTAAATCCTTGACAACAAATCAGAAGGAGATTTTGCATTTTTTGGATTGAAAATGGATTGAGTTATACAGGTAAGGATGGTGTATTAGTAACCATGAGATGAAAAAAACCAGCAAGCACTAGTCAAAATAAAACCTATCGTAAATATCATTAAAAAAAATCCAGACTAACGACCTTCATTTTTTTTCAATAATTCAGATTTTCTGCAAATTTAATTTATTGAACATGAATTCAAGTAATGGAGTTGATGGGGTGCTGGCAATTCAATTGGATGCAAGTTTGGCTATACCAAAATTGCTTCACAAGCATTTTAATGTTTCATCACAATGCAACAATACAAAAACTTGATACTTTGGTAAAAGTTGAGTTGTAATAGATTTGGGCAAAAATTAAATAAATCAGGAAAAATCAGTTATATGCAATACCTGTATTATAAAAGCCATAAATATTTGTAGTTAAATTTTAAAATTCAAGATCAAAATCTCTGATCTACAATAATATTCTACAACAAATTTGAACTAAATTAATACGGAAAAAGTGGACTTCAGCATGCACGATTATATAACAACTTACTATACAAGAAAATGAAATGGAGAGACCATTTTGTGCGGTAAACTGGTACCCGTTGACTCTGGTGTACCGAGACAACAGGTAAGGCCCAAAATTTCCTGGATGCTGGTTGGTCAATTGCGGTCAAAATAAGGACAGAATTCTGCCCGTGGGATCTTGCAAGACTTTTCGCATTTGGAATGCCTCGAATTTTTTCACTCGATTAATATTTTGTGTGAAATTTAAAAATAGATCAAAACATCAGGGTCTCTACATTATGTTATGTAGAGTCACTAAATTTAGCATTCACTGTTTTATTTGATTAAATGGTGCAATATTTATCTAAAGTATTCAGGCATCGTTAACATCTTCGTTTATATTTAACAGATATACGGAAATCCCCATGCTTCACGAATGGACAGCCAATCACACGGCACAAACGCATTGACCAATCAGAGCGCCAGATAATTTAGTCCATACCTGGTCCTTTGGTGCAACATGGAACGGGGACCAGTTTATTCGTGCAGTTGCCCAGAAATACTTTAGTCACACACTGCTAGATTTACCAAACCATCAACATGATACACCAACACTTTTTTCCTCCTTTTCTTTCTCAATCTTCTTCATTACCTAATCAGGGAGTTATCATCATTTTAAAGCCATTTTAAAGGATATCAAATTTTATTGATAATCACTCGCTATCTTTCAATTAGTGTGTTTTTTTTGTACATTAAACTAAATTGTACTGAGACGAATTACTAATGACAGTAAATGAATAATACAACCCAAATGCATCAGTGTTTATACGTTCACCTATACTTGTTAACATGGCTATAAAACCCTACTATCACAGATGTTTACGGCCACAAAAGTCAAGTTTCCCTAAATCCACCAGGGCCATAAAATCAATCATTTTACAAACGGTTTGGCTTTAAAGCAGACAAGGGAGAGAAATAACATCATCGCTTAATAACAGCTCATGAAAATAAATGCCTGGATTTTTAATAGTATTACGCTAATAAAATGAAAATTCATAAAAATCTATAAAAAGTCGGCATAAATTTAAATTAAGATGGAGGATACCCACAAAACAATGTGCACAGTTTAATCACCATTACGACAATCAGATAAAACCATTTAAAAAGCTATTTAGTGATGGGAATAAACAAAACTTGTTTGCTAATTGATAAGAAAGCACAAATCATAGCTTTTCCAACAATGGATCAAAAAAAGGTATATTGAATAGAATCACCTTCAAACTCCAGTCAGGTCAACCGATAATAGGTCTAAGGACTAGAATTGGTGGCTCGTAAATAATTTAAACAAGATAATCAGACAAAAAATATGGTGATCAATTAGCGATTGAAGGAAAAGAAATAGTTAAGAAATAATAAAAAAAAATAGTGACTGGATGATTATGCACCCTAACCAAATAAAGAAGTGGTTTTTATTTTATTATTTTTTTTGTACAAGTGGAAAATAAACCTTTTCCAGATTCTGGACCAGTGCTAACCTTATTCTGCTCAAATAACTGCCAACTTCATAATAACATGGATCACTACGATTGGCAGTGGAGGAAGACTGGCCTTGGACATAATATATTCAACCAAATCGTCAGAGAACATGTGTCACACCTGAGGTTTGAACCCAAGAACCTGAGGTCTGTAGACTAAAAACTCAACCAATGTAGCTAAGGAGCAGTCTTTGTATACTGACAAATACTGGACAGGTCAATCTAAATATTGTTTGACTAAAATTACAAGGTGAGAAAAAGATCATAAGCTGTATGAAATCTACACATGCATTTGTACCTCCTAAAACTAGCCACTGTACCTTTTTTTCACTTGCATATGCTTCACAACACCAAATATGTGGGACATTAATGACATCGAGTTAATACATATGACTTTTAATGTATTTTGTGTCATTTATTGTCTAATGACTACACAGTATGTCACTTAACTGTCACACAATTTTCTTAAAAACATACATCAAATGTTACAAATATACTCAAAAAAAAATTCTCTTTTCACAAACTATAACACAATGAATGATTAGGACCTATAAATCACCAACAGGGCTGTTGTTTTGAAACTGTTTTACACTATGTTGAAGCATAAACTGAACACTGGGTCGAAACACTTTACAATACTGGCGAAAACTATATTTGTTTGGGGTTTAATGTGGGTGCCAGCAGAAATAGTCATTTGGCAACTTTTCCAGCCTTGTTGTAGGTCCCTTGCCAAAAAATCTTCGCAAAAGCCATGTTAAAGCCGCGTTAAAGCTATGTTTAACGTACACAAAAGCTATGTTAAAGCCGCATTAAAGTCAGTGGTATTGGCACCTTTGCAAAAGCTACGTTTTTTAAAACCAAAAGGTGCAGAATTCCTCACGCCAAACCTTCACTTTTTTGTAAAAGACGCAGCTTTTGCAAACCTTTTAAAGAAAAACGCACCTTATAATGCAGAAGCTTCACAGAAGCCAAGTTCAAGCTACGCAAAAGCTGCGCTTCGCTATTTTTTGGCAAGGGGAGAAAGACCCAAAGTGCACACATGAGTTGAACCACTGATCTTCCATAAGCCAGCTAAACAGCTTCCTCTCTCTTAAAATTTGTCAGGTCACAGGTAAGATTCACACTCAGTTGTGTGAGGCTAACAATTTCTAGTCAGAGACCATAACCACTTGACCACGGAGGCCCATAGGTGAAGACTTCAAAAAATAAAAGGACCACTTACCAATAAAATTCCAATGCAAGTTAAAACAACAACTTGTGCTTAAGAGCCACTTTTCCTTATACAGAGACAAAAATGAACAGCTAGAAGTAAAATTCACTTACAGTTTACAAAATTATTGATCATTTATCAGCTTAAGCGAATCACAGACTCACATGTACCATTGCCTTTCTTAAAATGAAATGCATTAAGTTCAACTATAGTTCTTAAGGGCTACCACACAACACATGTCAATGGTCAAAGGGATTATCTGCAAACAGTGGTCAGAAATTGTTTGCCAAAAATGACCCCCCTCCAATAAGCTTGTTTTACAGTTGTACACATAAAGACTGGAACAACCAAAGTTTTCAAGTCCAGATGAGAAAATCATGGTGGTCCCGGCTTCGTTATTATTTACCATTCATAATACTAACCTTTTGTTTATGAATCAATTATCATCAAAATGTCAAAATGAATATCCACTTTTCCACATGACTACAGGTGACAATGTGACCATTTAAGCAGGATACAGGTGGTTTGGCAAATCCTATTGGCCGTTCATTCATTTCCCATAATCCACTTTGATATATCCCATGACTCCCTGACAAATATGGCATCCAAAAAGATTTCAAAAGTCAATTCATGAAAGTTCAAATTTATTAAACAAGTATAGGATGAAAGACATTGATTGTTAAGAAGGTTTGATAAATGACCGTTTTAACCTTACAATAGCATTGTGCATTCAATGATGGCCATTTTGTGATGATTTATCAAAGCTTATGATTTTGCCATTAGCAAAGTCACAAAGGCTAATACTTGCACTCTCTGATCTTTCTGAATAGTCCAATAATCAAGAATGTGTTTAGAAAAAAACTTGATTTTATGAGGCTTTTTAACAATAATAGAAAAATTGTACAATAAGTTTGGACTACAAAGTACATTTAGGGTCTAAACAAATATCGGGGCTACCTTAGAAAAGAGTTCACATCATGGAAAAAAACAAGGTGTGAGACTATGTGTTTGGAAACTATAATCTTTATCTGGCAGATGTGTTTTTAAAAAGATCCTGAACTTAAGCCTGACAAAACATTCTTACACAATTGTAGCAGTCCCAAGTCCTTACACTGGTTCAATTTTCCCACATCTATTCATCTGTTCAATCAGAAAACGATGACATTGGCAAACAGCAACAAAAACAACACTCCATCCAACAATAAGATGCAGCTTTTCACTACCATAAAAGAAACTATTCACTGCTTAAGTACCTTATGCAAAGTTGGAAAGAAAATAAAAACATTGCCCTGTGGGTGAATTTTCAATCCATTTCTGATCAGTGTCAAATGTCCATAGCCAGGTGTCTGCGTCAAGTGACCTTTATTTTTCTTGATCTTTCATTACATTTGAAATTGAAAGTATTTTAAGTCAAAGAATAGGCTTGAAATCATTTGTAATTTGTCACTCAAGAGCTGAAATTCTTTTGTCATCCCAGTTTGAAAAAAATATCTTTTTACAATAGGAGCCATCTGATCTGATTAAACTGAACCTACAAGATTTTTTCTGAATAATAATGATTATCTAATAGAAATCTTGCTCCAACCGTAAACCGAGCATAAAATCAGGGTCTTAAAAACAGTTTTATTTTCATTCAATACGAAAGTAATAACTGAATTCTGAAAATGTTTATATTAATTTAAAAATGAACAAATGTCCTCTTAGATTAAAGGGCAGCACATTCAAACCAAGGCATGTAAGACACAATAAAAACACATTTTTTTCAAAGGAAATGTAAAAAGACAAAAGAGTACTAAATTAGACATCAAAATGATAAGTGACATTATTACATTATGTTAACCACTGAGTCATGGCCTTATGAGAGCAATGTCTTTTTGTATTAATTTTTATGACAAGGCTATCAACGATATAAAACAAGCAAAAATCATGCTGTGAGATGGTTGACAACAGGAAAATATGTGGAGGAAACAGAAAACTAATATGGAAGTATACATCTTACACAAAACACCTTATTTAACCCATGTACCGGAGTTGCATATCAAACGACATTTCAACTCAAAAAAAAAAATGACTTAGTTATCCTCTTTGATAATGTGTTTGACTTTTCTGTCACTTCACACCAAATGATCGTCTAGTATCCATTTAAACCACTCTGACAGACCGTGGAAACAAATACTTTGATCAAAGTCTTGTCGTAGAAAGACAACTGTGCAAACAACATCCGACAACTGACACTATAACCCTGTCAGACATAGGGTATAGTCGTTTAAAAGACAACTCCAATTAAAAGGTTTTTCTCCACATCATTTTTCAACAACGAAAGCTCCTCTTTATCAACTTCCATCACAGCTAAGGTTTTCACGCTTTTAACAATAGGCAATGAACAGACTGTCAAGAGAATGCTTGTTAAATAAATTTGTTGCCAATGACAACAAATGACACTTTTCACCTTTAATTCCACCCCAACATCAACAACAAAGTCGAGGACAGTACATAATTGCTCAACACTGATGGGTGCCTGCATATTTCTACTTGCTCAATGTATAGTTATGTTTCAAATTGATACCAAAGTTGACAAATCAACCCAATCATGTCAAATTATCCACAGATTTTGTGTCTTGTCTATATAATAGGAAATACCAATCAACATACCTCTACTAGTAGTATTGACACTGCCCTGAATCAAAAAAAGAATAATTGAGAATATACCCGGTAGAAATTCAACAGAACTATTTAACTATCATTATTGAGGTAGATTTCAGAACTAAACTATGACAAAACTAATGATCTGGTGCACTGTTCTTTATACGAGCTCTATATATGTTCCCGAGCTCTAAATGATGTTTTATGCCACTTTTATTCAAAAACTATCAATTTGACCTCTCAATGATTAATTTTCAGGTTGAAAAAGATGATTCTGTATATAAGCCAAACATTTTAATATACAGTTAGTTTGAAGGAGCAAAGATTTTAAACAACCATGGTTTTTATCACATTACTTATATAACTATGGTACAATTATGTCAGAGCAGGGTACTTGATAATTGAGGCCAAGAGTACTAAAGTTGAACATGAACACATAAGGTATTGTGGGTGGTCAAATGGCCAATCAGAGACAATACATTCATGACCATCTTGTACAACAACATAGCACTCCACCAATTTAAATTCAACACATTCACGGTCAGTCCAATGACATTTATCACATTCAATTCACAATTGCAAAAACAACAATGTGCTTAAAAATCCATCCAGGCATTGAGAACATCTGGTCCTCCATATTATAACAGTTTCTCAAGAGATCTATGGTATTTTCAAATTGAAAGATCTGACTATACAATACAAAATTGTTCAAATTGAATTATTTTGGTTACAAGGATTGACACAGTAATATTGTACTGGGGTCTCGGTGAAGTAGCATGTGATAACATTAAAACATATTAAGCTTTTCAAAAGTTTGCAAAAACATTACAGAACAACCTAAATCATAGAGACTGACACAAATTCTACCTACAGTTATACAACATCAATCAAACAATTTCATGTATCAAGATTAATTTTAAGCACATTTACTGTTTAAGAATCAAATTCATTTCAATAAATAAGTAATGCATGAACAGTCAGTAAAATACTTAGTGTCATTGAAAGCAGAAAATTACTTAGATAAGTGAGTTGTTGCTTTGTATAAATACTGTAGATAACTTAGGTTATGTCTTCCGTACGCATATGCAAAATAATGTCCCAGTACTTTCAATCATGTTATTTTTATACAACAATTCTTATTATAAATTATAGTTTGAATGTCGTACAAGAGTAAACTTTTCACCTATTCATAAGAAACAAGTTTTAAAATCTTAAGTGTGATTAGAAAAGTTTGAGAAATTTGACACCTGTCTAAATTACAAAATAAAATCAGATCATAAAAGCATTTCATTAATGGAGCTTGTTATTAATGACACGATCTTCAATTACTTAAAACCTTCTGAAAATGAATCTTATACAACTGTATTCATCTACCAAGGACATAATACTCCAGAAAACTGATCTTCATGACTGTGACCCTTGCCAAAAAATAGCAAAGCTTTACAAAAAAGCACAGCTTTTGCGAAGCTTAAACGCAGCTTTTGCGAAGCTTCTGGAATTATAAGGTTCGCAAAAGCTGCGTCTTTAACAAAACAAGTGAAAGTTTGGCTTCAGGAATTCTGCACCTTTTGGTTTTAAAAAATGCAGCCTTTGCGAAGGTGCCAATACCGCTACCTTTAATGTGGCTTTAACGTAGCTTTTGCGTATGTTAAACGTAGCTTTAACGCGGCTTTAACATGGCTTTTGTGAAGCTTTTTTGGCAAGGGTTGATTTTCCCCAGCGAATGGTTACACATAATCCTTATCCCTGATAATGTTCACGAGGTTAAATTAAGCCACATTACTGAAGGTGAGATAATTTTAAAATATTAGTTAAAATTTAACACTACATTAAAATATATAAAAAATACAAATATCACCACAATTTGATCAATATTATTGCAAAAATAAGCCCCAAAGTATTATTTCATCGGCAGACAGCACATTTAAATGAGAGGTACAAGGAAGTCCACTTTTATACAGATGGTCTTCCTCACACAGACCTCCAGGTTTTGCAGTGATGTAAGAAATGCGAAAAAAAGAATCAAATATGATTCATGCATTAACAACTGTTGAATAACCACACAAAAATGACCATGATTCAAATAAACATCACCAAAATTGTATAAATTCTTGAAAAAGAATTATAAGCCATAGAATAAACTTTAAAAGGAACTAGATTGCCTTCCAATACAATATAAAATGTTTGTTCTATCACTATAAAAATCTTCAGGCAATTATATCCTATTTCATTGTTTCAACATCATTACACATATTGTAACCATTCCTCTCATTTTATGAATATGTAATAATACTTTCATCAAAGCAGGCAGTCTGGCTAATGCATCTGCATTAATGCATGGCAATATTAATGATTTAATAGCCATATTTGATTAATAAAGCTTCCTTTTTCAAGCTCATTTATTGGAATCAACGGAATTCCTACTGATTAATGAGCCATGTTTATAGCTTAAATGCAGATATCTTGAAATGCTAACAAGATAGTGAGGAAGCAACATCGTCTTGGCAACCACAAGCAAAGCAACAACACCAACGGCAATTGCACCTGGCCAATTGAATCGAGCAGTAGTAATAGTTTTTATCGTTTCCGGCAATGCTAACAAAATGCATCATATTAGGTTACTTCTAACTTCATTTACATAATTAAATAGACATGGCCCTTAAAATAATTCAACGGCTTTTTTTGCAGGAAATAGAAACTATTGGCAGCCATAAATGATAAAACAATTTCTAAAATATGATCACAGATAAAGTTTGATTTACTGGAATGAATAAACAAAGATTGAAAAGAAAACAATAAATAAGGTTTTACTATGTTACAAACACAAAGCCTGTGCTTAGCGTTGTGTTGTTGTGTTCAGTTTGTCTTCGGAAATAATTCTCTTTTCGGGGAGACTGTGATAGCATTGAGGATTCCAAATCAATGTTTGCATCATTCAACGGTACTTTTATGAATAATGCACAAAAATATTGAGACAATGCAAAAGCCAAAACAAATGCTGGAATGGATGAGGCCATATTGCTCATATCAGTAGGCAAACATGATAAATGATACGTTTTTGTATCTCAAGCGGCCAGAAAATATGTATAATATGCGAATATAATCAAAAAGTAACAAAGTAATCTCCACAAAGAGAAGCAAAAACAAACACGAATCTATTTATTTCATTCTAACATCAACAAACAAAATAGAACAGAAACAGACTGTATCCCAAATACTTCCACCAAAAAGTCTCCAGCAGGGCTTAGATTTACTAGAACCAGTCTATCGTAACATCAGACTCTCCTAAATGCTTTCATAATGAATACTCTCAGTTACACCAATGTTTTAGTCATAATTACTTTATAAAAGATAACAGATTAAGTTTCAACTGGGTAAAATGAGAAATCATTTACAACTAATTTGTTGCATGTGTTCATAGTGTCTGAGAAGTTACAGAAATCAACCGAGGGAGTGTTTACTAATCAACAAATAGCAAGAGTGAGAGGACGTTTACAGTGAAACGAGCAATAAAATGCATGAAAATGAGGGAAGTTAGTACACAGAGGGAATTAATGAAACGTAATATAGGACTACATTCCTTTGTAATAAGATAAATCATATTATGCTAATAAAACATGGAATCTTAGTTGTTATAATTAGGGGAGATGGCTCGGAGAAGGCACAAAAATCCTACGCTCAATTATCGCTAACAGTGTATAAGTCTGATTTAAGACCTTTGTCTTTCCCAAAAATGTGCTTATAATCAGCCAATTGGTGTCATTCAAATGGCATATCCAGTCACTTGATAAAATTAATGCTCTCACGTTTTCAAGTACAAAGTCACGGAAGACAACAACATAATCTCTGTCAATAAGCCCAAAAATTCAACTGGTGTTATTGACAAAGTATGATATCTAGTTTAAATCAAAGGATAAAAACTGCTGTTCATTATTTTCCATTTGAACAATCATTAGTGCCACTTCCACTTATATGCTGTTGTATTCATGCATTACATGTAATTCAGAGACCTCGCCTCTTCAGTGGATCGAGCACAAATTGCCACCTACACCTTTTTGACAGTTTCAGCTACTTAATTTAACAAGAGGGCCAATATTGCCCTTTTACGCTCACCTGAGTAAAGATTGCAACATCTATGGTTTACCTGTGACTTGGCTCAGAGACTTAGTTTTTAACCTGAGTCTACCCATGTTCAAACCTGTTCATGATATTATAAATACAAACATTCTGCCCCTTAGAGTGATAACAAGGTTTTTCTATGATTTGACCTATTGACCTAATTTGTGACCCCAGCTGATAAATGTTCGAACCTGTCCAAAACATCATGAAAACAAACTTTTTTACACAGTTTAACAAATATCCAATCAAAAGTGTGGCTTACATGCTCAGGAGAGCTAAAAAGCCCCCCCCCCTGTTTGTTGAAAGTTTGAGTCCCACACAGGACCGTAAGTATTTCATATGTGAGGAAGTTCTTCAATAGCTTTCAGGTCAGTGGTTCAACCCAGGTGTATGCCGGGGTCTTCCCCCACTACCCTGGCTGATGGCGCATCATTAAAACTAATAAAAAATGAAATAATTCAAAGACTATAAAGACAAACTTTAAAATATTAACTATTTACTATTTATTAAGATATTAGTGCACATATTAAAGATGACTCAAAGAAAAAAAATCATACATCAAACTACAGTAGAAAGCAACAAACAACGAAATTAATTGATAACTAAATGTATAAAAAGTTAAGCCTTGTTAATGATCGCTAGTTCCAAAAAATTTCAAAAAAGAAAGACATAGGATTCAGTTATAACAGTCAATTTACTGCAGATGATAAGCAAAAAAAAAAAACTAGTCATGTCAAAATATTAACATAACAATAAATAGTGACCAGTTTATAATTGTAAGCATCTTAATGTGTGATGATATGTGAGTATTAAGTCGCAGGTGCCAAGAAAAATGACAGATTTATCTAGCATATTGATCTATGTGCTGCAAAATACTACACTTTATTAAAGAGACTGTCATTGTTTTTGTCATAGGACATTAAGACATTTTATACCTTGTACCACTGGTTTACAACTTAAAGCAATACAGAGCATAACGAAGGCTAGAATACATTAACAGGTCATTGCTGTAATAATTTATGTACTCGCCCTGAACTGTGGATGACAGAGCAGGTTAAATTTAAGCTTTCAGTGTAACATGGTCCCATTACTCCACACTGCTAATATTGACCCACAACATATCATTTTGGCATCAGATAGACAGACAGATGGATGGACAGACAGACAGACATCATTAATTAACGATTATTCCTATACAATCAAACAGTTAAAAAAACTATTTGAAATGTAAGACTTAAATATCAAAATTCTATTAATTTGGACAGATAGTTTACAACAATATTATAAAATATATGTCCATTTTACATTGAAGCTTTAGATACATATAAATAAATCTTTACAGATCAGTTGCAATGCTTTTGCGCAATTCCCTGATATATTTTTCACAAGAAGAATAATAGAAACACATTCATCATTTTCAACATAAACGGCTCCAAATGACAAACATTGAAAAGGCAGCATGAAAAAATCCACAGGTTAAAAACGTGAACATCTCTAAACAGAAATCTTTTTTTCGCAAACACATATTTCTAAAATTCCTATAAAGTCTTTAAAGTATAGAATTTCAGAGCAAAGAATGTAAGATATGATTTTATTTTTCACATTTATCTTTATCCTGCTCACAGCAAAGCCCAGAGAAAATGGCCATGATTATCGTTACTTGACTAAATCGATAGGTAGGTGGGTGTCAAACTTTTCTATTTTTTTTTCTAAACATATCTTTCGTATTTGCGAAGCACAATTCATCTCCAAATATTTTCATAATTTGGATTTTTAATTTAATTCAAAAACTTTGGGTCAGCACCAAAACATAGGGTCAGTCTAGAAAATGGAAACAATCAATAAAAAATCTACACTTGAACATATGTTTTAATTTACCAAGTTTCACAAAGAATTCCAACTGATATGTTTTATTACAAGTCAGAGAGGGAAATAAACCAAAAAAAAAAAACAGCAGAGGTCAGTTTAACACACAGACTGCATTCCTGTGAAGTAGACATTGCCAACATGTGGGTGTGAAAATATCAAATAAATGTTTATTTATCAGACATACGAGACACCAAATATGTACTTGGCAAGCACTGGTGGTCACTATAAGCAGATCAAAATTGTGGTCTTAAATGAAAAGTAGATCTTATATAAACAGGTTCAAAATGAAATAATGGGAGTCCTAAATACCTGTTGGCTGTTACACAAACGCTCAGAAGAACATCAAAATTAATGTATATCTAACATCCAGCGAAAACATAAAAATACGACTTCAAGCATTCAGGTGGCAAAAAATGGATTAATATAAAATGCACCCATTTACAACAATCGTAATTATTCTAAACAATGATCAATATCATGATTATCCAAGGAGTAAATTTATTCATTTTCTTCGCATAAAACCGTGTTTAATTACATTCTATTCACCAATTACCAGCGAATCTCTTCAAAGTAGATATAAATTTCACATTAATGTCAATTTCTGCCACAAAACTGTCAGCCAATCATTTCTTTCTGGCCTAAAATGACAAATTTTTCATGTAAACGTGTCACTCATAATCAACACAGGATAAAACAATTGCAAATCTGCAGATTATGATAAATAGCATTTAGTGTTTATGGCAGCTCCATGAACGAACATGTGTTCATTAATGTGCATCAATTATGTTTCCATAAAATCAATCTACTGTTAATCTGAATACAATTAAGAGGGTCCTCAGTGGTCAAGTGATTATAGTAATCACTAGCCCCTCAACACTGAGTTTGAGTCCCATGGGTGATCTCAGGAAGCTTTTCAGCTAGCTTATCGACAGTCTGTGGTTCTACCCAAGTGTATGTCTGGGATCATTCTCTACCCCTAAAAGCTGTAAAAGTCGCCAAATGTCTCTCTGAAATAGCTGTTGGTGCGACATTAAAAATCAACGAAAAAGAGAGAGAGTACATAAAACAACTTAATGTTAATTTAACAGTATGACAGTTTTCTACATCTATCATCAAATATAAAAGAAGTATTCTAGATAACACTGGTAGATGACCAACATAAGGCTAATTTGCTTTGTTACAGCACTTGCCATTATCTTATGCAATTGACTTTGAAAAATTTGGTTATATTATTTCTTCATCGTGGAGATAAATTGGTTGCAGAAAACAGGTGTGAGTCCTTGTTAAGTGTATTGCGTGCACTTTTTCTTTTCTTAACAAAACCTTGAACCGGACTTTGCTCGCACAAACATAATCTAAACAGTCAGCCTTCAACACTGTCATGAAACAGCAACTCCAACAGGTTTATTGGTTTGGTTAAATGACTTGAAAAAAAATTGTGAGAAAAATTCAGTTGAAAAAAAATATTAATGAATGATTAAATATTCTGGGTATTTAGAGGGAAAAAAATGTATACTAATATACCTTGACAGCTACTCAGTGAACTTCAATCCAAAAAATATACAAAGTCGGGTAATTTTACAATGATTTATAACAAGAAATATTACCCTTATAACTTCCAAGGTCTAAATTAGAATCATGATCATTCTCTTTGAAAAAAGAAATTAGCACAATTCGCCCATTACCGTGCATAGAAAGAATGTGTAATGGACGGAACTGCCGAGCTGGCAACCATTAGCGGTATCTAACTTCATTCTAATGTTCCTCTATTGGGTTTAATGGGAAATTATTGTAAAGAAACAGTCATTAAGCAATCAGTTAAAAGCTAGATGAATGTATCTGCACAAACCTACAGTATACAGTTATAATCATTTAGCAACATATTCAATAAACTCGCAAATGTTCATTCTCAGCACTATGATTTTTTTATTTAAAATGCAAACAAACCATTAAAATGTAGATAATTTTGAAGTTTTTTCTCCGTGCTTGTATTTCAAATGTATTTTATTTTGAGAAAATGCTAAGGATCATATCAAATAAATAAATTCAGCAGTTACATAATCTGCAAATAACTTGCATGGTAAATATTCAATGGAACTGCATAAGCAAACTCGAGGGCATTATTTTCTAAAAAATTATATTTCAAATTTATGGTTTCGTTTATACACGGAGTCATAAAATAACATAAAATGTTCATATACTTGTGATATTATAAATAATGTGCCAATTAAAAGGCGCTTTATAATGATATGATACACAATTTATCATCAATTAAATGTTAATTACTGAGTTTCTGTGGTACGTTTAGGCTTGGAAGTACAATATATTTAGCAGACTGAAATATTAATCAGTTTAAAACATTGTAAAATCAAATAAACTAATATTTTGCCTTCTCGGCTTAAGACAAAAATAAAAATCATACTTAACTGCACAGAAATCAGAACCAAAAACATGAAAATTATAAAATATATTCAGAAAAGCATGAACTTCTTCACTTTTTGCAAAATTACTTTTTTAAACAAACAAAAAATTGTTCCCAGTCGTTTATAAAACAGTATTTAGACGCTTATCATTATAATATTGTTGAGGCTAGAAAAACAATTAGTCATGGTTACAACTAATTACTTGACCCAAAAAATGTGGGTAGTTAGGCCAAAAAACTTCAATACTTTTTTCGAAGCTGTCCTTGTGTGAGAATATAGAGGTACATTCACTCCCAAATATTTTCATGTTTTGAATTTTGACGTTAGAAACTATGGGATTGGTATCAAAGTATAGGGTCAGCCCAGTTACTGAGAAGGGAACAATTTTTTTTCCTGGCCTATCAGACAATAATAAACAAGAAAAAGAACATCTCTGATAGTGATGTAAAAAAGATCTACTCATGATATCAGTTAGTAATGCAAAAAAAACTGTTGTTCTATACACCCTAATGGGCCTTGTCCCCCACACCCCCCTCTCCCCTGTTCTATGTAGCTTTCAGGCTGTAACAGGAACTAACTGTCGGTTCAGCTTATACCACAGCTGTGTAACATGACAGAATCATTATTTTTATAATATTAAATAAATTCCGCCTGATAAGCCATCAGCCACGAAAATATCTGATGAGGCCAATTGGGCTAATTGCTACTGTGTTGTGTTTACAAAAATCTTACAAAAACATAGCGGTGGTAATCTTAACGGATAAAACATCAAAATTTTGGTTCAAAATTGCACTTATTTATCAAGCGATACTTCGATTTATCTCAGTCAGTTGTTATATATATTGGCAGAAATTAGCAAAATTAAAAGATTTAAGAATTTCAAACAATATCAGTAATAAAAATACAGGGAAAGATACGCTTGTTCCATGCATCTGTTTCACATAAACAAGATTAAGCGTAAAACTAAACTAACTGATGTTTTATTAAAACTATGTTATAGCTAGTATAACATTCATCCTTAAATAAAAAAAATGCCAGTTTATCCAAAATTTCAGAACTTATCTATTTTTATAGTTTATTTTTAACTTTTAATTTTATTCTAATATCCATTATGTTGCTATTATATAAATGAGATTTTGTTCATCTAATTTTCTCATGGTCATGAATGAAGTGTTAATCTATAAATACCAAAAATACAATTATTTAATTGCTTAATTAATTTTGAAATTTCAAATGCTCAATTACAGACATGTTTCATATAGCTAATATTTCTGGGTAAAAGATTCAATAAGTAAAACAAAATAAGTTATATATTTTAGACAGACATCCGTAAGCAAATATAAAATATTTAAATTAAAAGGCAATAAATTGTAGAATAAACCCTACATTGAAACCAGGCAGAAATATAATCATCTCAGTAATATTTAAATAAATGTAAAAAAAGTAGCTAAAATGTTTACTAGTATATGAAATTGTTTTGATAGGAAAAAGTTGATTATTTCCAGTCCTTTGAGCATCAAAGCTGGCTCATATAGATGAAGTAACGCTTACCACATAATATAAACATCAATGTCAGAAGTAATCTTGCTAAATTTGACATGGCAACTTTTGGTGTTAAAGGAGGCAAGAGAAAATAATTTGACGGGTAAAAAATAATTATTTCTGATATCAACATCGCAAATATGTGAAAACACGTGCCATCCATGGCAAGAAGTTTGACAAAAAAATGATTTCCATCATATAAAGTGACAGCCATAAACACTCGTGCTGTAATTGCCTAAGATTGGATTAGCGAATGCCATACTGACAAAATAAATATAGTTATTAAATTGTAAAATAGATATAATAAAAGTCGAGAGATTTTTATCAAAAATTTCACACTGTTTTCACACTGATCTTTGATACAAATCCTTTTCACAGTAAATCACTCGAGTATAACAAAAAAACTTGAGCCTCGCTCACTATGGCCCCCACTTTCAATAGGTTTGATTGATCATCAATTTTTTGTGCATCATTTTAACAGCAAATTAATGAAAAACGTTTAATATAAACACTGAATGAATGAGTATTTAAATGTTCATACTTCAAACGATTTCTCCTTTTTGGAAATATTTGTACACATAGCCATGATTTTCGTCAAATATATTTTACGTTACAATAAACAGGAAATTTCATTATGTTTTTAATCAAAAAAGTGTTTTAAATAATATAATTTTATGATATACTCGTATTTTTTGTTTTTGTTTTTTTTTAGTGTACACAAACCTGATTATCAGCAATAGTAATGCAATAGGTTTACGACCTGTAATCACTGAAGATTAATTTAGAAACATTTATGAAAACAGTCTATATATAATTGTAAACTATACCTAATAAATGAAATAAAAATATTAATTTTGCAATTATGTGAATCACCACCTTTAAATTATTTTTTAAACAGTCATTGTTAGATCAATACAATATTATCAGGCTTAATAAATTAATAGTTATATGATTAATGAATGGATATATAACATTAAATATACCAGCATTTTCTTCTGATGCCCCCACACCTAACACCTGCCAGCCCCCTTTTGATAAAAAAGAAATAATGAAAAAATATGTACAAACTGCCACAGACCCTTTAAAAACTATACATACATATTTAAAAAAAAATGAAAATGATCCAATATGCAGTTTAACCAAGCGTTACATGATTTTTGTTCAAAATATATTTCTAACCAATAAATCAAAATTAACCAGCTATATATCTATTTTCAAACACAGCAATAAAACTCTACAGCCTTATATGTTCATTCATGTAAACACAAAATTTTTAATAAAACTGCGGGTGGATGTCTTATAGTAATAAGATGTCCAGAGTGATCAAATTAAACATTCAGTAATATTGATAAATAATTGAAAATGTGACATTACGACTAACAAGACAAGGAATTTTGAGATTTTTTCATTAATACTCCAAACTAATGGCATAATATTGCTAAACAGCGAAATTTATTCTATTTTCCTTGAAGTACTTTGTAATTTATTATTAATTTCAAACTGAATTTTTATTTCCACCCAAAAATGAATCATATCAAGCATTTTTTATTTTGGAAAGCAAATAAAACAATTTCTCGATAAATTATTCACTCATTTTAACATGAAAGGGATCCATTGCTCGATTATGCAAATGACTTTTGGTTTACATTATCTAAATAAGTCAAAAATAGCATTAAAACCTATCTAGTAAGTTTGAACAATCTAAAACAGGTTGATTTCTTTTCTTAAAATCATTTGAAATTTCAACATTTCTGAACAACTGAGAGTTGTACTGGGCTTAGATAAGACGCATGAAGAACCATATAAAACGACTGTTAAAGATCATTTTGGGCACCAGATTATTCAAGTATTTACTGGTAGATTAGAGAAAGGGATCAGGGGAATTAAGGGATTTATAACGAAGAGCTCCATACGAGTCCTTCTATATGGTAAATGACTGATAGAAGTGAAAAATCTTGTTTTTTGACAATTTTATAGTCCGTTATAAAACTAAAACATTGTTAAGAGACATATTTATAATTCATAAAACACAAAAAGTGGACCAAAGAAACGAAAAGAAAGTAATGGTGGGCAAGAGCAGCTAGATTTAAACTTCTAGTTCTGTATTTGATTTTTAAACAAGTTTTTTCAGTTACCTATAACACCACTGATGACTTTATTATTTATACCAGATTAACATACAACACATGCACACCAGAAGTTTAACACTTTATCAACACATATCATAATGCTGTTTTGAAGAAGTCATCTTTGGCTGGGTATTTTTTTTTTAAATTGACTGTTTAGTATACATACATGCAGACTAGTTACCAAGAATATATCTCAGTGATATTATAAACATATTTGACTAATAACACTTGAAATGGTTTAAAACTGATAAATGGAATGGTGCTTACATTTACACCAAAGCAAACCGTGCAATTCTATGAATCACACATATGAACATTGATAATAGAAACACTTTTCAGATAAAATAAACAACAAAGAAAGAAAAAAACAACATTAATAGCACCAGTTAATTGGATTAAATGGTATGTGTAGGCAATTAAGGATAATATATTCATGAATAACTGTTTAGTAAATTAATAATAATGTAACATCTATACCCCTATTTCATTTATCTTAATCATAAAAACATCCCAGCTATATTTCATAGAACATATGCAGACTTGGTGTATTTTACTGTGAGTTATGTTCATACATTCGGGAAGACACATAATTTGTTTGGTATGCAAAATTCTCAGACTTGAGTCACAAATCTTAAGTTCTTGCTGATTTCATTATATCTATTTAAAATTGCATTTTTAAACAGCATTTATAACTAAAGAATCCTTTTTTTCAAAACTCGCAGAATTCCAGAAACTTGTTTCTTAGGAGACTCTGAAATATGTATTTCAAGTAATTTTATAAAATGTAATCAAAAATTTCAACAGTGTTTTAGCAAAGTTTGTTCATTCTTTACGCTGCCTTGCCATTATTTTCAAAAAACTTCCAACAAGTACTGTTATAATTATGTTAGACTTTTAAACCTGTCTGAACCCAAACTTCCCTAAGTATCCACACGATATTTTAAATCCGACCATCAATCAATGTCGTTAGCCTCAATGAATCACCGACACAAGACTGAAAAAGACTATTGTGCAGAATATATTCTAAAATTTAATTTAAATACCTTCGAGTATTGTATCCAAATATAAATGGGATGAAATCTCATTTAACTATGCCCCGAAAATTCAGAATTTCATAAATATAATTAAAGCTCAATTCAGCCAATTATAATTATTTCAAAATCATTCCAAATTAGTCAAACACATTCAGACAGACCAACACCCTTTCCTCCATGTTTACCCAAACCATTTATAAATTCTGAAGCATCTACAATCATTTGACCTTGACCTTAAGAAATGTCAAATAATTTAATTAATATCAAAGATCGGTTTCAGATGAATATTAATGGCCACTCAAACAAATGACTACAGCCACGTACTTACATGATGAATTTAACTTCAAGACATATCCAAGATGACAAACGAAGGTAATATATCCCATTGTTTCATGAATTGCAAATCAGGTAGTTAAAATTTTAGCTTTGATATCTTAATTGTCATGACCTTATTTTATCCTAGTGTAAACATTCATACAGTCAATTAATAGCATCAAGTGTTACCAACACAACGGATGATCCGAATATATTATTAGCTCTGCAGTCCAAATATGTCGTCAAATTTGTAGCGGGTAATAAGAAAATCTCTTTTCTTGAAAAAAATATTCACAGACTGGTAGGACTACAAAGGGCTCTATTCATAAGAATTACTTTTTTCTAAGAAGTTGAAAAAACTTATTATTTCATTACCATGGAAACAATATATCATGAGTTTGTATGAACATGTATTAACTGATAATTTTTTTAACAAATGGGAGTTAGTTATGTATTAATGAATCCTTTTATATAATTCTTTATGGAACACAATATAATAACAAATTTTAAAACAAACTTCTAAACAATTTCATTGATTTTTCACACAGGGAATACTACTTGTATACCACTGCAATAAATAAAAATATAATTGCCTGTAAATTTTATAATAATCTGTGAATTGAATACAGTATAGGAAATTTAATCTGTCATTTCAGCAATCAATCAGACAAGAGATAATTAGCATTGCATAGAGTTTACAAAAAATCAAACTGTATTGTAAATCAACCTCACTACACATTAACTAACATTTAGTGTGTGCTAGATATAAACTCTTTAATCTTCGTAATACATAATTAAGAAGACTCGATCAAAAGTTTAGAAAATATCCTAAAATGACGGAACAATTTATAACATTTATCAATGAAACGTAATACTCAAATCTACCCTTTGGCTATTGAAGATATGTTGAAAATTGTGAAAATTTGTAACACAATGAAACGCAGATCTGTCACAAGTTTTAGGCGTGAATAAGATAATGATACGTAGCGATGGTTTTAAACTATATAACTCACCTTTGTTTGAGTCTCGTTTGATGTTTTAAGAATAATATCACTGTCATTAGAATCCTCAGTGAAATCATGGCACCGAACATTAATTTCATGTCATTCAAATAACATAAAAACAGTTGCCATGATACTTAATCTTATCGTTCAAATATCAAAAAAATATTGAGTTGCTTTGTTAGAAAAAATAGTTTTACGAGCTGTTGATCACATTTTTTAAAAACAGTTTTTACAGTGAGGTAACAGATTTTATAGGATCACATTGGGAAAAAATGCGGATAAATTACTTTAACTCGAATGCCCTCAAAACGAAAATTTCATATAAGGCCTAAAAATAATTAGCTTTGTTTCCGGTCGCATAATCTACTCTAAATTTTGGCAATGACCCTAAAATTTCTGAAATCAAAATAAAAAAACAGCAACTAATTGTGCAATTAATAAACTATTTGGGACGAATTGTGCCTCCAACGTACCGAAGTTATGCTCAGAAAAAAAAATTGAAAAAAAAAATTTGACCCTGTCAACTTTATTTTTTTTATCAAGTCAACAGAAACACAACAATTTATATTTCTGTCCTAATCAGCTCATAATTGTAATATCGTTATTGAAAAAGCATCTGCTTAATTTTGACAAACAATCATTTAGAATGACAGCTTAAAGAAACTATGTGCATAAATTTTTCACCATTATTTTCATGAGCAGAATGTAAATCAATGCATTTAATTCCCAACTTTAATTAAAACAAGAATTAAATCATGTAAAAAACAAACTTCAATATGAAAATTAAAGATGTTTCGAGATTTCAACAACAAGAAAATTAATTATTGAGTCTCCGTAATTTCGTATAAATACGATACAGGAAAACTAGTGAAGTAAATTGTAAAGTTTTTCATTACACATAAACGTGTGTTGAACAGAGCTTTTTTAAAAGCCAACAACAAAAGCCTACTTTGACATGTGCTTGATTTACCGAAGTTTAATTGTACTTAATTCACACGGGATTTTGTACTGATGGTCTTTGAACACAAAAAAAACATAATTCAAAACTGACAAAAATCTATTCCTACTACCAAGTAGTCATTATAAATCGGCATCTGTTTTTCTATCATCTGTATTTCAAATTTGCATCTATGTTTTGAACATAAACCTAGTAATCTAAAATTTAAAGTTTCCGGTCAGCGAAGACTGAATGAAATGTGATCCATAATTTTATAAAGAACAGAAGTATCTAGGTGTATGTTGATGAATTGTATACTTGTGGTAAGCAATGCTGGATGATAAATGCAAGATTTTTGTGTCGAACAGTGTTGAACAGTGTTGCGTTTTCATCAATTCAAATAAAAACTTATTAAACAAGTGAACAGATTGAATCTAATTGAGACCAGACGGCCTGCATTTTGTTGAAAATGAAAACTTACAGAAACAACCATCTATTCAATCAGCAGATGTCTTATTATCAAATTATACAGAAGGGAACTCATCAGTTGAACAAAAACAAAACATCAATGACGGTCATTTCAAATTTCTGTAATAAGTTGTTTAAGAAAAATTGAATACTGTATACTTTCTGAAAACATGACAACTTATAATGGATGACAAATTTTTAATAATTGATGTAATAATGTAAAATTCCTGTAATATGATATTATAGGTATAGAATGTGTTTCTTAAAATGCAAAAATTCTTTTTTTATCATTTATTTAGTTAATAAATTTGTGATGATTCAGTGGAGATATGCAAGAATTCTAGCTATTATAATACTGATGTTAGAAAATCAATAAATATAACAAAAAAATGGCAAAAAATAACACAAAATGATATGATAAAAATTCAATGACATACAACATAATGAAATACATGGTCAGTAAGAGTGACTCAAAGATTACCCAGATGGTTAAAATGGTCTGAAAGAACTGTTAGTCCAATTGGGTATCTAATTCACGCAAAATTTGTAAGCTAAGTAATAAAACATACCTTTAGAAGATTAATTAAAATCCAAAAATTGTTAATCCCGCATGTGTCCCTATAGGATATCCCTCTGTTTTCAATTTTGTTTCAAAAACTCGTCATAAACAATGGTACAGGCACATAAAACACTGTCATTATAGGCAATAAATAACCATAGGATGCAGTTTTCGACTGATCTAACAAGTAAACAGCCACAATATCATAACTATCCTACTCTTCATGCTGTATACAATAAGTTAAGATGGTAAAGTTCAGTGGGCGGAGTTTGCCTCTTAATGGACTAGCTAATTATACCTGAGGTAGACAGCAGTGGTACACACTTCACACATTCGTATAACTAGTCTCAAAATATTGAATTAAACTTTGTTTTAAAACAGAAAAGTATTAAGAAATGATTGCTTCAAGTTTTAAATTCCATATCTGGTTTAAAAGTAGTTTTTATGCAGGTTTAACAACTTTGTGTATCACGATAATGGCATGCTTTAACGTTTAATGACATTCTGCCTTACCTGCATAAATAGTAAGATACACCCCTGCCAAAACATAAATAATGGGAAAGTTGAGAAAATGAATTAATCATGGCCACAGCGGCCATAGGGGAAGTACTACAGACTCTATGTGAAAACGCTTAGAAATTTAAATCTGGATACTACGACGGGTAACTTGGATGAAAAGGGCGTCTTTCAACACAAAAATAAATGGATTTATTCGGGGCTCTGTTTGATTACTGTCTGTAATATTAAGTTTGTATAATGCCGAGAGTATTATAACTAAAATAGGTTCACAGGATATGAGGAAAGATAAAACATCAAGACTACAGCATGACTTGTTTAGTTAAATTCCCACCAACCAGCTTTTTAAGGTATAAACACAAAAATCTTGTTTTTTTTAAATTCCTACATTCAAAATTTCTAACAGCTGCATTGTTTACCAATATATAGAAATGGTGACAATGTGTCATAATATCATCATGTATTTGTTCAAGTTTTTAAAAAGTAAGTTGTCATTCTGGTTTTAACAAAGTTCAAAATGAATCTCTCAAATCATGCTGTTAATCAAATTCACACACAAAAGCGCGGCATCTTCAATATAAAATTTAGAGTCTGAATTTGAAGCAGAAAAGCACAGGATTGTGTGCAGTTGCTTATCAAAAAGTTGAGAATGCAATAATTAAACCCTGTCAGCATAATAGCATTAAACTTTTGTCAGATTGTGAAGTATCCATTTATTGAAAATTAATTTAAAGTATCAATGACAGTGTGTCAAAATTGTAAAAAATGTTGTTAACTTGAAGGGGCGTGATTACACAAACACTTGACTGGGAGGAAAACACTATACTTAAATAGCAATATCATTATTTTTAGCAGATCTAGACTGAACACTTATGGTTTAAAATATAATAAATATAAAGAAAAGTTGAAATCATAAAAAAGACAGAAAGTTCATAACCCTTACTGGGGATTTATTTTACCAAAACTAAAACCGGAAACAAAAACATCAGTTGTTCAGTTTTGTTGAACAGTAAGTTTGAAACCAAAATTTCTAATAAAATGCTTTATGATTAATATTATCTACACTATTTCATTTTCCAAAAAATATTTATGGACGTATAGCAGTCTTTTTTTCGTGGGGGGGGGGAAATAGAAGCTTTGTGATCCACCTACCCCATATTTTGTGTCAAGTAACCGTACACAACTTGTTTTTTAGCTTTATGCAAATTGCCTGTCATCCTGAACAAGCACAAAGTCTCTATATTGCACATACAGTATACAGCATAAGTACAGACTGTAACAATTTCCGACAACTAGAATTAAAAGTACAAGTTACAAACTGATTCTGTTTAAAATAGGATCGATTTTTACATACATGGATTCTTACGACAAGCATTACAAAACAAAAAAATAATATAGGGAAATCACTGACAGAGGAAAGAATAAACTTGATACTTATGTGATCATCACTACAATTGGTAAAAAAGTAAAATACAAAATTTTACCTATATTTGATGTGGTATCATTTGCTGAATCTGGAGTTAAAGGTTAAGTTTTACTTATATTAATGGAGTGTAAAAAATAGGCTGCTGGGACTATCAACCTTTTAAATGCTTCCTGTCACATAGAAAAAAAGTAAAAGCAACAACTTTCATCGATTTCAAAAGAAGTTTACAAAAGATAGGATTACATAGCCAGTAAGCAAGATAACTGTGTAAAATTTTCATACCGAACTTAATTACAAGAAAACTAAGGTTTCAGTAACTTATATACAAAACCGCAATCTAATGCACAAAATGGATGACATGTATTAAGTATTTAAAACCATAAATACAGAAACAAAGCGTTTGTATAGAATCTAGTCATTAACACAGAATCTTAACATTTATACAAAATCTACACATGTATAAAGAATCTACACATGTTTACAGAATCTACATGTGTATAAAGAATCTACACATGTTTACAGAATCTACACATGTATACAGAACCTACATATATGTGTACACAGAATTAACACATTTATAACATACAGAATCTACAGATGTATAAAAAATCTACACATGTTTACAGAATCTATATGTGTATAAAGAATCTACACATGTTTACAGAATCTACACATGTATACAGAACCTACATATATGTGTACACAGAATTAACACATTTATAACATACAGAATCTACACATGTATAAAGAATCTACACATTTATAAAGAATCTACACATTTATACAAAACCAGTACGCATTAATTCAAACTCTACTCATTAATATAGAATCTACACATTGACACAGAATCAACAAATTTATACAGAATCTACATCTTTACACAGAATCTAGATATTTACACAGAAACAACACATTTATACAGAATCTACATAATTATGCGGGTTATATATGGATGCACTGAAAAGACCATCACAAATACTGGTTGTACATTCTTACTTCATGAAGTATGGCTGTGTTTACCAGTAATTCTGAAAAAGATATATTTAAGTATGAAAACACAAAGCTGCAAACATGTTAGCGAGGTAACTGTTTCAAATTCACATTAAAAACATTAATATGAAAACTACATGACTTTTATAACTATTGAACAAACCACCTTGGGATTTTTATTTTTTGCTGGGCTTTAATGTCACACCAACAGCCAGGGTCACTTGGCAATTTTTTCAGCTTGGACAGTAGAGGAAGACTAACATTAAACACCTAAATAGAACCATTCACCTTCGGAAAGCAAGACAGACAGCTTCCTCACATGTAAAATTTGTCAAGGGAAAGGTGGGATTTGTATTCACAGCTGTGAGCAACCAGTGATTACAAGTCACAGACAAGAACCAGTCCACTACAGAGACCCCCTTGGGCTTTAAATTATCAAGTAGAATGCAACTGTACAATTTGTTTTTTTTTCTTTTTTTCTGTTTTCTTTTTTTTCTGAATAATTCACTGTATGATGATTGGAACAGGGGTGGAGGAAAGATCTTCTTCCACATAATATCTTCAACTGACACTGAGAAACATATGCTGAAAAATGGCCCTTGGCCCCTTGACCATAAACCTCAGCAGCTTCAGTGCCCTGCTGACTGGGCTAAAAAGAAGGCAGCATATGACTAGGAAAGCTTTTCGAAGTAAGCAAAGAATTTTGTTTTGAAATCAGAGAAAATTTTGATCTAAAAATAATAAAGGGCTTTGTACAATGAACAAATGATAACAATTCTAAGTTCATGAACTTGCAAACATTCATTTTGTCATCCAGTGCGAGTAAATATCATATTTTCTTCAAGAATTTTTTCAAACATAATTCTGTTTGGATTAGGAAAATTAATTAATAAGTAAAAATCAACAACAACAAAAGAAAGGATGTTTGCCTCAAATAATATCAAACAGTTTATCAAACAAACTTGAATGTTTTGTAGAAGCGGAATATAAAACATCTTCTTTTGACAATTTTCAAACATTCATAGGTGATAGCAAGACACTATTTTTACACAGTATTTAAAACTGTTTACACCCTCAGTATTAGTATCCAAATTCAAACAACAAAGAATTCTACACTTTAATTGAAGATCTTGCAATGGGCCAAGACTCGAGTTCACAAGCACATATTGTTCGAAAAAAAATTACAATCTTAAAATGAAAAAAATGTCATTACCAATAAATTAAACAGAACTTTGGCGTACCAGGCAAAGTGCCACCTAACCATATTTGCATAAGGCTTGTATGAATTCATTTGACTATGGGACATCAAGTTTGAAAACTTTTATCTTTTGTCTATCAAAAGAGAGAATTTGGGAAAAAATAAGAAAGATGTCAAATTGTTGCAAATAGAGATATATTGGTTGAAAATGAATAGAAATATTTAGCAAACCATCTGGAGTGGGTAAATCTGTGTTTATTTGTATCATACAAACAATAATCTATTAAAGTAGTTTTTCTTAAGTAAATATAGATGAGTATGAAAAATAATTTGAAAGAAAACTCGACGTTTGTGAAGGTAGAATCACATGAGATCTTGTTTAGTGAACAATAAACTGACGCCACGGGGAGCATAACTAAAGGTAATGAAATATACCCTTACAACAAGATGAACGTTTTATCAAAAGTAAGGCCTCTTTTCCTGTTTGCCTTTACTTCAATAATAAGCAGCACTAGTTTGTATTCTATCAGTGTTTAAACTTGTCAAAAAAATATGACCTCCCATCAATATAGATGACTTTTAAGGTGTAATTCCAACAACCTTTATGATATTCCCGGTTATGGACTTATAATGTCAGTGATTAGGCTAGAAAAAAAATTGTTGGGTTTCCATTCACCTGGCCCACCTTATGTTTTGGTGCCAACCGAAACGTTTCAAACAGCAAAATCCAAAGTTTGAAAATATTTGCGGATGAATCTTACGTGAAACTTTGAAAACAAATGTTCAGAAAAAGGAATCAGAAAAGAAAAAAATGACCTACCTATCCCACTATTTCGCTCAAGTAACTGGAAACATGAGAAAAAAATTTTTGGCCTTAGCATTTTTTGGTTCACTTCAATCTTCCTGAATCTGCACGTATTTCAAATCCAGCATAATCATAATCTGAAACTGAAGATAAGTGAATTTAAAATATAGAAATTAGTTGGTAAACAGAAAATTTTGAAACTTTAACAAACAGGGGCATTTGAAAGAATCCAAACATTATTACAGAGACAATTTGCTTATACCATGGCCTGTCATTGGTTAATTCACCAACTGTACTTGCATTAAAGCAATCAAAAGCTTCAATTTAAAGAATTATAAAATTTAGATTCAAATTTCAGACCTTGGATTAAACAGTTCACAAGAGTGTGCATCCATAACTAATTTTAAAGCTTTGTCATAATACAAAATTATTAAACTTTTATCATTTGTGACAAAAGTAAGAAGTGTTTTCATTGAACTATTTCAACAATTAGTAAAGAAAACCTTTTGGTTCAGTTATTGAACAGTAAAAATACTCATGAATTTGAATATTTTCAAAATGTTTGCTTTCAGAGGAGTTATCAAATATTGAAGTTGGTACCAAAGCTTTTTTTATTAAAAATCCTGAATGATCAGAGAGTTGTTGCCTTTGAGTGAAGGTAAATACTGAGAAATTATCAGTACCAAACACATACTACTCAACATGCATCTGTGTAAATATTAAAATAACAAAAACATTCAACAATAGGAGCCATAGAAATGTTAAAGTAACATTTGCATTGAGAACATAACAAGCAGTCTGGTTCTAATATTTTTACAGACATAAACGATAATGTGACGGGAAATATTCTAGAACATTTCTGAAAATACATGACATTCAATGGGCGCCGATTGTGCTGCATTTTTTGGGGCCAAACTGGATGTTTTCATACACTCCACACACTTGCATAATTCTTTCACCGTATTTGCTCAACAAATTCAACAGTTAATCTATAATATGAAATATCAGAATTTCACAAATCAGTTTCACAAATGACTAAAAGTGGCAAAAAAAAAATTAAGCATACTTTTTTGTATCCCGGACACTCCCCTCTGTACATGTGGCGGAAAAAATATGTCCAGTGGAAACCCTGTTACAGGCTTGTTTTATCATCAAAATAAGATGAATGGTGTTTGACAATGAATAAGAGGGACAGCATACTCACCAGTTAGAGAAGTTGACACAAAGATTCCATCAAAATGAATTACTAACCAGCTGACTAAGCAGACAGAGCCACTGGATGTCTGGGACAATATCATTAACTGACCAGTAGTTAAGACAACATCAGAAATATGCATCTAACCTTTGAGAGATTTTCACTTTACTTGAACTCCTGTCGCCAATACTTAGACCAGCATGAATGACCATGAATAGAAAATTGTCCCATTCATACAAATTTATAATTTATGAGCATAAAATAATGTCTAGGTTTACCAAACATTCAACACGCCTTCAAAGGAATGATGTATTACAAAATAAAGGTCGAAACATGTCCACAATCAAAAGCGAGCCTTGTGACTAAAGAAATTGGTCTGCAATCTATTTTACTTATCTTGTATGATTAGTTTATCATTACCAGCCATAATGAAAAGGCCATCCAAGTCTAACAGATTGTAGAAATTTGTGAATATTAACCCAAAGTTGAATGACAAACATGTTAGGGTAGGGTGCCAAAAAGGCCATTGATTGTATGGTTAGTGTTAATTTGGCAAGTTATGAGTCATGTGGTAGAAAAGCTCCCATTATGCCAAAAGGTCCCAATGATTAGACTCTGATAGGAAAAAAAGTGAGAGGACTGACTCTGCTGAAGTTAACTACCTGAATTTTTTGCAAGTGTGACAGTAAAAAATTTTCTTTTCAACAATAAAGAACCAAGCGATCCACTTCTAAAAACAACCAAAGGATTTACTGATCAAAACCAGTTTTATCAGGATTAAAGTGCATTGTAGTTTCGATAATCTTGAAGCGCATTTCCTGCTAAATCACATATTAGTGGTAAGTTAAGGAGTTTTGAATGTTGTATATTAAAATTGGACAAAACAAGATAACTTTCTAATATCCGAGTTTGATAGTTCGAATACTTCAATAGGTTAAAATCATTAAGTCTTGAAAAAATTATTGTTGACTGGTATCAGGGACGATTGGGCAAGACAAATAGTTTTGGGTCAGTAGTCATTTCTTGGATGTTAGGTTTTAATTTCTGACCACTTAAACTATACATAACTGATAGACTAGACAAAATTTATGAAAGCTGGACATTCTGATAAAAGCCTGAATAATCACCACCAATTGTTTTCGTTTCATTAATGGAGCACAATGCAACATCTTAAGCAAAAATATAAGTTATCAAAGAATGGCAATGCATGATTGAAATATTGCACAGAATGGTTTAAAAAAATTATAGCCCATAAGCCAGTGGGGTAGAGGGTGGTGAAAGTAACTTCCCTAATGTATAAAACAAATGAAAAATTTGCACAGTTTATGAATTATGCAAACCAATAATTATCCATAATGCTAATTCATTATTGAGGTATTTCACATTACTTATGATAAATATCTTTTCTTTCATTACTAACATCTTACACAATTATTACACAAATTCCATGTGCCTCACATTTTGGCAGTTGAAAAATTGACTAAATAGGTCTGTGAATAACCACAGTGCATAGAAGAGATACTTTTAAATACATAAATCTGACAAATGTGTTTTGTCTAGGGAAATGCATTTGCAGCAGCCTGAAAATGTGTTCTTTAAGATATGATAGCATCTCTAGAGTGGTACGGAATAATTCAAAATACATAAATTCATTATGCTTTTATACATAATGCGATTCCGTAGATTAGTGGATTTTTTAAAATCTGATTAAAACTAATCAGCACATTTATAACACATATACAAAAAATCATTAGTTCGAAAATATGGGGTTTTTTTGCCTTCTATCATAACGAGAAATTTATTTTTCAAATTGATTTCAAATGGCACGTAATTTGCGTCTGATTTCATAACTAAATTCCAGAAACGTTTTTATACTTTGACATAAGCTATTGATTCGATAGTAGCCTTTTAAAAAACTTCTGTTGATTGCTTACTCATCATGATGCAGAATATTATTCAAGCAAGCTTCCATCTTTGCATATGGCTTCCAAAGTATTGTTTCATAACAAAAATCAAACTACTGTCACAGTGCATGACTATAATTTTCTATTTAGTATTTATAGTAAACACCGACTAAAACCATCTTACTTCAACATAGATTTTAAATTCTATGCAGGGCTTCTGCTGCTATTCACCAGTTTTGCAAATGGCAAAAAAAAATCTGCAAGTGGCAAAAAAAATCGAATTAAGCCGTACCAAAGTACCAAATGACCCTCCCCTCCGTACATGAGGCGGAAAAAATATAATGTCCAGTGGAAACCCTGTCTATGTGAATTATCCAATTAACTGCATTGAACATAGGTAAGGTTCTATCGGATTTTTTTCTTAGAAATAGGAAATATTTGTGTAGAATACTGGTTTTTATTAAATTAAATTTATGTAAGATGAAACTGCTCACAAAAATGTTTAACATTTTGCTTAAATCTGACTCTATGGGAAAACCAACACTTAAACAATGTTATCATAAGTTATGTTGGGAACAGATTCCTACATTTTCAATGAAGTGACCTTTAAGTCAAAAGACCTCCGTGTTGGATGAGTTTTATATAAAGTAATTTCCATATTGAGTGACTCCTAGGTCAGGCAATTTAAATGTTGAATGGCTTATGGACCAAGTGACTTCTTTGTTAAATGATTTTTGCGTCAAGTGATCACCATGTTCAGAAACTTCATATTGAGTGATTCTAGACCAACAGACTTATATGTTTGAGTGACATCTGTTTGAGTGACTAATGGACAAAGCGATGTCTATATTGAGTGACTTAAGGACCAAGTGACTCCCATGCTGAGAAACTTATGGGCCAAAGATCTCCATTCTGAGTCATTCATGACCCAAGTGACTTCATACTGAGTGACTTCTTGACCAAATGACCTCCATGTGAAGTGACATCTAAGAAGAGACATCCATGTTAGTGACTTCTTGACCAAATGACCTCCATGTGAAGTGACATCTAAGAAGAGACATCCATATTAGTGACTTCTGAGGCAAGGTACTTATCTGAGCGATCAGAATTAAATGCTTCATGTATGTCCACTGCAAACTCTCTTTGTTTTCTCTTTGGAGATCATAGAAATTTCATTCAATTCTATCCAAAACCGATAAAAAGTTCCTTAATCTAAAATAACCTTTGAAGCCTTTGTCCCAAAGTGTGTTGTAACATAGATTAGACACATAAAGATCCCTTAATCATAATTATGTAATCCTTATTACTATGTTTGTGCTATTAACATTGACTTTATGTTTATATAAATATAGATCTTATTTCAATACTTCCTATATTTTCTGCAAACATCTGAGATGTTGACTGCTTCTCACAAAGAAAAAAAAACGAGCCTACTTTTAATAGATCTTGGCAAATGAGGTTTCTTTGAAGCAATTGGGGTAATCAAGCTACACTTCACACTAACGACAAATTAATGATACCAGTCATCAACATCATCTTTATCTGTACTAAACTAAGCCCAGTCTATTTTTTCTTTTTCACTTCAGTTGAAAATTCTACGTCTTTTTGTAATTCCATGTGTTACACATAAAAATATGTGCATACATTTAATACAGATATATGCAGAAGTGTTAAAAATATATGCCTATTCAAAATTTTGTTTTTCGACTATTGTGTTAAGTCTGATGAAATAATGGAATGACCCACATTTTATACTGCACGTATATTTAATAGGGACCTCATGAAATGTTATGGGTCATTAACCATATAATTTGTTCAAGCTATTTTTCCAAAAAATCTCTAAGGTATGCTTGAATATATTTCATAGATTAGTAGCTTGTTATCATTGTTAAACCCTGTCCTTCCTGTCCAAATCCCTTTTCAAGTAGATGCTGAGTCCAACATCTGGGTTCATTAAATGTACATGACAGCTCAGTAAAACCTTATGAGCAACAAGATTTGCAAAAAACTGAGGAATGTTTTAATACAGCGAAAGTGCCACTAACTGACCGATAAGTTTTCAATCAATAAAAAAACTAATCAGAACATTGAAAATTAGAAGCTGAATTATCAGTTTCTCTGATAAACTGTTTACAAAAATTGTTTCAAGGTTTGGCAATTTGTGCTGATGGCAAATCACTTTGAAAGACAATCCATTCAGATAATACCAGCAGCTATTTCGCTTTTTAATGTTGTACAAATGATACTGCTTCCTCTAGAGGAAACAAGCCTGATGCTTTGTTGTCATTTTTACTAGAAAAGAAGCTATGTGTGTTGTTTGTGTAGAAGTCTGTAGACAAAGAAAACCATTTCTATGGCACCATACTAATTTTTATCTTTATCATTTTTTTAAACTATTGCATGTTCATGTAATGTCCAGCTAGCTCCACACTAAGGCGCTGCTTCAAAAATAAGGAGATGGTTCAGCTGATGTTGTTGATGTTCTAGTGAAGTGATTTGTTGCAAGTTCTGTCTTGTGTTATGATGTCTCAGTAGTAGCCATGCAAACAGTTAAACAATAAGTCAAACAACTATGTTTATAAGTAAGAAACCATTTCAATGGTCAACACAAAATCATCTCTGAAGATTTAATTTCTGTTAATAAAAGAGTTAAACGCCCCCAATCTATGTAAATTTTGGCGCTAAGGATTTGAAACAAGCTTGACAGTCTTGAAACTATGGTAACCAAAGCCAAGAAAATAAACATATAATCCAATAATTAAAGAAACAGAAAGTACCATGACAGCACTTTGTTATATAGACATTATAATTATAGTACTGTTCACTATATCTGTTCACTGACTCATAGGAAATAAATGCACAGGTGTGACAAAAAATAATGACGTGACATTTTGTGTTCATCAAATACATCACCGTAGCAACTATTAATACAAAAAGATATATCACTAAAAATAAAACATATAATATTTTTATGTATGCCAAAAGGCTGAAGTGTTGTTTAATTTTTCAAAATGACAGCTTCTTTAATATGAAGTATGTACAATGGAGATTCATATAAATCCAATGAATTGAAATCCATGATCAGGTTGCTTGCTTAGCCTACTACACAGAGGAAACTAGAAAAAATAGGATTTGAAATAACATATAAATCACAATTCTGCTAATATAAAATCCAGATAAAAGATATTTAAATCAAAATTGATGTAAATTGTCAACAACCTCTGAAGTCCAATAATTCATTTAATTTCAGGTTTTTTGTTACAAGAATTTTTTGTTATAGCCTTCACTTTAAAGTTTAGTTTTCAATCCAGCTTTTTCTTGTAGTGTAAAAGTGAATATGCGTTATCCAAAAAACTTTAAGCAAGAATAGAATATCTGTACATTATTTGATATACGTACAGTTAAAATGTGGTATTTTCTCCCCCCCCCCAAAAAAAACTATTTTTTATCAAATATACTATAATCATAAGTCGACAAGTAGATAATATAAAACAAAATGATAAGATACAGTTGCAGGATGCAGTATAGTCATTGATTAATTTTAAGACATATTCTACCATTTTTCATATGTTTTCAATCATAAGAGCCAGAATCAAATACTAGTAAACTGACAAAAATGTTTGTTTTGATCTTAAATGCTGAATAAAATGAATGAGTTTTATGACAACAAAAATTACATGATTTCTAACAATGTAAAACAAACAAAATATCATGGTGTTTTACACAGAAAAATGAATATCAGTACCATTTTTAAAGAAATTGTGCACTATGCAATGGATGTACAAGCACTGGAAATAAAGCAGTATTCACAATATTAAATCAAGACTGACCAAGCTGAATGAAATTAGGTCTAAGGGTAGAATACTTTGTACCAACTAGATATTAAATCATAATCAGGTCTCAATTTCATTCATTTAGTTAAATTATCCCACCTTTTTTAAAATTCTTTAAAATTAAATTTAAAATAGATATTATGCATTTGCTAGTCTCCCAAAGTTGTGTAAACTTAAGTTGGGCAAACTTGAATTAAATCAGTCGCTGTAACTGTCTAAGTTGTACAAAACATATTTCTTTTACAAAATAAAATGTGTAAATCTTCCTTTAATACTGGGAAAATAATATCGGCAGATACAATTCCATGTAGCTGTAGTAAGCATTCCAATGTTTTGAAGTGGGTTCTTGTCTTGACAACTTATATACATCATGATAATATCATAAGAGTGTTTAACATTAAACTTACATTACTAAATACATTAGAGGCAGTTAGATGTGTTTTCAATGGTATGCATAGGCCGACAAAGGGCCCGTCTGCCAGCACAAGGGTAGAAACTGCATTTATCTTCAATACCCCTGTTGTGAAAATATATATTTAGTGATCATAATACGTTTAGTAAAGTCTGGAACGGTTGGGGTAAAAAGCAAGAAAAAGGCATTAAGTCACTCTATGTAACTTCTTCATTAATAATTCTCATTATAAACAAGTAATTATAAGGGTAGGGAATGAACTAAAAACCTGGCATCGTTAGTACTTAATTATATTGTAAACTTAGAATGTCATGTCATTAACAAGGTTAACTCACACTAAATGTGAAACATCTAGGTCAGACTGTACTAAGAAACCACCAAAAAAAAAAAAAATATTTTGTTTGTCACAGTAACCTAGTTAAAAGCAAAACAAATTTCAGGATTTTAACACAATTTCAACAGCTGGCGTAAGCACTAAGTCTTTTTTTCTACAGAGGTTAGGGTTTTGTTGAGCAATGATAAGAGCTGAAATGTCACATGACTTGTTTTCAACTAATAAGGAAAATAATAATTCAAATTAACACTGACTTTTGGAAATAAAGCTCTGAAAATAATAATTCAAATTAACACTGACTGTTTAAAATAAAGCTCTGACTTTATGCATCAACACTGTCAGTTAACTTTTATTGTAAAGATTTATGTGTCTGTTATGTTTTGGTCCTAGAAATTTGATTGATCAGTAAAGGATCATGGGACAACAGAGCTGTTCAGCCAATTTGTTTATAACCTGATGACAAATTCTTCAAGTACATTTCATAAAGCACAGAAATATCATTGTGTTGACTGTAAATGAAAAATATCAATGTAGGCAATGTATTTGATTTATAGTCTGTAATAAAAAAAATGGTGCTAGATAGTAATAAAAAGAAGGAACTGATTTCCATTCTATTTTGCCAACTTGTGTTTAACTGTGTTTCCTAATGTGAATGTGGATCAGAGATTGAAGACAGCGCCCAATTTTATAAACATTGGTTAACTTTAACCTAATGGTCAATTTAACCCAAGGTTAAATTTAACCATTTTGGTTTACTAATCATTTAAACATTTAAAAAGGGCTGCCATTTTGGTACTGGTTACCGTTTATGTTAAGATTTAACCAGCATCTCAGACTTGGGTTAGATTTACTTGAGCTTTAACAAAAATAAAATTTGGTTAAACTTAAACAAAATTTTCTACAAAGGCTAACCGAACATTTAACCAAAATTTTAACCGAAACTCTGATTTAACCCAGTGGTTACAGTTAACCAATGTTTATACAATTGGGTGCAGATGTTTGAGAGCTTAAAAATCCTCAGTGACATTGTCAAGGAGAAACATGTGCCTGGCACAGGTCTCGAACTTGTAGCTCCCATAATTTTTACTCTACCCTTTGCAGACATGCATGTACCATTGTGAATCATGAATTAACAAATGGAAAAAGAAAAAATCTTGACCAGTGACCAGTGACATGAAGGCATGAAATTGTACCGAGTGCAAAGATGAAGAAGTTTTTTCAACTTCAATTCTGAGATCCAATGCTTCATTTTTTTCCAAATCACTGATTAGACTAAAATGAGTAGATACATGCACACGCCTTCAGTCAATGTTCTTCATTGAAAGTAACAACATTTCAACAACTTTGCAACAAGTGTTTCCTTTCCTTTTTGATAGGGTACAGTATCTTTTAAATCAAAAGAATTCTGTATGTCAAAATTATGACAAAAATGGATTCATAAGTTGAAATACTCCAGTAGCAGACTTATGATAAAGCATGCATTACCTGTACTTCAGACAATAAATTACCTAATTTGAAATATAAATATGTTTATCAAAAACTGGAGAAATCTCAGGCTGCTAAATGATGGCCTGGACATAACTAATTAGTTTTACATTGAAATAGGCCTCAAAAATGCTCACATTAACAATTAAACATGAATAATGGCCATTACCAAAGTTTAATGGGGAAATTATTAAAATTTTGTATCACATTAAAGTGATAAATAGATTTATGTTCATAAAACACATCAATCTATAAGTGAAATAAAAAACATGCAAATAAGATTTTATCGCAGCATTGTATGTCCAGCTGTCTTTTCAAAACTGTAGAAAACCACAATAGATGTCACTTATACAACAATGTGACATATGCTCTCCCCTTTGACCTAAGTAGAGTGATCTCCCTTGTGACCTCAGTAGTACTAACTGATTCTTGATGCACAAAAATTCACTCCAATAAAGAATAGGTAAAAATTCATTATAATCCACAATATGTAAAAAGTTAAAGTATTGAACTAACTCACAGACCACAAGGTAATCAAGTGTGTCAAATCAGTGGTAGTTTTGTCTATAAAGTGATTCCCATTGGTGGGATGAAAACATAAGCATGAATGTAATGTGTTCCATTTATTCCTTCACTCTATCAAATGTATTCAAAAAGTAATGTGGCCTTTGTCAGTGTTAGCCTAGGTGTGGTTCTACTAACTAAGGTGATATATATGTGTGTTATTAAATTTACATCGCTTCAATGATAGAGTGGACCTCAATGTTTCTTCTCATGCAGACTTCAATATCTCTCCCCACACCTTTCAATATCCGACAATTTACAGAGACACTTAATTCAATGTCTCTCTCCCGAGCAGACCTAAATCTCTCTCTCCGCAAGTCTGCCAAACGTCTCTCCTCAACACCTCTAGCAATGTAAAAAAAAAAACGACAACGCCGTATCGATCTCAACACACTAACTTTATTCATTATGTACTGCGCTATTTATACCAAAGGCGCAAACCCATGACAGGGCATTGATTCTGACGTCATGTCAAAGTAAACAAAAGATATATTCTTGACAGCCTTGCTACAATTATGAGCATAGAGACAATACAACATCAGGCTTCACGAAAGTGCTAGAATACATGCCTGACATATGGTCAGGCAAAGTTAGAATTTCTGTCAGACCAAATGAAAATTTGTTTTACAGAATATATTATAAATAAGTGATAAATGCTGTTCACCTTGCCACACTGCCGTACATCTGGTCCGATACTTGCCAAAGTCATTGGACCTGCTCGAAATTTGCCTGACAAGTCCGATGATCCGGCAACTTTCGGGACAACTGCACAGTGCTGCAACAATAATAGTCTTATATGAAGCATCGTTTGTTTCAAACCATTCAAGCCAAATTAAAAAATTCAAAAGCTTTTTATGTTAAAAAATTGATCTCTTACCTTATACAACTATTTCTAATAAGTTGAAGTCTCACTATAAGGAGGTGAAACAACACAAAAGCACCAAATCTTTAGGAAGTATCTAGAAGACATAAAATACTACAATTGAAGGTTAAGTGCCAGAAAGGCTGTTCTCCAATTTGACAAAAATTACATGACATTACCCCCTCCAATTCTGATATACACGTTCATATTTAGCAATCAATTTCATATTTCAAGAAATCACAAACTTTCCCCAATCAAGCTGGTCAAGGTCTATAACTAATCAGTTCATCAATTCTAGCAAGACTTGAACCAATCAGTTCTTTAACCTTAGTAAGACTTGAACCAATCAGTTCATCAATTCTAGTAAGACTTGAACCAATCAGTTCTTTAACCTTAGTAAGGCTTGAACCAATCAGTTCTTTAATTCTAGTAAGACTTGAACCAATCAGTTCTTTAACCTTAGTAAGACTTGAACCAATCAGTTCATCAATTCTAGTAAGACTTGAACCAATCAGTTCTTTAACCTTAGTAAGGCTTGAACCAATCAGTTCTTTAATTCTAATAAGACTTGAACCAACCAGTTCTTTAACCTTAGTAAGGCTTGAACCAATCAGTTCTTTAATTCTAATAAGACTTGAACCAATCAGTTCATTAAGCCTAATAAGATTTGAACCAATCAGTTCTTTAATTCTAATAAGACTTGAACCAATCAGTTCTTTAATTCTAATAAGTCTTGAACCAATCAGTTCTTTAATTCTAATAAGACTTGGACCAATCAGTTCTTTCATTGCAATAAGACTTGAACAAATCAGTTCAATATTTCTAATAAGATTTGAACCAATCAGTTCTTTAACCTTAGTAAGGCTTGAACCAATCAGTTCTTTAATTCTAATAAGACTTGAACCAACCAGTTCTTTAACCTTAGTAAGGCTTGAACCAATCAGTTCTTTAATTCTAATAAGACTTGAACCAATCAGTTCATTAAGCCTAATAAGATTTGAACCAATCAGTTCTTTAATTCTAATAAGACTTGAACCAATCAGTTCTTTAATTCTAATAAGTCTTGAACCAATCAGTTCTTTAATTCTAATAAGACTTGGACCAATCAGTTCTTTCATTGCAATAAGACTTGAACAAATCAGTTCAATATTTCTAATAAGATTTGAACCAATCAGTTCTTTAACCTTAGTAAGGCTTGAACCAATCAGTTCTTTAATTCTAATAAGACTTGAACCAACCAGTTCTTTAACCTTAGTAAGGCTTGAACCAATCAGTTCTTTAATTCTAATAAGACTTGAACCAATCAGTTCATTAAGCCTAATAAGATTTGAACCAATCAGTTCTTTAATTCTAATAAGACTTGAACCAATCAGTTCTTTAATTCTAATAAGTCTTGAACCAATCAGTTCTTTAATTCTAATAAGACTTGGACCAATCAGTTCTTTCATTGCAATAAGACTTGAACAAATCAGTTCAATATTTCTAATAAGATTTGAACCAATCAGTTCATTCATTCTAATAAGATTTGAACCAATCAGTTCATTAATTCTAATAAATCTTGAACCAATCAGTTCATTCATTCTTGTAAGTCTTGAACCAATCAGTTCTATCATTCTAATAAGACTTGAACCAATCAGTTCATTAATTCTAATAAGACTTGGACCAATCAGTTTATTCATTCGAATAAGACTTGAACCAATCAGTTCTTTCATTCTAATAAGACTTGAACCAATCAGTTCATTAATTCCAATTAGACTTGAACCAATCAGTTCATTCATTCTAATAAGTCTTGAACCAATCAGTTCTTTCATTCTAATAAGACTTGAACCAATCAGTTCTTAAATTCTGGTAAGTCTTGAACCAATCAGTTCTTTAACCTTAATAAAACTTGAACCAATCAGTTCTTTCATTCTAATAAGTCTTGAACCAATCAGTTCTTTAATTCTAATAAGTCTTGAACTAATCAGTTCTTTAACCTTAATAAGACTTGAACCAATCAGGTCATTAATTCTAATAAGACTGGAACCAATCAGTTCTTTAATTCTAATAAGTCTTGAACCAATCAGTTCTTTAATTCTAATAAGTCTTGAACCAATCAGTTCTTTAATTCTAATAAGTCTTGAACTAATCAGTTCATTCATTCGAATAAGACTAGAACCAATCAGTTCATTCATTCTAATAAGACTTGAACCAATCAGTTCTTTCATTCTAATAAGTCTTGAACCAATCAGTTCTTTCATTCGAATAAGACTTGAACCAATCAGTTCATTAATTCTTATAAGACTAGAACCAATCAGTTTATTAATTCTAATAAGACTTGAACCAATCAGTTCTTTAACCCTAATAAGGCTTGAAACAATCATTAAGTGTAAGATCTTTGCAATTCATCAACATGCTCATCACAATCTTGGTTGAGATATCAATCAGTCCCTCCTTAGTCTTTATTGATTGGTCCAATCCAAGTAGTATCAAAGCAGGCCCTTATGTGATATCATGTTTCAGGTGACCCCTTTCTTATGATATATTTAATGTGACCCCTGTATGATACTATGCTTAATCCCTATATGATATTATATTTAATATGACCCCTATATGATATCATGCTTAACCCCTGTGTGATATCATATTTAAGTTAACCTCAGAGTGATTTATACTTATTTAAGTTAACCTCGGACTGATAAATACTTAAGCTACCCCTGTGTGATATCATATTTAAGCTAGCCCCAGTATTTGTTCTGATAGAAGCAGACCCAATTATTGAGATCTGCCTTGGCTCCAGGTGTTCAGAGGTAAATTCATTGCCGAGTAATATATGACCAGATTAATGTAATTAAACATTGTAGTTGTACTCATAACCTAAAAAAATTCAGAGGGAAAAGAAACCAAATTTTATTTCTGATTGCCTTAACTGATTTTCACAGACACACAAACAATTAACCTTTAAACAAACTTTATGGAACATTTATACTAATAATGAAACAAGAGAATTTCATTTTAATTTAGATTTAACTTCCATAAGCAAACGTACACTCTGCCAAGAGATGGAGATAAATGTGAAATATTTATAGTCTTTCTGACAAGATAGAATAGAAATTACCAAGTTTTAATGTGTACATAAATCATGGACATACCTAAATAAAAGTCCTATCTCGCAATATATTATAATTTATGTTATTCTATACCTGCCTAATGAATTAATACTGTCCTGTACTTGAATATCCATATTCTATCATTATCATTAACTAATGAAGATTTGTTGAGTCATCTCGTTTACCTTTCTTTCAACTACAACCATTAGACAGTTTTTGTGTGGTTTTTACTTTGCTTAATCCAATTAAGCTTTTAACCGAACAATCTTAAAAATATGAAATCTAGGAAAAAAGCAACAAGTTTTTGTTGCATCGCAATAAAGTGTAATGAAGCACATCTGTGTGTTTTTCTATTTCATAAAAAATTTCAGCCAATGATAACAATATAATGTGTTTTTCCTTTAAAAATATGCAGAAATGAAATGTACAGTTTTCCAAACGGAGTATGAAAAACAGACATCTATGAGTTAAAGATTCAGATTAGGTGTAGTGGTTTCCACTAACACAACCAACTTTTTTCAGCTGACCTCCGTGTCAATAATTTCCGTCTAGCAAATAATTTACTAGATCTCCAAACTAATAAAAAACACATTTGTAAATCTGAAAAAAATGAATACCTGGCTTCTTTTTTTATTTTTGTCAAATAAAAGCTCTGCCAACCTACCAAGCCTTTTTTATGAGATGTGGTATTTCGTTTGACTTTCTAGGTATAAACCTGCAGGAACAAAGATGAGCAGAAAAGAACAAGTTTATGCTTCACAGGCCATAATTTGATGCCAAAAAGGGGGTCTGATCACCCTATGGAGATTCAAGCTCGTACTTACTAGGTTATAATTGTCAGGAGTCTGGATTTAGCATTGTAGTCTTGGGCCCTACTATGTTCTCAAATCTACAAAATTTTGAAGTAAAGTTTTTCAAGAAGTGGTGCAGCTGCCAAAGTTGAACATCAGTTACTCCCCTGTGGCTTTACTAAGAACTGCTCCAAGTCTGTACCCTTAAGGGAGACTGGGTGGATGTTTTTTAAATGTTTCTGTGTGTTGGACCACAGAGGTTAGCACATTGAAGGGATGGTGTATAATGGTGTATTAGGTCTACGTGTGGCCATTTTAGGTCTAATAACATTATATACACCATTATACACCATCCCTTCAATATGCTAGCCCCCTGTGTGTTGGACAGGTTTTGTGATGGTGAATTCTGGGTTTAATGGAGTCTCTGGAAATCATTTCCTTACTTTTATCATAGTTTCAATCCAAGAAAAAAACAATAGTGCAGGTGTCTTGTTAGAAGATGTGATAATGACCTTAATGGGTTTGAATACAAAAATCTGTAAATTGAACAGCTACATAACCTCTCCACAATGCTTAACTGCCCTATTTACACTTGTAGCATTACCATCATATATTATATATATATATATATATTTTATCCAATATTCAGTCAGTCCAAAACATCTTGATTTATCTAAACATATGATTCTACAGATGAATATAAGATAATTTCAACAATAAAGAAAGTGGAAGAGATAATGTTTGAATTGGAGAAGGTTTTGTATTTCTGACATTAATTTACTGTTTAAGAACAAGTGGCATCTACTCCAAACAAGTACATTTACTTTTTATCTTTACTGTCATAATTTAAAGAATATTTGACTCATAATAACTATTAATTATATAAAACATTTTATATGACTATATAATTGGTGGACCCAAACAGTGTAAAGGTCAAGGTTACATGTTTTCAAAGTCGTCACATAACGTTCCTCCTAAAGTTTTTATCAAGCCTAAAACAGGATTTTAAGTACCTCCCAAGCTTACGTCCGGACTAAGACTGTACAAAAGGACAAATTTAAAGCTGATTCCAGGGAACCAGAATAATTACTACATGCGTATTCATAATAGTTAAGTAAAGAAGAGGTTGATCAAGGAAAAAAATCTAGTTCTTCACTTTATCCGAGTCCACTCCAATTGTGTTTCACTGTAATTATGAAGCAAAATGTTGTACTGTGGAATCAAAGTTTGGTCAGCAGGAGGACAGACAGTCTCAATGCAACAGTTCAAACCATATACCATAATTGTGGGCAGCTACTTGTGCAATAGTAGGACCAAGAACCTCTGTTACATGGCAAGTATGACAGGAATCATCATCAGAATTGGAACTTGGAATATAAAGTATAAGACAGGTAATATCACAGTGCGGAAATGGAGTGAAAGACCCATGCTTAATTAGAGTTAGTGAATTGACATTAATATATTCTAATTGTTACAATAATATCAATAATAAATACATACATATCTTTTATTATTTACTTGACATCAAAGCCTGACATATGATCAGAAATGTTTTACATTCTAGGAATTATTGAAAATATATCGAATTTGTTCCTGCTTTTAAAATATTTCTGACATTTATGTAATCCATAAATAGAATGTATGTAGGAGGCTTAGAGGCCCAAAATAAACATTAATAATCTCTATGTACAACAATGCTGTGCCAACATTTAATTTTAAAGATGCCTTCATAAATGAATAGGACCTAAAAAAAATTATCAGCAAAATTTCTAAATTTCTCATGAAAACAGACACAATTTATGTACCTAACAATCTATTGCAATCTTCCAGCCTGTATCATTGCTGTCTGTGAAATTTCACTTGTCTGTTGTTGTTGTTGTTGTTGTTGTAGTCAGAAAAAGGGAAAACTATTTTTCTCAACATTACAGAAATGTCATCAAAGTAATGCATCAGTCTACTGTCATTTTTCATCATTATTGTGTTTTAAAGTGAATATATAAATACCCTAAGCTTTGAAATACATGCGAAATGAGTGATGGACATAAAAATGTAACTCAAATCTGGTATTCTTATTAAATGCATCATTTTTGTGCTAAATAGCAAAAATATCGCAAGCTTACACCAGTTCCCAACAACTCATGGTTTTACAATCAGTTTCGTAACGAGCCGAGCATTATGGGTAAACAGATTTGACTGTGTGAAACGTGCTCCGCTGAATATAGATGCGATATGATATTTCATAGGAAATGACACATGGAGTCGTTAAAGTATCATTTGCGAAATTAAATTTTTACCCTCATAAAATAGCATTTAATCAATCAAATGAAACGACTTGATAATGCGAACCACTTTTTGGTCTTGCGCTCAACAGAGAAAATTTACTATACCCTGAAAAGACAAACAATGGAGAGGACTGAAGTGTGAACATTATAAATTAATTTAGAATAGCTAAGATTTTTATCCTTTTATTCCAATATGTGGTAACCTGGTGATTCAATATTCAGCATACATATATGACAGATCGGCCAAGCATGGGGCTGATGTGATTTCGCACAGTGAACTTTTTCAGTGCCCGAAAATGCTAAAATCAGAAATACCTCAACTTGAATAATGATGCAAATATTTTTGCTACATTGATAAATTGCCTTCATCTGGACAAAGGATTCCCGTCTTGTATCTTGGCTGAACATTTTGATGAAAAATTATGAAATTATAGACAAAGTTGTATGATTAATTTACTATGCAAAAGTGTTAGCCTGTTTTATGTTCCTTGCTGAAAAAAAATTTTGAACGAGAAATAATGAAGTCTGCAAATAGTGATAAATAAGCTACGCTGTCAAATAGAAGCTGGTAGAGTCATTATGTGTATATCTTGACGTTTGCGAAGTATCAGGGGAAACAACGCAGCCGAGGTGGAAAGTTATGCCTTTATAGCAGAACTTTTGTTCAGATATTCCATTGTGATAAGACTGAAAAGAACAGAACATTATGTTATCATGGCGAATAAGCAAGATAAAAGATAGTAATAAATACACAAAGTTCAGATGTCGCTGAATGTTTTTTATACATAAATACTTCACTTTAACAAAGTTTTTCATATAAAATAATCTGTTTTACCCTTGTAAGATGTCATTTACTGACTTTATCATAGCTCGGAATCAACTTATTAATCAAAGTCTGTAGCGTCCTACAGTTATGTGAATGGCAGATACCAAATCCTTCAAATACTGGTAGACAGTATCTTCATTTGAAGATGTTAATAAAAACACACTGCTACAGGCTTTATTCTATTATTAAGCATATGATAAACAATTTACAAGAAGAAAGACTGGTCCCCTTTAAAAAATACAAACCGAAGATGATACAGTTAGCAATTACTGTTGTATCATTTAATTTTGTGGGTATAAATTTCCTCAAAAGACATATTCACATGGTCTAAAATTCATGAGTTCTTATTTTTAGTTATTAAAACACAATAAATCTCACCAAAACACAAGGATGTTAGTATAGTTATAAACTTGTGCAACGGCCTTTGCATGGAATGTGCCAAAATCTGTCCACAGTAAAAAACCTGAAATTCAAATAGATATGTGGGACCAACATTGTATAAATATACAAACAAAATAAACAAAAAACTATCAATAAAACAATGAAAATAACAAAAATTACTAAAAAATGCATGTTGCTTAATCAACCAAATAAGCAGATGTGTCTTTTTCCATTTTACTTCAAAATTTACTTTTTAAATTTAGGTTTGGGTTTTAATATTTTCAATTAAATCATGGTTTAATATCACTATTCTGTGTACACAGTTGGAGATATCTTGCAGATGGCTCATTGCACTCATTACATTGGAGTGCAAGTAGCTATATTTCATAACATTATTTTTGGCAGATGCTGAAATAGCCAACTTGTCAATATGACGGATTATGTAAGAGAAAAACAGATACAAAAACTATTTCAAGTGAAAGCATATGTTACATTCATGCCAGCATTGACCTGGCGTTAAATACATCCAGTTATCAGTAACTGATACTTACCAACAATTACCTCATTAGTTACTTTGACAGAGAGTACATAGGAGAAACTAATTTCTGTAGCTACACTGGTTCCTCTGAATGATATTCTCTTGTTTCGACAGATATATTTTTCTTATAAATCACAAGGACACAACTGAAATTTAACAGAATTATCATCTTCAACAACACAAAATATTATTTAGTGCTCAGGTACAAAGGCATGATCATATTCATAAGAATCATACTTTCAGTTTAAATATTTTTTTTTATTTTTCATTTCATGCATTTCAGTACTATAAGGCAATAAGTAATTAAGTTAGTCAAACTAGAGCAGTAAATTTTACTAAACTTTGATCATGGAGTACCAACCATATCTTCTGGGTTTGTATTCAGTGCTCCTCAGGTACCGACCAATGCACTTGATTTACAAAACAATACCTTTTATACATTGGAGATACAGTTTGTCCCCAAACATTTGAGGGGTCGGTGCCAAAAAATTGGATTAGTTAGCAAACCGTAACTGCAACTATTTTTATGGCCTTACAAGTAATCTCCTGCTATCTGGAATCTAGAGACTGTATCCTGACACTGGCTAGATCTGACTTCTCCATTGGAGACCCGTTTGCTCCTTACTTCTTAACATGCTTTATTCAGATTCAAAAATGACTCAAAATCTGAAAAAAAGACAACCATTCTATACATGTGGCATGTTGTATAACTACAAAATGTATGTTAAATATAAAAACTCACAAAAGGGAAGCCTGATTCTGTAAGTGAGATCTAATTAAGTGAATGCTGTAAAGATACAGGTGATACTGAGACTTAAGTAATTGCACAAAGGGGTAAAGAATTTTATTTCAAAATGGTCATTCAACACTTTATGAACATTATGTTTTTGAAAACAAAATTATTGAAATCTTAATTGTGGTGACAGCTAGTTAAAGCCGATTTTTCGTGAAACATGGTTACACGTTGTTGAAGCAGTCTTACAGTAACACATGGGAGCCACATTATGGTAACATATTGTGGAAGCAACCTTATGGTAATATATTGTGGAAGCCACAGTATGGTAACATATTGTGGGTGCAACCCTATGGTAACACATTGTGGAATCAACCTTATGGTAACACATTGTGGGAGCCACATTATGGTAACACATAGTGGGAGCCACATTATAGTAACACATTGTGAAAGCAACCTTATGGTAACACATTGTGGGAGCCACATTATGGTAACACATAGTTGGAGCCACATTATGGTAACACATTGTGGAAGAAACTTTTTTGTAAAATATTATGGGAGTCTCATTATAATAAAACTTTGTTGAAATCACCATACAGTATGTATGTATATAATACATTGTGGAAGTCACTAATGGTAACTCCTTGCAGAAGTCACCATATAGAAACACATTGTGGAAGTCACATTATGGAAACACATTGTGGCAGTCACATTATATTAATACTTAGTAAAAACCACTTTATGGTAACAGACTGTGGAGGCTGCTTCATGGTAACACATTATGGAAGTCATCGCATGGTAACACATTGTGGAAAAAATCTTTTAGTCACACATCATGGTAGTAAGTTGTTGAATCAACCTTATGATATTACATTAAAGAAGTCAAATTATGGTAACACACTATAACTCACCATATGGTAACATAATGTGGGAACCATGTATAGTAACACACTGTAGAAGTCACCATATGTTAACATATTGTGGGAACCACTAATAGTAACACATTGTAGAAGACATCATATGATATTACATAGCGGAAGCTATTTTTTTAACACATTCTGGAAGCAACTTATGGTAAGACCTTGTAGATGTCACCTTATGGTAACACATTGAGGAAGCCACTTTATGAAAATCATGAAGTTGATTAAAGGTTCTCTGAACAAATTTCAAGCATTTAATTCCATTGAATCTATTGTATTGTTGTGGACCTTGCTTCAATCAACAACAGTTGGTTGTTGTTTTAAAACTGCATATCATTGCTCCAAATTAAGGCCTTGTTAAGACAAGAAACTCATCAAAGACACAGCAAAATACATAAACTTGTAGATCTATAGACAAAATATATCATTATGCATTTTAAATGAACACACAATCATAAATATTGGTACAATTATTGAACTTGCTGGAGTACTTATCACAGAAAACAACAGTCTTGAAATATTGGCAAACGTATAAAAGTTTTGATAATTTTTCTGTGGTTTGTCAAGATTCCAAGGGGCCACACAAATCGATAGATATATCAATACTTTTACCTATCGAGGAAAACCAATAATCACAAGCTAGTTCCATTAAATGGGAAAACCTTCCAGAATGAACTGGCATTAAAAAACTGCTCTATTAATGGGTGCAGACAAGAGATGAAAAAAATAATACCTGTAGTAATTTGCCACACAAAATTCAAAGAATTCCAGGAGGGCGTGAACGAGGTAAAGTATTGAAAAGTTTATGATGGTTCTGCATTCTTTTTTGTCGTGTGCACGAATGTATCAAATGCGAAACTTTCGATTGGCAGTCACTTTATCATGTATGTCAGTGTTTCCTGGTTAGCTGAGTACAAAATGATGGAAGTATGGTGTTAAGTTCCTTGGTTTTTTCAGCCAATCATAAGCAAACACTTTTAAAAAGTGCACAGGCTTATGTTCAATGGTTTCAAGATTTTTTTTTGGCCAAAGATATTTCTAACTTAAAACAAAGTCTATTTTTGCATACAGAAAAATTCTTATTTCATTTTTGTTTTCACCAATGCACAGAAATGTTTTATGAAACTACCAAAATATTAATTGTTCAAAACATCTTCTTGTAGATGTACAGGATAAAATGCACATTAAAAAATTCAGACAATCTTAAACAGTCGTATAGACAGTTCTTTATTATGAATAAACTTTACGATAAGTCTTAACAATCAAGTGTAGTCATTTCAATAAAGCCCTTATTTCGATCATTTGAAATTAGTGTAACCCCTATCTGATCATCATTGTGAGACTGATCTTCCGAGCTTATCGGTATCAACCAAGAGATGTGAAAAAAATGTACAAGATTTGAACAAAAGTAATATTATATACACCAATAGATATAAAATGAATATTCGACCCAGATTTTCTATAACACACTGTCACAATCATTAATATTGCTTGAAAAAGGCATTGAATTGTTGACTTTTTACAATTTATCAAAGTATTATTCAGACCTCTCTGCTCCATACATGTGGTAAAGGTGGCAGGAGGGGCCAGAGGGAAAACAAATTGAATGCCAGTTTGACATTATGAATGGGGACAAATTCAATTTCACCGAAGTACAAGCAAACATTTTTTAATAACAAAAATTAATTGGATCTGTCATTCTCCTAATTTGTTTGTTCCTGCCAGTGTAAACAATAAAATACATGAATTTATTTATTTACAACCAGTGTCTAGTTTGCTTGATGGATTAATATGATGACACGCATATAGCAAACAATGTGTATTATATAAGAGATGAATTGACTTTATTTATAACGTTAAAATCAATTTCAAAACTATTTATTTGCATTTTTTATTTGCAAAACTCTAACCAAATACTGCTGAGAGATTTTATGAATGAGTGAATTGAGACAAAGTTTAAAATCTTCACTACCAAAATATGCATACTACTATGAAAGGTAAATATTATTTTGAAAGTCCTACAAAATTATGTCAATTAAACAATAACAGAGCAATAGTACATTAATACCATTGAAACTCAACAATGTAGCTATGTTTTTCAATTATGGTGTAATTTTCAAGTGTTTACTTTATATCTTAATCATTTGGAAAACTTGCACAAGCAGGTTAATGTTACTAAATCATAACTTAGTAAATAAATAGAATTTCTTAATGCATGAGAAAATTAAAAATTTGAACCAATCCGATTGGCTTACCATAATACACTATAAGTTGTAAAAGTTGTAATTTGAATACCAGGCCGATCGGATTGGCCTTCAGGTCATCATTTCAATAATGATATTGATGAATAAAACACGTGGTCAAGTTTATTTTATCATCATCATGTAATTTGAAATGCACAAATCAGGGCTTTTTTCACGGGTAGGGGAAGAGGCCTTTCTTAAATTTGGGAAAAAATAACACAGTATTTTTGCAAATGGGGAAGAAAAAACTTGATGCATGAATTTAAGGATTTTTCCTGAGGGGAAGACACCAATAAAGGGCCCCTGCAAATATAAACAAAGTACCAGTAATCAATATACTTATTCATTAACAACATTAACTAAGTAATCTATATATGAATATCTTTTTGCTTGCAAGGCAGGATACAAAATATTTTTACAATTTTTATTTGTTTTTTTTTATTGCTATCTATTTTTAGATATTTAATTGCCAGTTTACACATTATACATATTGAATTAATTCAGTTTGTTGGTAACAATGTCTTAAAGCTGTGGAATATTATTGAGGTACAGTAACTTCTAGATACCAAACTTATTGAAAACAGGAAACTTCCGGAAACTAAACAAATTTCTCCGTCCCAATTTTTCCGTACTAATTTTTATACAGGCCATACTTCTGAGTACTGAGACTAACAAAATTCCAAATACTGAAGACTTATTTGAAAGTTTTTAGACCATTGTCACATAAATTCACTTCCATAACTGAACATTGTACGAGGTTTCCACTGGACATGATATTTTTTCCGCCACATGTAGGGTTAGGAGGGTCATTTGGTACTGCTTAATTTGATTTTTTTTTCGCCACTTGAAGATTTTTTTTCGCCATTTGCGAAACTGGCGAATGGCAGCGGAAACCCTGTTGTAAAATATACCGCAGCAAAGCATCGTTGTTTATTCTTTTTGGCGAGTGTTTATTTTGACATACGTTAGCATCACATTGCATCAATCAATTTATGCTCCTGATTAATTTTCTTTACTTTTTAAATAAAACACCCTCACAGCAAAAAATATTTTTTGCAAATTTTTGTCTCATTTCTGAGAATTACAGATCTGTGTGTAGTAACGTTTTATACATATTTCTGGACTCAATATTCTATGCGTTAAAAATGTGGTATTTTTACTTGAAAATTGACATGCTGAACACGCACCAAGTGAAATTATAAGAAATAAAATAAAATGTGAACTAGTTTGGTAAACTAATTCAGCCACCATCAAAAGAATAAAAAATGTCCTACAGCTATAATTATATAAAATGACGTAATCATATTATGCTACAAAATAAACAGTTAAGCTTATAGCAGTGATTTTTTTTGGAATTTTCAAAACTACCTGTGGCTTTCAGAAGGGGAAAATATATTGCTATAAATCAGAAAAAAGGAGAAAATTTGAAAAAATATCATTTATTTATATAGCATTTTTAGGGGAAAATATGACTTTTTTAGGTTATGGGAAACAGCCGATATTTGGCCGTAAAATATACGAAAAAAATCACTGTACTGTTATATTCTATATAGTTGAAATAAATATTGACACAAACCATCACAACAGGGACAGCCCAAAAATTAGGAGTAAACACTGACATAAGGGGTTTAGATAGCAGGCTGAAATTGTCACATCAAGATATTATATATCATCTGTATGAAATGTAAACCAAATGTTGCTTTTTTTTGTTACAAGCAAATTACTTTTCACATGTCTAGTGTTTTCCCAAAAGTGACTTGCAGAAATTTGCAACTGAAAAACTCGCACAATGACATAAAGTCATACATCACTTTACAATTATAAAATTTTCAAACAGTATTTTTATTTCACATCAATTACTCAGAATTTCCGTTTCGCGTTAAAAAACTTTATTTCTCATCTAGGAAAATGTTACTTAAACCAGGAACTTAGTTAGTTATATATTTTATGGCAATTAACCAATTAAGACAATGACAGCTGTATAAAATAGTAGTAGACTTTCCAATTAGTGACTACACAATTAATACATTAGACATTACTTATATCCGAAGATAACGACTAAAGAGACCATTTTTACCAAAACACAACCAGGTAAAAATGATGACATCATTTCTTTACACTTAATTAAAGATGACTGAATCCAGTACAGTTTGTTTTAGCTATTTCATAGCCATTCTTCAGTCATTATGATTTTCTGTTCCATTGGTCAAATAAACTGAATTCTGAAAAAATGATGGCCATTCAAGAAATATCTGAATAAAATGATTTTTTTTACATTTCAAGACATTCAGACTGCAATGCATTACACAAAAAAACTTGTATTTTTTTTAAAATGTAACATTTCACCCATGATAGCTTAAAGAAATGTAAGTTCACAGTCACAAGACCTAAACTTTTAACAGTGGGTTAAGACAGGCATTTTTTGTAAGATTATGATTATGCTTGTACTGAAAATAAAAACTGTAATAAAGACCAAAACTTGATTTAACAAAATCACTCAAAAATTGTTTGGGGCCAGGGAAATTTTTATTCAGCCGGTCGTATTAACAACAACAATTTTTTACAGATGGCCAATGAAGTTATAATACATATTGCATCAAGAGTCTACATTTTTTAAAAATTTGACAGACTGTCTGGTCATACATCCAAACAAAGTAGATCACATGGAATACTGTGAATAATGTTTCAAGTACTTCATGCAATTATTAAAATGTAGCAATCATAAGTCCACAAATCTTATTTACATTGATTCCAATTTAAATTTCTGCACAAGACAAGTACTGGAGTTACAGGCATTCTTTTTCCTGTGTTTATTTGTCAACATCTTCAACATAAGAACAAACATCATAAGGGTTTTCCCTAAGATTTTTCACCCAATGGTCCCCGGGACTCCCATCTCCAATATTTTAGGGGTCCCTTGGGATTTTAGGGGGTCCCACACAGAAAATGCAGAGTGCAAATTCCGAGTCGGAAAGGGTCCCAATGATGGGATGGTCCATTGCCAGTCCCTTTGCTGAATATCACGTCAGGGACGCAAGAAACCTGCGTCAGGGAAATCCCTGCATCATCATTGGATCTTGACAGTAACAGTCCAAAGTAACAAACTGGTTGACATTTGCAGTAACTTCTGATAAATCAGTATATAACAGCCATCTGGTCATGTGAGACTAAAAGCATATAAACGTTTTTGCAAAACAACCATAAGTCGTTTTCTTAAAGTAACATTGTCATTTAACAACATTACCTGACAAAACGTTTTAATTTATAGACATAACTAGTTAACATATATCAGCCATAAAAGCACTTAGACAGGGTAATGTTTGTCATCACATTGAAATGAATATTTGCCAAAATTCTTAAGAATGCCCAACAAATATGTATGTTCAATCTCAATAGCAAAAAAAACCTTCTACGTAAACAAAACAATAAGTTTGCCAGTACACTAAATTGAATAGGTAGTTCAATTGTTTTGCAACAAGTACTTGAAAAAAGTCGACAATAAATGTTACTGATTGAAAATATTAAGCACATCACTATCTATGTTTTGTAAGCATTGCTTCAGTTTAGTTTAACTTTAAAATGCATATCAAATACATGCAAACAACTGTCAAATTATAAGTGCAAAAATATCTATGTATGAATAGGCAGATTATCAAATTCATCAAGAATGTTATTTTTCCTTTATATGATACAACACACTTGAAGAAATTTGCTTTAAAAACTCATTCTACCCACTCAATTTACTTTTTACCACAATCAGTGTGTTATGTCAAACAGAATTACAGTCCATGTCAAAATGATATGATAAACTTGTAAACCTCTGACATATTTGAATAGAAAGCTGTCGAAATACTGACAGAAAACAAAAATAAGGCTTTCTGAAGAGTTGTTAATTCAAATCACTTTAATATGAAGTATAAGTTCCCTCTTACTGGAAAACATGGCATTATAAAAATTGATATAATTGAATTTTAATTGGTAGTGTCAACAAATGGGTTATCCATATCACACAAGTTTTTTTATCTACAAAATAGAAATATTTTGGTTTATGGTTAGATGCATTAAAATTACAGAATATGTCATACACATGTGGTAAATTCTTGAACAGTTCTAAATCTAGTGAGTGTAATGTCACAGGGTTTTTTTGGGGCTGTTTTGGCGACCGATATTCCGTCTTGTTCCCAATGGCAAAAAGCATGTTTTATCCCCTTTGCAAGGCAAAAATTCTTAATTCAAATGAGAAAGAAAAACGAAAAAAAAACAGAATTCAATTTACAGCAGTTCAAATGTTTATTGAATGTCTAAATCATTCAAGTAACATAGTTAGCAATATCTATAAACAAAAATAAACATAATATTTGTTATTTTTTAGTTTCATTTGATTATTTTTAGTTATTTCATACAATGTGACTTTTTCCCAATTTGTCCCAAATGTCGTGAAAATTCCCCATTCTGGGTCATGTTTCCAAAATATTGAGAAAAAAACCTGTATCATTACACAGACATTAAAATTCATATTTTGATAAATACAGTTTTACTGCAGTGTAAGATTTTCATAACTGATAAGCATACACACAGTAAATACAGCATTTAAATTTCCATTTTTAAATCATGAATTCATATTCATAACCACCGCTAATTCAATTATTGCTAATGAACTACAAAAGACTGAGAAAGGGAGGTAACCAAAGACAGCATATGAAGTCTCAGATGTTAGAAATCAAATATAGTCAATAAAATGTTGTTATGGCAACAGACTTCAGCATTTTATAAACTTTTATTTGCATACTTTAACAGTGTGAATCATTTCATAGAAATAATTTTATTTGCAAATTCGTAACAAAACATTCATGTGAGAGCCATTAACTATGCATTTGAATTATATTATAGCCAATGAAATTTTATATAATTCCACTCCATTGCTTCCTGAGCCAGCAATATGAATAGACTCTAACATTTATCAAGTTATGGTAAGATCTGAGGTTGAATTATTACAGAAAGATGTCTGACATATAACATAACCGTAAAAATTAATCAGTAAACACACATTAAATGAACAATTATGCTTATAAAATTTGCCGAGAGCAAAGTAAAGCATAAATTATTATAGTTAATATTCCACATAAAATGTTTACGGTATTTGTTCCAAGAACACGAAATATGAATGCGCTTACTTATTTTTAAAAACGGAGCAAGATTTGAAAGTACTCTATTCTTATTTAAAACATCAACATTTATTTACAAACTTTAGCACAACACAATCTTGCAACATTGTTTAATTATGTAATGCAAGAAAAATTTAGATAAATTATAAACATTTAAGGATATCACATAATATTTTCATTTAAAAAGGACAAGTTTTATAAATAAATATGGCATAAATTCAGCTAAATCAACATTGTAATAAGTACAACAAAGTTTTGTGTAACTAGTGTTAAGCATATTTTGAAACAATATTCTGAAGCAATCAAAATAAGTTACGTACTTTGTATTAAATATTTAAATGACTTAATACAAAATTTTTCCAGTCAGGTATTTTGATATTCCAGCTTATATCATGTAGTTATTTGGTATAAGTATTAAAGTATAAAAGTATGTATATATTAAATACCTTCTTAGATAAGACAGAACCAAGTTCATTACAGATACTTTTCTGTGCCAATTTGGACACAACTTCATATATCAAGGCCCAGGGCAATTCTAAGGTACATATTTCTCAGTGACAATTTGAAGACCAAATTAAGTTATTGCATACAAGGTCATGTTTCTGCCATCCAAAACACATTATCCCATCCAGAACCAGAAGTTGTGAGTTGCTAGGAGTATAAAGAACATATAGAAACTGGTAGGTAACCAACCAACTTCTGGTAGGTTGTTAAATATTATTTGCAGGTGAACTTGCACAGTTTATTTAAATTATGTATATTATACAGCTGAACTCGATATTTAACTAAATGAATATAGTTATCAACTATGAGACCACAATTCAAAGCAATAATGCTGTATTATCTACACTATCCGAAAAATAAATTCAAAATTAGTGTCCGAATTTCGTCAAGTTTGAAGAAATATTTAATCAAGAATTATGCTTCAGAGTTTAAATCTATAATTCATATAATGAAATCCATGTTGAAGTCCGATGTATATTTTGCATAAAACTGTTTATGGATATAATAAATTGGGATAATGGCTAAACGCAAAAAAATATCGAGGAAATCTGTTACTTACGAACTATATTCACTATTTTTACATTGGAAGTACTGGTACAAACCAACCTCACCAAGGACAGATCCGATGGTTCGGCTAACCCGCTGAAATATGTAGGGTTTATGTTGCTTCGGGAGAGGGTTCCACCATGATTCCAGCCCTTTCCCGGAATGGGACCCAGTTCGGTAACCGTCCTCGACTTCCGGCGATTCGCCCCTATCCGAAATCACTACAATTTGTACAATCTGATAACGAAATTATGGTCAGGATGGACTCATTGCATTGCATTTCATTTGTAGAAAGTTTAATAAACGAATAACCGAGTTAATATGAATGCTAAATATCGCACTAACTGGGGAACGCCAGTTGGTTAGTTGTAATCGCGCTTGCAGAAATATGGAAATGACGTCATCATGACCGTTTACCACACGACTAGAATATCCGGTATGCGTTTCTAAAATTAATTCAACTTCAGTAACATAATTTTTATTTTACGTCTGGTGCAATTCTAATTAAACAAACTCAAACGGTTTTCATTCGATTCTATTTCTCATAAAATAATTAAAATGAACTCCCTTTTATTATAAAATTTTAATCTGGACCCAAATGAAACGCAATAAAATATTTAAAGACAAAAAAAAATGAATAAATGTTATTTGGAACGGTGACTAAACAACGTTTTATTTTCAGGCACGTCTATTTTTTGAAAATGTTATTGTCTCGGAAACTTTGAATAATTCTTAGTTATAATGTTTCATTCTCTGGTCTGAGTATGAAAACTTATTATACCATATCAACGAAATATAACGACGTAAAAAGGTACATTATCAAAATAACTAACAATAACTGACCATGTTTGCCAAAATATCAGACGATAAGAGAAATTCTGAAGCATAGAAGAAACGTGTCTACAAAACCCGAGCGAAAACGGATAAAACAAAAGTATGGCAGAAAAAAATAGATCAGAAAAATGGGAAATGCGTACATTAGCAGGAATCGGCATATGTTGAAACACTTGCGCATGAATGGACCCAGCGCAACATTAAGAATCTAATTTTTCATTCCGATAAAAAATCTCAGTGAATTCATAAGCTTGTCAGGAAACAGATATGGTACAAAAAGGAAATATGTATAATGAAAAATGGTGGAACATTTCTCCGTGGTTTACAAGTACAAAATATACTTTTGATGTGAATGCATGGCAACGGGATTTGTTTTGTAGAAATTGTAAATCTGAAAATGATAATATATTTTGCATGGGCTAATGTTTTCTGCATTATAAACCAACGTTTCGAGATGGATTTTAAATAGCCACGCCAAGAAAACCATCACTGGAAATATGTTATATATTCATAAACTCTTTTAAATTCACATAGTTTGAGAATAAAGCACACACGAGATGAGAAATTAATAGCAGCGAAAAAATAAAATCCATAAATATCATTCCGCGGTAGAACACAGGCGTATGGGACACTCTAAAACCCATTTTAATAATACATTTTCGCCAAACAGTAACATATGTGTTTTGAAGTATTATTGCTGTCATTTTATGAAATCTAAACTCATATTTGAGATACATAGATACTGTAGGTTGATAGGTTCTGATATTTTTTTTCTTAAAACTCATCTGATTTTCAAGTATACACACAGATGGCAAATCTCCATTTAATATTTATTTCAAAGACTCTTCCGTGACATATTACATTACCTAACAATCATTTCTACATTTTTAACAATTAATTTCATCATACATATTTCATATAATGTATCAATCGCAGCTTACAGATGTCTAACAATCTTTCAATTTCCGTCAGAAACTTTAATATATGAAATTTCCCGCGATTGTTAGATCTTTTTCTCATTTATTACAGAAATTTGACGTTTAAAAACGGTTGTCTTCTTTCAAAAACGTTTGTTGCAATGAAATGCAACTAATGTTTAATATCTTTCAGATTTACGTCATATTTTATAATACAGATTTATTTGTTCGCGGGATACGGTATAAATAATTGATTTTCAAATTATTTGTTACACAAATTTTAGAATATATTTTTTAAAGCGTTTAAATTGAAATGTGTCCGAAGTGCCTTCTTTCGATTAAAGTCAAAACATTGTTTCTTAAATAATGTCTACTGATATAGTACGATTATTTCCATCTATGGTCAATGATTATATGCTATCTCAGGGCCTTTTGTTCGCATTATTATTTTTTTTTTTGGTTTTGCAAAAATCAGATCTCATCGGAACAAACGTAAGCTAGAATGTAATGTACGTTTTATAAGACAACCATTTATTCGTTTTTGATATCATTAGGGGCAAAATATCTAATGATTTTAAGTACTGCCAAAACTTAATTAGCAAATAAAATTTCTTGTTAATTAGTCTGAAGTTTAATTATTCTAGGAAATTACATTTTTGGCATTTAGTTTCCTGTTATTTACTTTATAGTTATGCCTTTAAAACGCAAATATTTTTTCAAGAACATGATAAATTAAAAGAACTAATAGTACCATTAAAATGTTTGTTCATATGTTATTATATATGACCCATGATTTAATACAAGAACATGAATATGGCAACATAGAATCCGGGCGTGTACTCAGTCTAAATTTAAGAGGATTAAGTAGTATGTTACGTTCTGAAAGTCGCTAGTTTAACTCCATTTCAGTCAAGACTTTGATTGACTTTAATTTCTTATTAAAACCATTTTACCATCCTTATATAGGTTATACCACATTATCATTATTATTGTATTTTTTTTTATTTTATTATCTTTTATTTTATTACCGTTTGGAAAAAAATGATGTTGACTTAGCTTCATATATGCGTGAAGGCAGGTACGCCCCTAGAATATTTTTATCCGATTCCCACTTATCCGAAAACTGCCCAGTGGGACCCGTATTTAGGATCTCTCTAGAAAGGAAGAAACAATTTGATGACTGTGTGATAGAAAACCTCTTTAATCCGAATAGATTTAATTCTAAACATACTCTTATGGAAGAGGTTTTACATTACAATTAAACACGTACATGCACATTATATAACGCAGCATTTTTGTTAAAAATTAATAGCTACGGTTAAATATACGTACATATGATATTTATTTTCAGGCAATGAAGACGACTAAGAATCAATATTTTTAGGAAGGTAAAATATTATTAGCCATGTTTACATTATCGATGATTTAATACAGATTAATTTTTTATGAAATATATTCGCATTTGGTGGTATGAATTTAGAAGTCAAAATCGTCTTAATTTGGAGTTGGCCATATGCCAGGTTTCTGAATATCGATGATTTGTCGTAAATCTTGAATTTAATCCATAGTTATATCAGAGATGGTCACCATCTTAATTCATAGAATTTTAATATAATCTATAGCTATGAACTAAACTATTGTTTTTCATTTACTATGTGAGTTTTCATAGGTTTTCTCAGTGGATACTTTTATGTTATTTAATCCATACGTTGTTTAGCTGACGTACCAACTATTCCCAATTCACAAAATATAACTGTATTTGAGTTACCTCACAAAATTACTTACTTATAAATATGTCTCAGATCTTGGAATAGTTGGTTTTTTTTCTCGATATTGGTACACTGTGCTGGTCACAGTAATTCAATTTCTGCCAATATATAGTTATATTAAAACTATTTTAAAATACTCTTGATGATAAAGGACATACTTTCTTTTTTATGAATCTTAGTTTTTGATGTTTGTACACTAGTTCAATAGAACATATCATTAGAGAAACTGGTTTGGTAAGCTAATTGTCGCATGTCAAAATTTACGCTTGTAAGCTATTAAATTATTGATATTATTAAGATAATACTTATCTTATATGTTTATATTAGATAAGTATACAGTTAAAGTATACAGTTAAAAATAACATAACTATAGTTGGCGAGAATGGTCTTAATAATACCAATAATTTATTATATACCTGTAAATTTTCAGGTATTTTATCGTTCAAATTTATATTAAAATCTAAATATTGTGTATGATCAATTTGAATGTATAAATCCGAAAGATTTGCTATTTTCTATTATTAATGATCATAATAGAGTAAATATTGAACCCTTGGGCCCTTTCACACAAAATTTTGCATATAATATAAATTTTCATAATTTATTGCTAAACATTAAGAGTAATAACAATATTATCATAATTTAATTATAGAATCATAAATTTATTTCAGCCGCTGTCTATGTGTGCTCGAGTAGGGGCACAAAAAATTAATCTAAGCATTTCAATAATAATGTATCACAGTCATTTGCCAAATCTTTAAACATAAAAAAGATGCACTTTCCTTGCGAATATTACATAAAAGAAAATGTTGAAAAAATAAATGTCTTTAGTATCAATTCCATCTCCCATTTAAATACCATAAAATCACCATTATAATCAATATGACAAAAGGAAATGGGAAATTTCTTGGTACCCCATAAATTATGTGGGCCCATAAAGATGCATCACTCAGTTAACGTTACGAATTAAGTACACAAAACTGATTCGGCACATTCTGTATTAGCTAGAGACATCGAAAATAATGCTAAAATGTTATACTCATATATTCTGCATGCTTTTTTCACATTTCAAAGGGTTGTATGGTAAACATATTTAATTTATAGCCAGATAATTTTGCTAGTCATTACTGTAATGGCCATTTAGAACGCACAAACTGTGATCAGCCAACATAATTCTTGATAAATATACGATCTAATATGAGGCCCCCGTAAGGGATGGAACTCGTGTTAGCAACACGTGCAGTAATATATAACATTTAGCTACGATGTAATATTGCATTATTTACGAACGAAACGGCATTTTTAGTCACCATAACACGAATACCAGTATGACTTAGTCATTTTTATTGTCATGATAAAGTTATATATATGTTAAGGGCTGGTGGCCTACATCAGTAAACCAATGTTCTATTCTGTTTACTTTAGTTCATGTCAGTATTGCTGAAAGAACGACATCGCCAAAAGGTTTGCTTCAGCAGCTGAAGTGACGTAGCGAGCGGAAACAGCAAATGAAATGGACAATATATTTGACAACAATTTCAAGCAATAAAACAACACTCTTTATTGTCTACCGTTTGCATCTTATACTGATACAATATTGCGCTCATTTTCCATAGTAAGAAAATATAAACAGTCTATTGTGATACTACTAGTATCGTATGTTATACGAATGTCTAATAGACCTAAGATATTGTGGTTCAACTTTTACCAAGTTACCATATTATTTTTTAACCCCCATTATGATCTATATCTACGAAAATCATAATAAATTACCAAAATATAAAACACATTAATAAAAAACAACGAATTTATTGCCCATTGGGGATTTTTTATGCGCGAGGTAAATATCCATATCGTATTTGTTAATGAGAAACAAACCATTCATATTTTCCAAAGGGTTAATACAGAACAATACAGAACAGCTTTTGAATTTAAAAGGTATTATCAAAAAATAAAATAAAAACGAAAAAATGCAATCGTAACATTGCATAAACTGACAAAGAACTGCAGTAACACTTCGTTTAACGACCTTCTCAGTATTAAGACAAACTCATTTATTACGTCCATATATTTTTGGACCAGTTTGCTATATTAACTAATTAAAACATATTTTATCGTTTCCTACTATTCTTTTTACAAATCATAGTGTAAATATTGACAATATAATACAAAAGGGTCGATCAACAAGTTCTAAGACATAGTTACGGCTCTTCTCATTATTATATATTACTTCTAGATAATTAGACCACCTTTACATGTAGACCGGTTTACATGGTTTCAAAAACATTTTTAATAGCGAAGTTTTCGGTATATTGTATGCATTTGTATTCAACATCAACAAACTTTGAATTTTTATAACGTACAAAAAGTAACAAAGTCGAATGAATTTGAGGAGTGAATCCGTGAAATATTGATAAAATATACAACAGACACACAAAACACATTAGTTTTATTTCTTTAATGTGATTTGTAAATATTAGTACTTAATGATTGATTCCGGAAATTAATGATTATTGAATAATTCAATTTTCCAGCATGTTATGCTAAATTACCGAAGCTGAATGTTGGCGCCAAATGAAGGAAAATGGAACACTTTACTATTTTTCATCTATTCATGTACAAATCAATTTTATTCGATGAAATTAAAGCTTGGAAAACATCCATTTTATTTAAGCAGTAAATTTTTTTAAAAAATCACTACACACATCTGTTTGAACATGAAAGAACTGATTGGAAACGCGGGATAAATATAAGGTCTAATGACCATAAAATGTCGGAAATATTATGGAATCATGCTGTAAACTCTACAAATTCATGTTGTAATCACACTTGTATATAACTATCACCTAATAAATAGTGAAGAAGGTTCTTCGAGGAATGATTAGTCAACGGCTATCCTCGCTTCGTAGTCACTTCAACGTAAAAACTGGTCCCCGTTCCATGTTGCAGTGCACCTCAACACCAGAGTCAATGGGTACCAGTTTATTCAATGTAATCATCACCTAATTACGACGAACACTAATTTATGGACTGGTTATCGTAAAATTTTTTATACTTCGACTTGATAACGGGATGGCATAGATTTTAAGTCTGTATGTTAGGTACGTGACGGCATAGATATTAAGTCTGTATGTTAGGTACGGGACGGCATAGATATTAAGTCTGTATGTTAGGTACGGGACGGCATAGATATTAAGTCTGTATGTTAGGTACGGGACGGCATAGATATTAAGTCTGTATGTTAGGTACGGGACGGCATAGATTTTAAGTCTGTGTGTTAGGTACGGGACGGCATAGATATTAAGTTTGTAAGTTAGGTACCAAGTTGGCTTTATAATCTAGGGTTTATTTTATTAGAAATAAGGATACGGCCGTTGTTGAGAACACACAAAATACCACATTTCCGCCCTACACACATAGGTCTTCAAATCTTGTTGATGTAAAAGTACTGCTAAGTATTTCCTTGTGGACTCGTTCATTTTGGCAGCATGTCTTACATACGGTCAGTTATCACTCCATCTTATTATTTGATCTTGTAACTAAAAACATTAACAACTGATCAAGGTTGTAATTGAATGTTTTGATAGAAGTAAGAAAATACAGTAACATGTTTGTATCGCAGTGACCAAACAAACTGTTCTTAACATTGATGTAGTTACGTTATCAAGTCTGAACTAAGTCTGAACTATAGAGACATACAGAATATCAGTAAATAAGTAAGAGGTTTATTTTCGTCCACTGGGATACAATGCTCACCACAATTAGGATCATTTTGGCGATTTTCCAGCATTAATTGTCGAGGCAGACCCCAGTCCAGGTTATAACCACCGCTAACTGGACATCTCCCTCACAGGTGAAACTCGCCCGGTCCCGGTGGTATTCGAACTCCCAGCCGTGAGTGACCACTCGACCACCTAAGCCCACGTTAATAAGCGGCCTTCATAAAGGAGTGGTCTCAATATGAAAGTGATCGTTATGCGATTTATATCGAAGTTATGCGTCAACATAATGAACTTTATATTTCAACGTTTATAGTGTTATCATAAACTGTAAATCACACGGTTGTATATGCTTTATGCTGATTGCAATATACCTTGAAATGCGCAAGAGAACATTTGAACAAATAAGAGAAGTGGGTTATGTAGTATCTCACAACGAAAATGAGCTTATATATGTTGTTGTAGGTGATTCTATTGATTGGGATTTTGTCAGTTTTACAATTAGAAGCATAGAAATAGCAATATCCAACAGGTAAACTCATATCGCACCGCAGATATATCCCTGGGAGCCTCAGAAGTGTTTTTGTATCAGCAATCAACTGAAACCCACAAAAGATAATAGACTTTGCTAAATGGCCATTTTCATAATTATACTCAAATCTTATCTAGGTTTACAGCTATCTGTCAGACTGTGTTCATGCTTGTACACTTATATTATGCATTTTGATGAAATGTGGGAACCCGTCTATTATGGATGTCATGTGACTAAACTCTGTTGGTAACCAGTCAAAATCTTATATCATGTGATCAATTCTACTGTCGGAAAAACCAGCCAATAAGGAGGAACCGTGTAAAATGTTAATGATGATTCATTGGAAAGCCAATATGATAACCTGGCATCTTAATTAATATGTATGTATTCCGTCCGGGATATCACGTTATCTGCTCAAAACACAACGTCACGATTTGAGGAATATGGCGTAATCTTGAACTCAGACCAAAAATTTGTTCAGTCAGACATTTTGAAGACAATCAATGTATATATTCATCCATTAAGATGTAATGAAAAGTTTATCGACATTAATAATCATAAATAACAAGGTTATTTAGCTTAAGTGAAGCTATAAATTAATAACGAAACATTTTTTATCAGTAGTATATTTTTGACCGCTGTTTTCGACAATAAAGTAGTGATATTGTCAGTGTTAATTACTCGGACACAACATTATTTTCCAGGAACAACCAGTATAATGTAAAATGAACAAAAATTGATATAACCAGAATAATCCTGTTCATACAAGCAGCCAACACGTCAAAATACAAAATGCAATATGGCCGTGAACGTAAAATAAAAAAGATAAAATAAACTAGAGGTCTTATTCTATTTTTTTCTGGTCATTGTCACGAAGTATTACTGCTTTGCGTTTGTTGTTTCCATGAATCTGTTAATAATTTTAACGATTTTACATGTCTCATCTCTTTGCTAACAGTATTTATCTTATGGCTATACCTTCCCATGCCTTGTTTTAAAACAAGCAATAGGGGACACCTATTGCTCGGTGAATGCGTTCTTTGTCCTAAGACAACTTATACATGACAGTCCATTCCTTTTAGATATAAATTTCGTTATATTTGTTGCATATTCTGTGGCGTTGTAGTTATTGGTCATTTTCAAAGGGTGTGCCGTTTTTGACGCACATATTTCCCCACGTGTTATACAGTTTATACTTGGTCCTATGTATTTAAGATTCAATGAAAAACATGACATCAAGTCCTGCTTCAAATGAGACTTAAAAATATTAACATATTATACAATACAAAAATGCATAATGTGTGTTGTACTAAATTTTAGAATGCTGCTGATGTGGTCAAGGAACCCTACTTAGAAAAATGTGAAAAAATAAATTGTTTAACAATACGAAATGAACAACACAGAAAGAATAAATGTTTGTTGGTGAAGGTTTAAAATCAGCAATAAAATATTTGAAAAACAAAACAACTTTTGTATCTTTATCTAGAAATTAAAGGACCTATGATATCCTAAAATTTTTGAAATGCGATTTCTAAGCAATAGGGACCGGGAACGGATGGTAACTCAGGGGCCAATCTCGAGGGCAATTAAAAAAGGGGTTTTATGTTTAAGAACTAAAACATCTTAACTAAAATAACCAAAAATATTGAAAAGTTTACTATTTTATGTTGATAGTACGGAGATTGTAAAATTGTACGCGTAAATAGGACGACAAATACAAGGATTTTTATCAAAGAATGTTTTCTTTCTACTGATGGCATTTTTTAGTATCAGTTTTACAATTTAATTCAAGCGCAAAACTTCAATTTGAATAATTATATTGTGTTTGAAAGGTTTTGTTTGTAAAAATATTGGTAATAGTTGTCACAGTATTGGAACAGTATCATTTTTTTCTTATATAGTTAAGCATGCTTTTGTTTGATTTATTCGTTGTGGAAAGTAACTGGGATTAAACTTATCTTTTCACCAGATAAATTCGCCAGGTCGTGGGTGGAATTCAAACTCTCAGCGGTGAAAGGCTAGAAATCACCAGTCAGATACAATAACCACTCAACTACTGAGACCCCGATTGAACTCATGATTGGCCCATTAATGATTACAGTAAAATATTGGTGTTAAGATTGTAATATTAATTAAGGATCCCTTATGAGTCTTAATAAAGAGAAAGGTTCTTCATCACATTGGAATATTAAGTTGATTAATTTAACTTCTGGGATAATTATTACAATTAATATATTCTCAATGCAGCACTGATTGGGGGATCTAAGCAATTGACTGATCAATAAACCGATGATGATGAAATTAAGTATGTGTCTGAGATAGTTTAATTTTTATCTGGGAGTCTATTCAAACACCTTGTTAAAATCATCAAACACATTTTACATATATTCGGACAAAAAAGTCTGGATATTTTAAACTAACTTCTACGGGCACGTGGGTTCCTTTCGCTACTTTCATTTTAAGAATTGATTGACCGGGACTCGAACCTATTAGCGTCCTCGGACTGTGAACAATAGTGACCATCGTTTGAAATGCTTGCCTTTTATATTAACAATTCTAAGACCATTGTAAGGTAGGAATGAATCATAACATATTAAAAAATGTGTTTTATTCATTCATTGACCGCAAAGCGGAGATCAAGTATCTTCAACAACAGTGAAGTCGTTTATTTATGTGAATACTTGTGAACTGAAAGCGAGGGCGCGAATTTTCTTTTTTACGTTTAAAATAAATGAACGCCCGAACATTAGCTTAACACAACCAGTATCATATAGTATGTGCATCAAACACGCTTTTGTGTATACTTCCCATTAAGGCACATTACTACGTCAAAATTATTAATGTGTTTTTCTACGCCATTGCTCAATTTTGTAATGGAGAAATTTCATCAGGTTTAGACCGAATACTGCTAGCTCGGTTCATTCATTTTTTAACTGTACGTTTATTAAGCGGACCAGATATATAAAGCTGCGTCTCGTTTTTCCGAAAGAATCTTATTTATTACCATATCTCTCACTGAAAACATTTTTTTTTTCGTTTTGCTTTTTTTGTACCATTTAAATAACGCGGATAAAAGTTGAATTTTTAAAATAATACGTGTGTTTAAATGCACCGTTTTACGCATCTATCTCAAAAGAAAATTTGATTTTATTCTGGTTTGCAGTTTCGCTTGCGGACTTTACATATATATGATACAGCCTTGCCTAATCTGACGGAGAAATTTGCACATAAAATAAGAAAAAAAACTAATCATTATGAATAGTAGCTGACAGTTAGTAACAAATTGTTTACAAAATTATCGTTACCTTTATTCTTTAAACTGATTTTCTTTAACGAATTTATTTCCCGTTGAAAAAAAAAGTTTTGGGCCACATCTATTTATCGCAGGAAATTAATTTTAGATGTTTCTGATACAAAAATCGCTCGATATTACTGTAAACGATTATATTTATCCCAACCTAGTACAAGATTCCACGATGCATACATCACACGTATTAGAAATTGCTTCTAAAGTTGTATATTAACTATGACAGATATTTGGACATAAGATATATATTTATAAACATGAAGTAGTACGACCACACATCACTTGACCATCGAGTAAAACCTAATGACACTTCTTCGAGGAAAACATAAAAAACTCGCTTTGTGATTTCATTCGATGTGGTTGAAGGGAAGTAACTCTATGCGGAACAATTTGCTTTTGATTTGAAAAACCGTAGAATAATATTTTGTTCACCATTAACTTCTAAATATACTCGAGATCATTTCCAAGTCTTGTTCAAGATATTAAGGTCTTAGGTATAAAACTACTCTTCATAGTGGGTTTCTTGAGAGGATGTTGTTAATTTTACATATACTATTTTTCCTATTGTAACAACGTGGAATTGAGAAAATAGAAAACATCTTTATCACAAAGAAATTTTTAAAAAATGTGACTGATTCAAAAATTATTCGGTATTTTTGCAAAAAAGAAACAGCCTGATCCGGGTCCGAACCAGAAAAATGTAGCTGTGTGAAAATCAGACTGAAATATATGTATGATCAAAATCAGCATCATAACTGGTGTGACGTGCTTATAGAGTGATGTGGCTAGTTGTAGTTGTGAATATACTGGCCGTCATAAGAAAGTAACCATCATAAAAATTCTTCTGTTTTGGCCTAATGGCCTAATATACTGCCCTTGAAATTTTAATGGTATACGGCAATTTTATGATCAATAATGGATAACAATCAACCATATTATGAAATGTTTCAGCTTTTTCCAGAATTGAATTCCTCTAGATTACTTGCGCTTTGTCTATTTTATACCAACATCACTTACTGGTTATTTTATTATGACGGCCAGTATAGTTATATCCGTTAAGATGATTCAACATTCTCATACCCCAAATTTGTGCATACAGGTATGTGCAGAGAGGCGGGGCCTGCTCAGTGAACAAGACCTCTTTGAAGTTACCGGCTTCATATAACGCTGTCAATGGTTTTCCCTGAACTTTCGTAATATTGTACTGAATTTTACGCGAACAATTACGCATTACATAATGCATATAACGTCATCAAAATATGCAAAGGATATTTTTTTGCACAACAACTGCTAATGCAGATGCTCGTTTATGTTATCATTAATAACACATGTTTATTAATTGTGTATGATTGAAATTCCCCAATTTGTCAGTGATCTGTTAGTTAAATAAAAAAATAACGTATTTTTATTTGTGAAAAGTTTTTGATGAAACGGTTAACAACTGTAATTATTGTACCCTGTAGTATCCAAACTTTCTCATGCAATTTCATATAAAATTACAAACATTTAATACTAACATTAATTTCCCATTAAAAGTTTGTTCAAAGCAGTTTCACATTTAGAAAATACATTTATTTGATACAATTTAGTTTAAAAAGACATTTATACAAGGTTGCGTAATTGATAGTCGCTGCCTATTATCGACTATGCGTTGTTTACGCCTAACCAAATGTCTTTTTAAAACTTCGATGTAGTTTGGTTAATGTTGTAAGCATGAGAAGAGGATAGACTGTGTCTGTGATCAGGAAAGGATGAAAAGACCGAAGAACACATAAGCAACCCAAAGGATTTTTAATTAAACTCAAAGAGATACAAATGGACCAAAATCATAAAAGAACCTTATGTTCATGAACACAGATGGTTTTGACGCAGGTTGTTACAAAATGATTTAAAATATGTAACAAATAGGTAGATTGCTATCGTGTTCAAACTCTGCATAAATAATACATTTGTTGTAAATTAATTTCAGTGAAAGAATTAAAAATGTCTGCAGGCTTCGTATAATGGATGTTGTGTTCTTGTTGTCTTTGTTAGGATAGTAATGTTGACTGGTTTTAGCTGTTTGTTAAGCTCATGTTTGGCGGGTTGTTGGAAGATCATTGGACTGGTTCGTTGTTGTTCTAGTTGCGTGATTGTTCGATGACTGGTTGACTGTTTGGTCAGTATGTAGATGATTGGTTGACTGTTTGATCAGTATGTAGATGATTGGTTGGCTGTTTGGTCAGTATGTAGATGACTGGTTGACTGTTTGATCAGTATGTAGATGATTGGTTGGCTGTTTGGTCAGTATGTAGATGACTGGTTGACTGTTTGATCAGTATGTAGATGACTGGTTGGCTGTTTGGTCAGTATGTAGATGACTGGTTGACTGTTTGGTCAGTATGTAGATGACTGGTTGGTTGTTTGATCAGTATGTAGATGATTGGTTGACTGTTTGATCAGTATGTAGATGACTGGTTGACTGTTTGATCGGTATGTAGATGACTGGTTGACTGTTTGATCAGTATGTAGATGACTGGTTGGCTGTTTGGTCAGTATGTAGATGACTGGTTGACTGTTTGGTCAGTATGTAGATGACTGGTTGACTGTTTGATCAGTATGTAGATGACTGGTTGGCTGTTTGGTCAGTATGTAGATGACTGGTTGACTGTTTGGTCAGTATGTAGATGACTGGTTGGTTGTTTGATCAGTATGTAGATGATTGGTTGACTGTTTGATCAGTATGTAGATGACTGGTTGACTGTTTGATCGGTATGTAGATGATTGGTTGACTGTTTGATCAGTATGTAGATGACTGGTTCACTGTTTGATCAGTATGTAGATGACGTTTGGTCAGTATGTAGATGACTGGTTGACTGTTTGATCAGTATGTAGATGACTGGTTGACTGTTTGATCAGTATGTAGATGATTGGTTGGCTGTTTGGTCAGTATGTAGATGATTGGTTGGCTGTTTGGGCTGTATGTAGATGATTGAATGGCTGTTTGGTCTGTATGTAGATGACTGGTTGACTGTTTGGGCTGTATGTAGATGACTGGTTGGCTGTTTGGGCTGTATGTAGATGACTGGTTGGCTGTTTGGGCTGTATGTAGATGACTGGGTGGCTGTTCCGTCCGCAGCCAGGAAGAGACGGTGACCATCTCATTAGCTGCTGGGTAAGTGCATCCTTTTGTGTAGAAAGCCAGTCTCAAAACACAAACTGATATATATGTATCGGATTTGTGTATGAAATTGAAATGCAATTGAAAGGTAAATATGTAGTTTTAGGCCTTCAAACTCCGTTTGATATCTGTTTAAAAGTCAGACTTCCAACTTATTTCCCAACATTTGATAATGAGTATTTTCGTGTGGGGTTGCTGCCTATTCATCAGAACTTTCTGTAGATAAAGTTTAAGACTAGTTTCAACTATCATTGACTCAAACTTATGATTTGTTATTGTTATGTCTTTGACAGATGTTTTAATCACGTATTTTTCCTTCAGGTATGGAAATATACTCAAACAATTAATATCAAGAATAATAAATAAAACGTTGATAATTAAGCTTGGTGAGTAATATTTTGGCGAATTGAAATATCTATCTGGCGTATCTTGTCACGTTTTAATGGTAGTTCTATTCATTTAATAAGGTATAAATTATGAGGTGGTTCAAAATCTGTTGTTGTCAAAAATGTTGGATGAAAATAAAGCGGTTACATCCATTAATCAATGACGTACAATTTCACAAGAACAGGAAAACATAACTATTATAATTTAGATATAATTTGAAAATGAGATGGGTTTTGAGGGGAATAATATTTAATATCTAATTTTCGTAAATGTAAAAAATACACATATAAAACGCATTACCGTCAAATATCGTAATTGTAATCACATTCGTCTTGAAGTTTAGTCAAAAGTTCGCCCGAACTATTTTGTTGAACACATTTTATAGATAAACAATCTATGTAAATATACATTTAGTAAAGAAGTTTAAGCCAGCTTTGAGAATCTACAAAGAGCAACAGGGACAAGAAAACTCTTTAGAAAAGCATCAAGAAAAAGATTTCATAAACTTGTGTTTCAACGTAAATCCATTTTTCATATACATACATTAGCAAGAACATAAATATAAACATTAAGATGATATCATGCTATGTAGGCTCATTAAAAAACCCATAAGAAACTGCCTTTAACATTAGTAAATAAGAAAGTGAAGTACAATCATTTTTTGTTCATATATAAATATCTTTTTCACAATTAATGCATTTTCCTAAACAAACTTCTTGCCAACAGAACATAAATGGTTCGTAATTTAATTATTTAGTGATCTGAAGTTGACTATGAATGATTTTATTGAGAATATACCCAAGGATGTTTCTGCATTAACACCACACTTCTGCTAATTAATATATATGTGAAATTTTTATCAACAGGATTTAGTCGATTATGCAAGCCATTTTCTCCTCAAAAATGCATTATCACGTCCAATTTTAACTAACAGTTTCCGAGCTGTTGCAATTCCTGGGAATGTATTTGGCCTTTAACATACAGGCCAACAGTTTGATTACATGTGGAGTGATGGATCAGAATTTGAATCACTAATCCCTTAGGTCAGAGGTAGCTAAAACATGAGAACAGTCATCGTACTCAAATCAAAATTTCTCATCAGAACCCCAGTACCCGGTACGCTAGTTAGATGAAAATACAAGTTCATTTATGTAAGAAATGATATATTATTCTCCTCTGTTCTTTTTATAGATAAAATTAGATGTTTAAATAGTGCGTTGGATACAATTAGCGTGATACAATTAATTCATGATTTAAGTGTTATTTTCAGCCCAGAAACAGCGGATGCACAGAAAACATTATTTAGCGACCACCTCAATATTAAGACTACCACATTGAATAAGGACAAGTGAAATTTGGGGTGATTTTTTGCATAACCTCTATCAATATACTTTCTAATATGATAATGAGACCAATTTAATAAAAATTGTCTTATATTGTATCAAAAGAGGTTTTAATTCCGAGGTACCGCATACATTTACCTAAAACGAAATGGACAACAAAGAAAATTTCGAACATGATTAGAATAGGTTATCAATTTCTTAATTTCCACGCCTGGAATTGCACACGAAAGGTAGGTTTTTAGAAACGAAAACTTCTGACAGTACTCTCAGTTTTTTGATTGTAACAAAGATTTTAGGTCTAAGTTAGGGACGCTATGATTTGAGTGCTCGGTTAGAGTGTTAATATTTGAGTGCTGATGAAAATGTGCTAAAATTAGTGAACCAAAATTAAAATGTCAGAATTAGAATGCTAAGATCTTGGTATTGATATTTGAGTTCTGAGATAAGCATACGATTTGAATGCTGAGATTAGAAAGCTACGATCTGAGTGATGAGATGAGTGTGCTAAGATTAGAGAGCTGAGATTTAAGTGCTGAGATTTGAATGATGAGATAAGTGCGCTAAGATTATAGAACTGAGATGTGAGTGATGAGATTTGAATGATGAGATAATTGTGCTAAGATTATTGAGCTGAGATTTGAGGTCTGAGATTTGAATGATGAGATAAGTGCGCTAAGATTATTGAGCTGAGATTTGAGGTCTGAGATTTGAATGATGAGATAAGTGCGCTAAGATTATAGAGCTGAGATTTGAGGTCTGAGATTTGAATGATGAGATAAGTGTGCTAAGATTATAGAGCTGAGATTTGAGGTCTGAGATTTGAATGATGAGATAAGTGCGCTAAGATTATAGAACTGAGATTTGAGGTCTGAGATTTGAACGATGAGATAAGTGTGCTAAGATTATAGAACTGAGATTTGAGGTCTGAGATTTGAATGATGAGATAAGTGTGCTAAGATTATAGAACTGAGATTTGAGTGATGAGATTTGATTAATGAGATAATTTTTATTATTTCTGATTTTATCATATATTATTGTAAAAAATACTTTCGTGTAGGCAGGTACGCGCCTACTTGTCGACTTTGAAGTTATATAACCTGTAAGAGAAACAGTCTGCATGTCAGACATGAAAAAAAACGTCAATTTTTATTTCCTTCAATATTCATTAAAGTAAAGTCTTGCTAGATTTGTATTAAATAAGTTGAGTGTATCATAATATCTATATGAAAAGGGAGGTTGGATATTTTCAATGTGATGCGTAAATACTTGTGTACACGTTGTTACAACCTGACAAAAGTTGCGCGGTTATGTTTTCAAAAAGCACATAGTTTGTATATCTATGAATGTGTTTGTATAGTGTTTGTATACAGCCCACTTCATTTAAAAAAAACAACAGACGATGATCTTTCGCAACTTGGTGTAAACGTTTATTGCATTAAGCCCTATTATTTGGCAAAGTATTCTTTAATGTGCCAAGTTTTTAGAAAAAAAACTCGTCAGTTAGTAAGAAAATAAATTCTGAATAAACCACGAACCGTAGGTAATTGTATATGGGGAAAACATTCATTGCATCAGACATTTGGCGCCATGTTGATGGATTAATGTATTAAGGGAAGCAACTCTGAAATCTTTAAAGGAAAACACGTGGAGTAGTCTCCCTTGGTGTAAATTTATCATGGCCTGGTTTTAGTCATGTCTTTTTTGAGAGATTTATTCCGCATTCGATATTCTTCTAGCCTCGTAACCAACTATGGAATTATATGGAAATACCCGGATGAAAACCTGACAAATATGGCGGCCTTCATTAAATAAGCGCCTGTCGAGTTGCTGTTTATTATAAACTATCGTCGCTGGGGGACCAAAACCTCGTATCTTGGATTTAAATTTTTAATACTTTTCAGGTGGAGTGTCTTTTTCCCATTTTTTATTTCTGTAAGGACTCTCAGCGTAGCCATTACCAAAAAATACTTCATTATAAAACAACAGTTCACCATTCATCAATAGTAAGGCCAAGTAATGATAAAAAAACGCCAACCTTACAATTTCTTTTTGTCAGATGCAGCATTCTTAAAGTGAGTTCTTAAAGGAACTGTGTTACAGAGAAATAAAGGCATTAAAACTATTATTAAACTGGTTACCATGATAATATAAACATAAACAATCGTAATATCAAAAATACGTGTTCGAATACTGTTGAATAATTGTTTCCGAGGTAGATTCTGTATCAAGTTCACCGGAGTATGACATTGCCCGGATGATAAAACGTAAAATCAATAGACAAAATTATTATTAAATATTATCATGATAAGTTAATATTATAATCAGATTGGGAAATTATAGTAAACAATTGTTCATATTATTCGTCTAAGCTATACGGAAATATAAATTTAATCAATTTATGCATTCTGTGTCTGATATACACTGACCAAAGAAAAAAACTTCGGACATGTTCGCTTGATATAAAGTAGTGTTAAAAAATCGTCAAGTAATAAGATTAATAAAATAGTATCGGCCTTCACATGGGTTGTCCAGGATTAAACATTTTTAACATTTGATTCAAAATCCTGAAATTATCCGTAAATGTATGACCATTGTTTGCACCAAGTAATGCACGATAGGACCATCTTTAAATGCATGTATAACATTATCATATACTTGTTTGTTTACACCAGCCTGTGTTTAATCAAAGTTATCGGAAGTTCATTTTTTGTTCTGTATAAAATATGAAATTATTTTTAGTTTCTATAGATGGACAATTTCAAAAGATAATAGCATTTGCATTTGTGTTTACACTAATTAAATTGACTACGTGAAACTCGGTTTGCACGTGCGTACACGGTTCAATATGTTCCGTGTAGTATTCAACCATAATTTGTTTACTGGTCTAACAGACAGTGTTGTCATTTAAAAAAAAACGCTTTGAAATTTATAAAAAAATCCCCCTTTTGCAGTTACAGCATTTTGGTATGTCAAGAATTTCAAGAAATTTACATGAACCTGCAATCGTCATGTTTGATGCCAGTATGTCCAAAGAGGAAGTGGCAAGTTGTTGGGAGTTCTAGTCGAACTACACGCAATCTTCGTGTATGATTTCAACGACTGGACATAACGCATTAGCGCAATCGATTCAAAACTAACGCTGCTACTGCTGACGACACGCCTGGGCTTCATAATAACCGAATCTTTGGATAAATTTTTCATTATCGGCCGCGAAAGAACGGTCTATTCGGATGACGTCCATACGTCGGTTGCGTTCCAACGCAATGTCGTGGGGCAAATCGCCTTATTTGGACACGTTCACACGCTCGTTGAATCCAACGACGCTGAAATACAGTTCTCGGATGAACCCCGAACATCGTTACGACGTGGTCATGGTATGGTAGACTTCTACGTTCAGCGAAATGAACTGTTGTGTTGTTGAACGAGACGTTCGAGGGTGAAGGTTCTGTCATGGTCTGGGCTGCCATCTCCGCGGTTATCGTTCACCATTAGTCATGGTTACCGACAACTTATATGTACCTCGTTACCACGATGAAATTCTCACGCCTCGCGCCATTCCTCTTTTCAATAGCTACGCTAATTTGACGAAATTTCAATATGACAACACAAGTCATACTGCTAGAAGAGCACAGCTTCTTAGGTTGAATATTGACTTTATTGATGTCTGGCCCGCTAGAAACCAGATCAGAACCCAATCGAGCACGTCTAGGATAAGATGACCTAGACAGACGTCGAAGGCGTCTTCACAACCCATCCGAGGAACTCAAAGAACTCTTTCAAGCATTAATTCAGAAATGGGACGCTATTCCACACACATGAATCGACAATGTTTTCAATTAAATGCGTCACCGATGCACTGAAGTCACAAATTCAAGAGAAGGTCATACCCAATGTTGTTATTTTTAAATTTTTATCCCTTCCTCACTTTGATTCAGATTCCTGAAATTATCCGTAAATATCTTCAACTAAATGTATAGTACTATCATGTTCTTGTCTGTTTGTTTGCGCCAACCGGTATCCAATCAAATTTAAATCTCACCCGTAGACTTCAGCGGAAACCAGTCAGTGAGCTGCCTCTTGCAAGAGGCAGCTCACAGAATTGTTTATATATATATATATATATGTACATTTGTATATAGTTACGTAGATTAATAATCATCGCGTATTGACATTAACAACTCTTATGCTTGTGTTTAGGATATTCATGTGGGTGTTTCCTACGTTTTTTTTTTCACTATAATAGTAATAACTATAAAAGTGTGTAGCCACATGTGTATGCTTAAACAATTTTGTTGCAAGAGATGTAGCCTGGAAAAATAGTGGCCAACAACCACACACTGTGCTATTAAAGTTTAGACCTCCAAATTGGGTATAGTTGGTCAAATGGACTTTTGCAGAAAGCGATTGGTGAACTGTCCGCTAGCTAGAAAGAAGTCATGTTTCCAGTTTCGGGACTTCGGGATCGAAACCTTAGGACTGGCGCCCAAATATTAGGGTCGGTTGGGTAACTGGAAACCGGACTGTTTTTTTTTTTTGATCTTACCAAAGTTCCATCAGGACTTCACATCTCTTACTTCTGATAAGAGACTAGGGATGTAAGTTAATACTTAGCAAGCTGACATATTTGAGTCAAATTCTGACACTTTCATAGACTTTTTGGTAAATAAAATAAGATATTCTAATATACTCCATATATCAGTAATTCTTTATACGCTCCGTGAATCTCAGTAATAAATAATGCTATATCTATAAGTATACCAGTTAACAACGGTAAAATTGGAATAGGTTCGGTTATTAGATTCAATTTTAAGTTCTAGTATACGCCCTTAACACCACATACAATTCCTTGTCATATATTTTGATCACTAAATATTAGCTTCCCGAGCCACTGGTTATTCACAACGAGCACTGTGACAGCCACGATGTTCATGATAATTCCAGTTTTAACCTAAAAACAAATCAAACAATACGTTTAATAAATAGATAGATAAATAAATAAATATATGAATAAATAAAAAAAATAATTAATTGTTCGCGTTTTATGCCTGATTTCAAATAACGCGTTAATTTTGTAAACAAAAGTCGAGCTGTCCACATTTACATAGACTTTTATACTGAAGTTTGATGTTTTCATTTTGCGATTTTGTAACCGCGGGGATCCAGTACATACCAGATCAAGAATTCTCAGACGTCCGTAGGAGAATATTGTCGCTGTAGCAACGTTTGAAATTGGCAACATAAATGTAAAACCCGTAGAGAAGTGACAGGAAAAGAGCAGGTACCATGGTTCAAATCCGAGATTCTTGGACTGAAAATTAAGTGATTTGTACAAACGTAAGTATAATTTGTCAATAGTATGACCAATACACATAGGAAAAAATGATGAACAATAACTCGTCGTTGAGTTGTCCAAGGCCGCGTGGTTAGTGCGCTGGACATGTAACCCGGAAATCCGGGTTCGGATCCGCGGCAGGTCATACCCTTCTATGAAAATTTGACAAAAAATGTCGTTTTTCCTCCATATGTTTAGAAGTTGCCTGCTCCTTGTGGAAAAGTAAGTTAGTATACAGTCCAGGAAAACTGGTTTGGTGAACCGGTCGCCGTACATAACAGAAAAATTGTTCAAAAACGGCGTTAAACCCCAGTGACAGTAAGTCACATAAAACAAACAAATATAATTAGTCACAGACAATAATGTATGTTTTGCGTTAAATATTTCTCGAAATAATCTAACCAATATGCTTCAAGAGTAGTAAATGATTTATTATAAAGGATTTAGAATTAACGGTTTTATTTTATTTCAACTTTGTCCTTTACTTATGCTTGTTCATCACGTTGCTGATGTTATAGGTGACAATGGCAGTGATATAGAAAAAAACTGGACATAGATTGGAGAAGTAAAAGATAATTGCATGAAGCCAGTAGAAAGTCAGACAATTTGAACAACTCGGAGAGAATATGGAAATATAAAATGTTAAAGGTTTTGTATTAAAAACTTTTGTTGCTACCATTTCGGAGATTATTGGTAAGAACAGTGATAAAGTGGATGTGTTGCTTGTAAATTCTGTGACGGATGATGCAAATGCACACAGTATAAGGTTGATTATCCAGGGTTTTAACGACATTAAGGAACCAAGCTGATTGGCAATCGAAGCAGCGAGACCAGATTTCTGAAAACATAAACACAAAATGTGAATGGAGAAATACGTGCACGTAATTATATGAATATGTGTTGATGAAGTCAAATATCACACGGATGTAATGGTTCCAGACTTTGGCAACATCATTGAAGATGATGCATCTATGCTAAACATTTTGTAAAATAGCCAAGAGCTTTCAGAAGAGAAACTTGTAAAGTTGTTGGTGGTTTAGTGTTCCATTCTGAAAGGACAATCTCTGTCTCTCTCTCTCTCTCTGCATGAAACAAACTGTTATGCTATTCTTATAAAGCTTGGATTTCAATGACTGAAGCCTAGGTACGGGTCAAGGGTCTATAGTTACGGGTTGGGAGGCGTGGCATAACAGGCATTCTGGGAATGTTTACTTCTTTTTTCCGCCCTCTCTCTCTCCCCCTCTCTCTCTCTCTCTGTCTCTGCGACCAGACATCCAGGCGTGCGGACGTGTTTTCTCTACGGACGGGTACTTCTTCCTTGATATTTTGCATTGCTAACGCGGGCCTTATTTATTAATAATTATAGAAATACAACGCTATTGAGAAATATAAAAAAATCAAAAGTTCAGGCGAAACAAAACGAATTGAATGTTTATCGATGAAGTATATTCAATCAGAGATTCAACGGTGTCCCTATAGGCATGTTAAGAAAACTAGAACCTGTGCTGCTTCGGCCATAGCAAACCCTCCTCCAATTAAGAACACAACTCCCCATGGAATCTTTTTCATAAATTGTTCCCATGTCAGCAAGGGTTTCACGTGACCTGTCAACCTCTCTGGAATAAGCAACATCAAACAGTTGAGAATGTGTTTTTTTTAAGTTATAACGAGCTAGCAACTACGTAAGATTTCCCTCCATATTATTTTCGTTTAGAAACTTAGCATTTTGTGGCTATATACCAGAAAGCGGTATATGACAAAACGATGTAACCAATATACATCTCTATTCTTTCTATACACTGTAAAAACATTGATATTTAGACCATGGTCTTGACATTGGAAAAGTTTTAATATCAAATAGAAATACAGAGAAAATATTGAACACAAGTCTGATCATAAGCGGTCATTATGATGAGGTTGTCTTCATATTGAAGTGATTGTTAAAGGAGGTTTTACTGTACAATTTTGAATACTTAAGTATTATGTTAAAATTATGGTCTAATTGATGGCATACATACATTAAATGTACAGGTTGTCCCTGTAATTACCGTTCTTACCGGATCTTTCTGTTGGAAGACTTGGCAATTCTGATGGAAAGACGAAGAGTGCGGATAGTAATAACATTGCTGATACGGCATCTTTGATGTACCTGTAACAAAGCATAAAACAAGACATGTCTCTCTGAAACATTGATGTAAAAATCCAACTTGCATTCAGTTCCAGGTGAAGACTTCATTTTTAATGGCAAATAAATAATTTTTTACTTTGTGACGGCCCTTTCATGTGTATATGAACCCGCTGATGATTGTGGTTTGATTAGAATGCATTTTATAATTATACCGCTTTATGGTAAAATGAGAATAAGAAAACGGGCGTAGTCCTGTTTTATCATTGCTATTATTTTCTATTTTCTTCAAAACACTAATTCAAACAGACCATAGTATTTAACACTAACTTAGGTTTGAAGAATCTTGCCCATCCCATATCAATATCTGCAGTTATCCACAATACAATCAAAGCAACCAGATGCATCACAGTAGCAACTTCAGCAAACCTGAATTGAATGCAATCAGCTATATAGAAAACAGCTTCCGTCACAGCCGATAGATGTTGGACAAAAAAATAAGAAAAGTAGCGTCATCATTCTCCTATGAAGGGTCATTGAATTGCATGAAGTTTCTCTTGTGTTGTGTACACGATGATTTAATGGTTGATGATTTTTATTGTTCTAACCAACGCATTAAAACGTATATAACGTTAAGACGTAAAGTATATTTTCACTCAAAATCTTATTGAAAATGAAGACAAATCAAATCACTTTTACACTTCCTGAATTACAAAATTATTACAAAATTGAAAGCTGTCTTTATATACATAACTCGTGAATTACAATTTCCAGGAAGTTTGAACCCGCATCTCCAAGGATCAAAAAGCCAGATTCTTAACAAAGCTCTCCGGAATAAAAGGAAAAACATAATTATATGCCATTACCTTATGGGGCCCAATGCTGCATACTGTTCCTTTAATATGGCCGTTACCTGTTCCTCCCCTTCCTTGTCACTTCTGATACAACATCGCCCCCTATTTTTCATATTCAGAAAGATAACAACGTTCAATATTTATACAACGTAAAGCATTATTCTCAGCAATAAAACTAGAAATAAGATAATATATTTGATAACACAGCACATGTTATCTGAGATCCAAAATAGTGTGCAATTTCATAAGGCACTAGAATTAAGATAAGGGTGCTATACTCCAAAAACTAGAAATATACAATATGAAAATGTATGTTCTGTAGACATGATTATATTTAAATTCAAATTTACTAATTAACAAAGAAGACATTAGAGCAAAACTTCGGTATTAAGATCACCGTTGGGCTCATATGAATTGGTTTTGATACAATAATGATGACATTGTCAAGATGAAATATATAAAAAAAAATATTGATAATCGATCCGAAAATCAGTGGTGCTAATACCTATGTGGATTAATATTAAAGTGGTCTCATAGTAGAGTTTTATTGTACTTTATTACCTTTGATATAAGGACATACTAATATTTGTGAATAAAACTAAGCCCACAATGTAATGGTAACATTCCTTGCTTTTTCTTGTGTCAATCTGGGCTCGTATCCCTTTAATATAGCTATGAATACAGGAACAAAACCTCGTGATCATTTAATCTGATGGTCCTTTCGCGAATAAGGACTGACGGAATCACTCAATTTTCTTATAGGTAAAAATTCTACTTATAAATCTTCATCAAAATGAACTTTTGCAATACATTAGAAAAACGTTCTTCAGGCATACTTGCACTTGAAATAAAATGCCTTCAGCAAAATCCAGCCTGTGAAAAGAATGATCAACGAAGTTGGTACACCAAATCCAAGCCACGTAAGAAACGTGAGTGGACTCTTTTTTCCTTGTTCTTCGTACATGCTGCAATAACAGATTAGTGAAATCATGTTTAATATGATAATTATTATACAAGTATATTTAAAATAATCTAAGTAATAATTCAAGTCTGTAATCGCATTACAAATGCAAATAATTAAGCATTGTTCTTTATTGAATGAGATACGTGTAAAGTTTCCCGATTGTGTATATTTAGTTGCAGATCCGCTCAACTTTGAGTGCGTCAATTTGTTGACGAACTTGCTATTGAGTGTATTATATTACAGACTGGCTAACAATCTAGTATAATACATTCCAGACAGCCTGACTAATGAGTATATTACATCTTATACCGGCTTACAATCGCGTATTTTACATTTTAATTTTGTTTGTTTTTATGCGACATAATGTCACCGGGATTTAACTCCGTTTTTCAACAATTTTTCAATTATATACGCCGACCGATTCACCTAACCAGTTTTCCTGGACTGTATACTAACCAGTACTAACTTACCCTTTCACAAGGAGCCGGCAACTTCTCCGAATGTGGAGGAAAATCGACATTATTGTCAAATTTTCATACAAGGGTATGACCTGTCGAGACCGGGATTCGAACCTGGATCTCCGGGTTACAAGTTCAGAGCACTAACCACTGGACCACGGCCTCGGCACTGACATTTTAGATTAACTTTCAATTGAGTATATTGCATTTTAGACCGGCTCAATATTGGCTATATAACATCAATGACCTGTTCATTATTGAGTACAGCATATCTAGGGCATGTTCAATGTGTTGTATATTACATATGAAACTTGACTCACTATTAACAATAATTTATGAACACCATAGCTAATGGGCTTGAATGTTAGAATCATAATTTTGTACTCGAACGAAATATCATTTATTTGTCAGTTACGTACGTTTCTAAGTAGCCAACTGTTATCATGTGATATCCCATACCAGTAAGAGATGCAATCCCACCTGTGGTTGCTCCGTATAAGACTGAGAGTGAAAACATTTTGTTTAGAAGTGTAACTGTTGTAGCAATGCCTTCATCATCAACGTCTACGTCTCCCTTCTTATCGACCACAGAAGCTTCAACGTCTACCATCTCTGTCAGGCTGCAAATATCATTTTTGAACTTTCTTATTTCTGTTACATGTCTCATTGATGACTGTATAAATCTTTAAGTATATACCTGTTTTGCTGATATCAAACATTATTTCTAACAGATCACCTTTTTTAGTGCAGAGGGTATATAGGCCGTCCCCGTTCATTTAAGGCGATAATTGTTCTATTTTTCAGCGGAAAATAAGTTATTCCCTGCGAAACGACAACCTTGAACTTTTTCCAACATGTTTGTCTGATTTTAGTAACGATGTCCTACACAGCTAGCCGCGGTTTCGCGTCATTATCACATAAAAATCGCAAATGTCGTATAAAAATTGTCAAGGTAAGAAAGTTATCGCGTTACGAAAATGGCCAGGACAAATCGACCGATAGATTAAATACAAAGTAGACGCAGCATGTCGCATGGTCAGGATCTATTGGTTAATTTGATTGGCGCCATTTTCCTTAAAAATCAATGATTTAGTGTTCTTTCAGGTTCTCGCGCGATAAAATTCTTTTTCAGTTCCGTTAATCATGGCTTCACAATCGACGAAACGTAGAATAATTTTGAGTCTCTGCAAACCAACCTCCCCTAAAGATATAACTGATAATCTTAGTAATGCTGTAAAAAACGAACCCTCACTCCAATACAAGTGTTAGTAATGAGTCTGAAGAAACAGGCACCGGAGTATATTATTCCCAACCCACTCAAAGTCCAAGTTGTAAGAATAAGGTATCTGATGAATCTTTCTCGGTCCCTGGCACTGGTGGAAGTTTTGACAAACAAACTAAAACAGCACGGCACTAGTAATAAAACTAAGGAGCGTACGTATTGTGGTTGGTTGGAAACTTGCTTTTGGCTACATAATATGAATCTGACAAGGGCTGTGTGTAAACATGGGAAAAGTAATATATTAACTGCATGCTGTTCAAATTACAGATCCACAACGCTGAAAGGGCATGTAACAAGCGCTGAACACAAAGAAACACCAGAGGCAGAAATGTTGAGGATTGACTTTGAAAAATCTGAGAGAGAAAGAGAGAGAGAGAAAGAGAGAGCTGTTGTGGTTGCTTTGATAGATTATAGATTAAATTGCAATTTCCAAGTATACAAGTCTAACTAACTTGATAGTGTCCAGATGTGACATACTTGATTATAACAGTGACTGTGAGTTACAAATCAGATCAAATAGCCACTGAATTGATCGAATCATCAGCATATGTAGCACGTAAGAATGTTGCTAACCGCATACAGAAATCAACTTACATTTGTATATTAGGTTATGAAATCACTGATATTTCTGTGCATCAGAAGCTTGTGGGGTGTGTAGGAGTGCTTGATCCAGAGACTTGCACACCATTTACTCATTTTTTTGACAAAGGTAAAAATTCAAAGCGCTACTGGTAAGCTACATACACTGAATTTAAGCAAGTGATGCCTAATAGAAGTCTACCAGTTACAAACAGTGT